>CAJVGC010000582.1:56777269-56818888 GCA_910822075.1 Senecio squalidus | reverse complement strand
CCCTACATGGTCTCCCCCCCTCCTTATGGACCAGCTCAGTGAACAAGGGGGTATGTTCAATGTTTTCCCCTAATTTTTGTGTCATTCCTGAAGATGTTTCAGGTAATGATTTGGAAGTGTGAGAATGGGGGATAGTTTTAGAAACAAGAGGCTGAGTAACCCTCTTGAGTCTTTTGAAAGCAGCCTTTGATGGTTTGTGAGGTGATGAAACAGTGGTTTAGTTACTTTAGAAGTAGTAACTGGTGCAGTAGCAACTGGAGTAAAACTCACAGTAGCAACTGGAGGCACAGGAGCAGTAGTAACTGCCGTAGTAAGGGATTACACCTTCAGTACCTGCTTCAGATATGGCACTAGTGCCCACAAAGATTTCAGTAGTACTGATGGTGGCAGCTGGGGGTTGGGACAGAGGTGAATTCACTTGTCCTTCCGCTGGAGGAATGGTGATCACCAACATTGTAGAGAACAATGGTGTCACATTGGATGAACTACCTTTATTAACTTGCCTCATATTGATAAAAACTTTCTTTGAATGAGCATGTGAGTGAAAACGTTTTTCTGATCTAGTAAGATCTTTATGCTCTCAGTTAAAAAGGTGTTGAAGGAAACGAGGATACATCAAAAATTTAAGTTTTGGGTTTAAAATATTCCATCGCATTCCTTCAAAGATCATGTAAGAAAAATTGTAAATTCTTTTTGTTGCCAAACAAACCATGGCATTAGCTAGGGCAGAGCTGCCTTCATGCCATCCTGTTCGTTTTTGGGATATACATTGTTGCAAAGTATGCAACATAAATTTCCATTGGGTTGAAAGTTTTGCCTTAAGAAAGGTGAAAATATTTAAGTCCCCCGTATATCCCATTTTTGTAAAATTGTCAGTCAGGATGTCATAAGGAAGTTTGACTATACCTCTTGAATCTTGCAGTTGTAGATGTTTGCGTATAGATGACTCTGTAACTTTGATTGCTTTGCCATCCACCACTGCATTGATGGCCGTTTCTGCCTCATCAAGTTCAGCAGATGTCCAGAAATACCTAATGTGGGATTCATTGATTTCTGGATCAATGGTTAACGCCGTTTTGATTTTCGATTGATTCAAGAAATCAATAATTTGGTGAAAATCGGCGTTGTCATCATTCTTTTCCAAGAAAGCTACCATGTTGTGAGTTTTGTGAATCTGTAGTTCTGTCATTGTTGTAGATTGATGATCGATTGTGAGAGTAATGAACAAGAAGACAAACAGTTAGTCACAAAAGGAAAGAAAAATTGAGAAATTTAGTCTAACGGTAACTTTTTAGGAAGATTTAGGGGTTTTGAGAAAAGGTAATTTTCAAACGGTTAAAAAGAACCCCTATTTATACTGAAATTTTGTAACAACTTGATGACTCCGATTAGACGCGGGTAATGATTTAAATGTAACGGTCCAATTAAAAATTGCCACGTGTCAGTAGTAGCTGTGCATCGCGCCTGAATTTTAAAAATTAGGTCCAATCGGAACTTGCCACGTGTAAAAGTTGGTTACAAGTTGTATGTTGACTTGTCAAATCACCATTAATTAGGGTATTCTTATTGCTTAAGAAACCTTTTATTTTGGTAATTAGCAGTATTAACAAACGAGTCCGTAGTAAGTTGGTTAAGCGTCCGTAGTAATGGTTCATAGGCCGTATTAACTGGATTGTCCGTAGTAATGTGAGTTACTGGCAGTATTAATCCAGAGGTCCGTAGTAACACATTATTTGTCCGTATTAACCATTCCTTCCAAATAAATAGACTTAGGGCAGTAGTAGTTAAACCTTCCCTTAGTACTAATAGTTTGGTCGTACTAATCATACTTTGGTCACGATTTGTTTTTACTATTAATGTTGCAGTAGTAACATAGTACAATGCTAGAAAGTAAGGTACTTGATTTTCATCACAAGGTTACTACTGCTTCTCGAAGGGACTTGATTTAAACAATAGAAATACTAAGAGAAAAGGATATAAGTTATTAATCCATATTGATCATTCCAATACTTGTAATCAAGAATGTGAATCTTCCCACATCAAATGCTTTTGTGAGAAGGTCAGCAAGCTGATTGTCAGTGTGGATTTTCTCAACATGAATCAACATCTTTTCGTTGCAATCTCTTATGAAGTGATAGCGTATCTCTATATGCTTTGTTTTGGAGTGTTTGACTGGATTGTTGATGATGCTAATGGTGCTTTGATTGTCAATATGGATTGGCGTGTTCATGAAGAAATAGCCATAGTCCATCATTTGATTTTGTATCCAAAGTACTTGAGCACAACAACTAGCAGCGGCAATGTACTCAGCTTCTATGGAAGAGGTTGAAACCGTTGTTTACTTCTTGCATTGCCATGACACCAGTCTTGAGCCAATAAATTGGCATCCTCTAGTCGTTGATTTCCTGTCTAAGTTTTCACCACCATAGTCACTGTCAGTATACACAATTAAATCAAAAGGAGAGTCTTTAGGATACCATAAGCCTAAGTTAGGCTTTCCCTTTAGGTAACGAAAGATTCTATTGACAGCTATGAGGTGTGACATCTTGGGCCTTGTTTGATATCTTGCACATACACAAACTCCAAACATGATGTCTGGTCTTGAAGCTGTGAGATACATGAGAGATCCAATCATTGATCGATAGTTATGTATATCCACATCCTACCCCTCAAGATCAGCCGTCAATTGTTTGTGAGTTTCAACCGGAGTGCTTGCAACTTTGGCATCCATGAGTCCAAATTTGGTTAGGATGTCCTTGACATACTTGGTTTGGCTTATAAAGAGGCCATCTGGTTTTTGTTTAACTTGTAAGCCCAAGAAGAAAGTAAGTTCACCCATGGAACTCATCTGAAACTTAGTGTGCATGAGGTCTTCGAACTCTTTGCATAAGGAATCTCTGGTAGAGCCAAAGATGATGTCATCAACGTAGATTTGAACAAGAAGAATATATGAGTGAGATTTCTTGAAGAATAGTGTCTTGTCAATTGTTCCTCGTTGAAAGTTTTTTTGAAGAAGATAATCTGAAAGAGTGTCATACCAAGCTCGTGGTGCTTGATGAAGCCCATAGAGAGCTTTGATCAATTTGTATACCTTATGAGGATGTTGAGGGTCCTCAAATCCAGGAGGCTGTTTGACATATACCTCTTCTTCAATGACACCATAAAGAAACGCACTCTTGACGTCCATTTGATAAACTTTGAAACCCATGAATGAAGCAAAAGCTAGAAATAGGCGAATTGCTTCAATCCTAGCTACTGGAGCAAAGACCTCTTCGTAGTCAATTCCCTCTTCCTGCGTGTAGCCTTGTGCAACCAGTCTTGCTTTATTCTTAACCAAGATACCGAGGATAGATGATTTGTTTGATCAGTTGCAAGGGGCGAAATTCTTTTCGAAGATAGATTTAAGATCGGGTTACCATCAGTTGAAAGTAAAGGAAGAAGATGTACCGAAAACAGCTTTTCGCACGAGGTATGGTCATTATGAATTTTTGGTTATGCCTTTTGGTTTAACAAATGCCCCCGCAGCTTTTATGGATTTGATGAATAGAGTTTGTAGAACGATGTTAGATAAATCGGTTATAGTCTTTATTGATGATATTTTGATATATTCAAAGAGTAAAGAAGAACATGTGGATCATCTACGACAATTGTTGGAGATTCTTAGACGAGAAAAATTATATGCAAAATTTTCTAAATGTGAATTTTGGTTAGAAGAAGTTCAATTTTTGGGTCACATAGTAAATGCAGAAGGTATAAAAGTAGATCCGGCGAAAATTGAAGCAATTGTTAATTGGAATTCTCCGAAAAGTGTGAAGGAAATCCGTAGCTTTCTTGGTCTTGCGGGGTACTATCGAAGATTTATTCAAGATTTTTCTAAAATAGCTTCAAGCTTAACCGAGTTAACTAGAAAGAATAAGAAGTTTGAATGGAAAGAAAAACAAGAAGAAGCCTTCCAGATTTTAAAGAAGAAACTAAGTGAAGCACCGGTGTTAGTTTTGCCGGATGGAACGAAAGATTTGGTAGTTTATAGTGATGCTTCATATACCGGTTTAGGATGTGTTTTAATGCAACATGGAAGGGTTATTGCTTATGCTTCGAGACAGTTGAAAGAAAATGAAAAGAAATACCCGGTACGAGATTTGGAGTTAGCGGCAGTTGTGTTTGCATTAAAGATATGGAGGCATTACCTCTATGGAGAAAGATGTACAATTTATACGGATCATAAAAGTTTGCAATATTTCTTTACTCAAAATGATCTTAGTATGAGACAACGTAGATGGTTAGATTTGGTGAAAGATTATGATTGTGATATACGATACCACCCCGGAAAAGCAAATGTTGTTGCGGATGCATTAAGTAGAAAGAGTTCACAACCGGAAATGAAACTTTACTCCTTAGCTTTGATTATTAATGCTAATTTATTTGATTCGGTTAAAGAAGCTCAATTGGAAGCAATTAAAGAGGAGAATTGGAAAAGAGAAAGAATTGTGGGTCAAGTGCAAAACTTAACGGAAGATAGCCGAGGTTTAAAGACTAGATTTGGAAGAATTTGGATTCCTAATACATCGGATTGTAAGAAAGTTTTGCTAGACGGAGCTCATAAGTCAAAATATTCTATTCATCCCGGTAGTACGAAAATGTATAGAGATCTTAAGGAAGACTATTAGTGGCCGGGTATGAAAAGAGATATAGTGAAATATGTAGAAAAATGTTTAACATGTTTACAAGTTAAAGCGGAACACCAAAAGCCTTATGGAAAAATGCAACCATTAGAAATACCGGTGTGGAAATGGGAGAATATTACTATGGATTTGGTGACGAAATTACCAAAGTCTAGAAGAAAGAATGATGCTATTTGGGTGATTGTGGATAGATTAACTAAGAGTGCTCATTTCTTACCAATTAAGGAGGCTATTTCATCGGAGAAAATGGCGGAGATGTTTTTGAAAGAAATTGTAATAAGACACGGAGTTCCGATTTCAATAGTGTCGGATAGAGATACACGTTTTACTTCTGACTTTTGGAGAGGTTTTCAAGAAGAATTAGGGGTGAAACTGAATATTAGCACGGCTTATCATCCTCAAACCGATGGGCAAAGTGAAAGAACAATTCAAACATTGGTTGATTTACTCCGTGCATGTGTAATAGATTTTGGAGGTAATTGGGATGACCATTTACCATTAGTGGAATTTTCTTACAACAATAGCTATCAAGCGAGTATAGATTGTGCACCTTATACAATGTTGTATGGACGAAAATGTAGAACGCCAATATGTTGGGGTGGAATTGGACAACGAGAATTGGGGGGAAAAAAATCGTACAAATTACAACGGAGAAGATAGATCAAATTAGAGAAAGGCTCAAGATGGCTCAAGATCGACAAAAGAGTTATGCCGATAAAAGGAGAAGACCGATAGAATTTGAAGTTGGTGAATTTGTGATGTTAAAAGTTTCCCCATGGAAAGGAGTGATCCGATTTAGAAAGAGAGGAAAATTAAGTCCGAGATTTATTGGACCATTTAAAATTTTAGAGAGAATTGGAAAAGTTGCTTACCGGTTAGAATTACCCGAAATTCTAAGTAAGATACATCCTACATTTCATGTGTCAAATTTAAGAAAGTGTCTTGCGGATGAAACAACATTTGTTCCACTAGATGATATAGAAATCGATGAGAAGTTGAATTATGTAGAAGAACCGGTAGCCATTCTCGATCGGAAAATAAATCAACTTAGAAATAAACAAATTAATATGGTTAAAGTTCAATGGAAGCATATAAAGGGGTCGGAATTTACTTGGGAGCCGGAGAATGAAATGAAGAAATTTTATCCTAAATTGTTTGAAGAATAGATTTCGGGGACGAAATCTTTAGAAGGAGGGAAGATTTGTAACATCCCGGTTCTCGGAAATTAAAATATTTCGTAAGTATTTATTTAATTATAATATAAATGTTTTATACTTATGTTATTTGAGAAGCTTTATAAGTAAAGGACTAGAATCGTAAGAAAGATAGTTGATTTTAGTTAGAAAGGACTTAATTAGTTAATAATTCTAGTAATTGTTGTAAATTAGAAAGACTTGAGAAATTGAGGGACTAAAGGTGTAAATCCGAAATTTGTATGAGTAAGATAGATAGGTGTCAAATTCTGATGTTCTTGTAGGTGTTTTGAGTGTGTGTAAGTGATTTTAAGCTAAGAGTGATTTCAATTCCTTCAAATTAGTGTTAAATTGGTAAAGTTTATAAAGAATTAAGACTTGAAGATAAAGGAATTTAGCTAATTTGGCATTGGAGTGGAGAAGGTAAATTTATGTATATATATTTGGTATTATTTGATGAATTTGAGTTTTTTATATGAGATGTGGTTTAATTAGAATGTTTAATTGATAAAAGAAATGCTTAATTGGTAAAATTAGGTTTTTCTTAATAATCGGGGGTAATCATAAGAAGTATTAATTTAAGCATTTTTGTATGTTAATTCAATGTTAAAACTATGTGTTTTAGTTGTATAGATGAAATAGAATGTGATGTTATGATGTCTCTAATCGGTGTTTGCCAAACGGGTCGAAAGACCCAAGGTGTGGCAAATGGGTAAGAATTTGTTAAAGAGAAAGAATGACCATTTTATGTATGTATTGTTGATATGTATATAAGATAGATGGTAATTTGAAATGCTTCCATGTATATGTAAAAGTTTAACGGGTCAAAGACCCCAAAAGTGGCATGATGGGTAGAAAAGGGGTAAACAAGTAATGTTAAAATTTTAGAAAAGAATATGTTAGAAAGTGGTTAGTTATGTTATTATGAGCATTGAAAGTTTTAGTATTTTTGGTCTTGTAACTCAGATTTGAAAGAAAAAGGCAAAGGGAAAGCAACGAAAGAGTAGTGAAAGTAATTCGACGTCAAGGTGAGTATACGAGACTCATTTCTATATGGTTATGTATTTAAAGTTTTGTATTAATGTATTGAAGATTTATAATTATGTTATTCCAAGTTATAGTATTAGTTGTTAGCGGAAATAAGGACTATAAGTGGTATAAACTAACATGTAAGTGCAGTAAATAATTGAAAACGGAAATCACCCCTGCTACTGGGCTAGTTGCGCCGCAAGAGGCTTGTCTTGCGCCGCAACTCGTCCTCAGTAGCTAAGGGTGATTTCCAGAAATGTTGAGTTGCGGAGCAACTGTTTGAGTTGCGGAGCAACAAGTACCTAGATCAGTTTTTAGCGTGTTTTAAAGTAGTTTAAGCATGGGAATGATATTATAACATATTATTATGTTAGAGAAGCATAGAGAAGGCGTTTATATGACAATAGAAAGTACAATTGACTTTCATTAGTCGGGGAGAAGTAGAGTTAACTTTAAATACATACCGCGAGGGTATGCAAATAACTTTTAATAATTGGAAAGGAGTACGAACCAACTTTATATAAGTTGGAAGAAGAGATTGATAAGACTTAATTAGTCTTATAGATTTTTCTTAACATATGTCTATGTATATTCACTAGCTTAATGCTAATCTAGTTGTTGATGTTATGCTTATAGGTAATAAGGGTTTTTGAAATGCAAGGCAAGCATACAAGGCATGGATGGGGACCTTTCTAAGAGTCAAATCTTTTGTAATGAGCTTCCGCTCTAAATGTTTAAGAATGTTATTTTGGTGAACGTAAAACATTTCCTTTTGTTGTATAAAGTTATGCTAAGTTGTAGTAAACCGTAACATTGTAGAAGTTTGTATAAAAAAAAAAAAAAAAAATTAAATCCAAGTGTTACATGATTGGATCAACATTGAATGATTCTTTGGAGGTGTCTGAGAGATAGGAATCCTAGGTTCATCTAAGGATGGAGGGATATAGTTTTGGTTAAATGGAGGGGAAACTTCTTTGTAACCTAAACCAGCTTTTACCTTTCCATGTATTTGTTGTTGAATTAGGTCATTAACTGATTTTGACGCATGTTCTAATTTCCCTACATCTAACTCAACTTTATCATGTTGTTGTTCTAATCTTTTGATTTCTTCCCTAGCCATCTTAAGTTTAACTAGTAAATCCTCTCTTTGCCATTCAACTAAACTAATTTTCTCTTGATAACTTTGTTCATTTATTTTGTGTGACTTAATTTGCTTTTCTAAGTTATCAATGACTCTAGCAGCTGACCATCTTTGTTCTTCCAAGATTTTAATTGAATCACTCATTAGTTGATTGTGATTTTTATATTTAACAATTACTTCTTGACACTCAGAATTACATAATTTAGGATTTACCTCGGCCATGAGAGATGGAGTTTCAGGATCCTTTGATGATGAGTCGATTGCCATTAAAGCATCGTCTTGAGTTGCTCCTTGATCATCTTCGGTCCAGTCATATCCAAGAACATCGTTGCCAATTTCCGTAGTACTCAGGTCAGTATAAACAAGCTCCGTATTAATTGTGTCCTCCGTAGAAACTGTGTCTTCAGCATCCATTACTACTACTATGCATGCATGGTGAACAGTAGTAATATCTTCAGCAGAAATATGGTCGTCACATGAAATTAGCGCCCTGTTTTGACTAGTTTCTTCGGCTAAGTCATTCCAATCATATCCAAATACATCCTGTGACATTAGTGCACTTGAATTGTTGTCTTGTGTGATTCGTGGATTGTTGGATTTTGACTTGTTTGGACATTCCCTTGCAAAGTGTCCTGGTTCATTACATTCGTAGCACTTCACCTTGCTTTTATCAAAAGCAATTTGTTCATTGTTTCTTGGATTAAACCTTCGTCCGGTTCTATTCACAAATCTCCTAGCACGTAGGGCCAGCATGGCAGTTTGCCACTTCAAGTCTATCTCTTCCCAGTCATCTTGATGTATCTGCTTCACGTCATCGCTAGTGAGATTTGAGCTTTGTGAGATGAAAGCTTCAAAAGATATGTCTTCTCCACTTTCGGGTTTTGTTCCTCCAGATGTTGTGACAAGAGCAGTATTAAAATTATTAATACTGTGATTGTTGCTGTTAGGTTTATTTGCTTCAACTTCGGATTCAAAAACTCTTAGGTCGTTGTATAGATCATCTAACTCCAATTCTTCCAATTTATCTCCTTGTCTATAGGACACAGTGTAGATAATCCATTCCTTGCCTAGAGCTCTTATGAATTTTCTGTTGATGTCATCTTTGTCGTATTGAACTCCTGCACTTATCATCTCTCCAGTGAGCTTTTTGTATCTATCAAACGTTTGAGTCATACTCTCCTCTTTCAAAGCATTGAAATTCTCGTATTCTTGCTTAAGAAGATCCTTCTTGTTCTTCTTGGTATTCTTTGTTCCGCTGAATCTTTTCTCCAATGCTTCCCACAAGGATTTAGCATCTTTGTATTCTTCAAATTGAGATTGATACTCGTTGGGGATGGCAATAAGAAGAATACTAAGTGCCTTGATCTCCGTTTGTTTTTCTCTTCTCTCCTGATGAGTCACTGGTTGACGGACCAATATACCAGGTTGTCCATCAGCTCCTTGGTTGGCAGCAGGCTTGTTACCATTGATGATGACATCCCAAACTGTGTAGTCAGACAATAGGATGTGTTGCTTGATTCGTAGCTTCCATAAATCGAATTCGTTGATATTCAGAACATGAACTTTGTTGATTGAAACATCAGCCATGATGTTTATCTTGATTCTTGAATATGAGGATTGTCAACTTGTTGATCAATGGATCTAAAGCACCTCCTGTGCTCTGATACCACTTGTCAGGATCAAATAAGTTGTTATACTTCGTTAACCTTAACTTTGTTAGATCGTGATCTATCAAAGAAGTTCAGGCAGCGGATTGAACACTTTGATATTTACAAGTTGAACGATTAGATAAATAATGAAATATATGAATGAATAAGAACAAACTATTTGTCGAATGTTAAGCCTCAATTGTATTAATCAAGATATCAATGCAACGTGTTTCTATCAATACAAGGATCTATCTATTTATAGACCTTGAGGCCGACCTATCTAAATAGGAAATTTCATCTAATTACAAAAGGAAACATAATCTAATACTAACTCTATCTATTAGATTTATTCTTGCATGACAAGGTGGTCTTTCGTATTAACTTTCATTCTGTCCGTAGTAACTTGATCCATCCGTAGTAATGATAATGTCCGTAGTAACATAGTTGAACAGCCGTATAAACCTTGATCTTCCGTAGTAACTTCACAAGTTTATATCTGTAGCTAGAAGTAGTATTATTGAGTTAAACTATTTTTACTAAGTTATAACCCAACATTGTGGATCCTTGACCACTTCACAACATCTCTCATACCACTTTTCATCCTTAAACCATTTAGCACTTCATTTGGTCAATCTTTGTGTCTCTCTCTAAAATAAAACTCTCGCTAGTTCCTTTCATTTCCAGGAACTTTTAGAGGGATAAACCACATTCAAGAGTGGTAATTGAGTTGAGAAAGACCATTGGAAGACTTCTTTTGGGTTCTACATCTTTGGGTAAGTATTTTCCTTCAAAAATCCATCTTTTTCTTTACTCTAAATTTCCTTTCCTTGACATAAAAGGTATACTAACCAAGCTTTTATGTTCTTGCAAGGAGTTCATCCTTAAAGACTTCAATTTCCGGTTTGTTCTTGAGTTGGATGGTTTCCACCTTTGAAAAAATCGGTAAGTAAAACCTTTATAAACCTTTTCCTTCATTTTCTTTCTTCATAAAATCCATATCCTAACATATTGTCTTTTTCTTGTTTAGAGTTCTTATCCTCCATACCTTCCTTGGGAGTCCTTTCCGGCAAAAGTCTCAAGACTTTAGGCTATTTCGGAGACTTTTCGGTAATTCTACAACTTTTCCTTTCATCTTTCCGTTTTCCTTTTATTCATCATTTTTCTCACCTAAACCTATTTAAAAACTTGAAAAAATGATTAATATGTTTAAAACCTAAAAGTTGTTATAAAACTTAGTAAGCTTGCCATGTTAATAGGTTATTAGAAAACTTAACCGAAAACGTTATGTTAAACTATTATTAAAACCGGATAATTACATATAGGATTATTAGTAAATTCCTATCGAAAATGTTCCAACACCTTCTTGAAAACTTAGTGCACTTGTAAATATAAGTATTATATATAATCTATATTATTAACAAACTTAACAAAATATAACAAAATCTAGTAAAATCTTGCAAATAAGTATATGTATAAATATGTATATTGTATATAAGTTTATTTATGAGTTATTTGACTAAATAACTCCCTTTAACAACCTGTAAATATTCACTTAAGACTTAAACTAACTAACCGGTACTAAAAACGATTAAAACAAAAACTGATTTTTGGAACTTAGGTCACCATGGCGCCGCCCTAACCCATAGGGGCTGCGCACCGGGCCTGTGTCCCAGAACAGAGCGACGCACTGGTTAGCCAGGGCGCGACACCAGCTGCCGTTTCGCCTTTTTCGCCTATTTTGGACAAATTTAAGTATATGTAAACCTATATTAGTATACGTAAAGTATTATAAACTGATAAACATACATTTTGGACTCAAAATTTAAATCACAATCTTAAACTTCATACTAATTACTGTCATAATCGTTAAAACGTCCATTTTATCGTTAAATCGTTTATTTCTCCGAAAACGGTTAAATCTTTGATTTTAAACTTAATCTTGTAAACAAACTTTTATTAAACTGAATTCCAATCATATTTTACTCAAAATATTCAAATAATATTTTAAAATATTCAAATTGTCAAAGGTTGACTTTTGTTGACTTTGACCTCGTTTCTAAACGGTTGACTTTCGTTGACTTTGACCAAGTCAACTATCTTTTGATATTGACTTTGGTTGACTTTGACTTGGTTGACTTTGACCATGGTTGACTTTGATTAAATCAAATACTCCTTTCAACCGATATTCCTGTTAGTCATTTTAGGCTCGGAATATCATTCCTTTCTAATCGTATAAACTTAAACGATCGATATTTTCTAGAAGTCATTATCGACTCGAAATATCAAATACTTTTTATTCGTCATGTCGACACGGTTTATCGCCATTGGATTCGACGACTTTAACTCTATATATATAGTATTCGTTCGAACATTCCTAAACTTTAGTATATAATATTATACCACGTTAATCATTTAAGGCTAAACCTACTACGTTATAGAGATACTTAGATTTTTATATCTATATGCTAGGGCACTTAGGCGGTGGAGCTTTATTCTCCAGTTTGTGTCTACCCGACATACTTATCGTTGATTCGTGAGTTATTAGATGCCCTTTTTACCGCTTTATATTTTCAGGCATGATTAGCGTTATCTTAAACTTAATTATATCTTGATTATACACGTATAGATTATGATGCATTTGGATTTAGTGTTGCTTTAAAATTATATGGCCTTGGTGGTAGTATAAGGCCCTCGATTAAACACATGTTAACTCTAGTTGAGCCATCGGTGCGTATATATAGATCTATATGGGTTTTACGAACCCTCATCACTAACTGTGTGAGTGGATGTTATGACCGCTTAATTTTATTTCTCGTACGATCTTAGTTTGACACACTAAGACAAAGGATTTATGTTGCCTTTATTGTAAGGATAAGGTGTTATGATTATCTAAGGTTTATGCATACATCATACACTGTTATAATTCAAGATATTATTCATTTTACTATTGATTTCTAAATATATTTCAAATGGGTCAAAATCTTCAAAATATTATGTTTATATAAAAATGCGAATATGGATTTACTATTTTCGCTTTTCAAAAATACTAAGACGTCGTATTTTTAACGCTTTTCAGGAGTTTGAGTTTTGCATCGAATGTGGATTTATTATTTTCGCTTTGGATATTGTATGGACTTTCGAAGAGACTTAGCTAGACGTAGTTAGTTTCTAATTAAGCCATGAACTATTTTATGTTGTTTTATTTTGTATTGTTGTAACTCCTAAACTTCGTTTAATGTAAACTTATTGTTGTAGTATTTATTCGATGTAATACTTGGTCTTCTGATACCTCTTATATTGCACACATCGGGTTTCCGCGTGAGCGGGGTGTGACACATCAAGCTTGGCCCTTCACCACCAACATTTACAGATCCACCATTCCCACCCGTCGAATTTGGCCCTCCACCACCACCACCGACGTTGCCTGTAAACTGAACAGAAGGATTCACATTATCGACATCTTTCTTCTTGAACAAATCATGAAATTGCTTTAAATATTCAATCGTATTCCCATCGTCTGGATATTTGTTAAAAGCTTCATTTTAACGTCGTTTCAAGAACCGGCTATCGCAAATAACCGAGAACAGGGAATGAATTTTTTGAAAACAACCATGAAATTTGTATTAAAATAATCAAAATTAAAAATATACCATATATGATATAACTATCAGATATTATAAGCATATCATATATGATATACCTATTACTTGTAATATGTATATCAGATGTCATATATGATAAACCTATTACTTGAGATAGGTATATCATGTATGATATGCTTATGATAATTGATAGTTATATCACATATCATAAGCATAGCATATATGATATACCAATTACTTGTAATAGGTATATCATATATGATATATGGGATATACCTATCAAATATGTTATTGTATAAAACAGAATAGAACCATAAATGTAAAAAATTCAAACAAATTAAGGTTTAGAAATACTAACCTCTTTGTTAGCAGTTGAAATAGCGTAAATACTTTTCACTTGATCAGTTTCTTTGTTTTCAACGACCTCATCTTCAAGATTTAAAAAACCTTCATCTTCTTCATCATCGTCACCTCTAAGTTTAACATTACCTAAATCACCATTTTGAATCTCCAATGTTTCTCTCTCCTTCAACAGACTTTTCTTCCAATTTCTATATGATGGGCGCATACGAATAACAGGAAAAACAAAATCGAACTTTGTTCGATCCAAATACAAAAGCTGTAAAAACAAAAAACACAAAAAACATATATAAACAGTCAATAACAAACTCACACTGGTCGTAATTCTGAACGTGATATTCCTTGGTAACCTTCTCTAAAACAGTAGATGTACAAATACCGTTAGATTCACAAATTCCCAAAGTATTTGCAAAAACCATAAGAAAATTCATTTTGAAAGTAAAATCGAAAACATTCGATGCTTTAATCTTCACGCAGATGTCGCTGGGTCTAACAGCATCTCTATCGAACTTCCTTTTCCACTTATTCACAAACGTTTTATCGATAACATCAGGAAGTGAAGAAATTTTTACGCCACCAAACTGGATTCCAAACACATCCTTGACAGATTGACTCGTTACTTCAATTAACCCACCCTTCGTCTTTATTACCATTTTTTCGGGATTAAAATTGTATGCAACATACCACGATATCTTTCCCGGAATAGAGTCGACATTAAAATCAAGAAGACTTCCAAACCCCATTTGTTCAACAAATCTCTTTTGAAAAGGCTTTAAATCATTTATAAGATTATAAATGGTCCTTGGACGAAGCAACGAAGTAGAATGAGTTACAGCAATAGTCGGCTTCTCTTCCTCCTCGCTTTTAACTGATTGTTTCCCCCTACGTTTATGCTTCACAATCTGAAGATCATTGTCCTTAACAGACTTGTTTGACACACCGATATCCACCTTAACAATCTGAAGATCCGTCTTCACACTTTTGTTAACATCAATTTCATCAGCTTTCCTTTTACCTTTACGCTCACCTTTCAGACCTTTTTTCATTTTTAACCGAAACAGTCTTCTTCTTATTTACAACTGGAACTCCTTGATCAACATTCGAATCATCTGCGATAAATAAAACAAAAAATGGAAAATTGAATATATACAATATATATATCTAAAAAATCATATTTAAAAGCTTGGTTTTAGAAAGTTTACCTATAGGATCAATTTCTTCATTAGCAAGTGAATCAACAACTACATTCTCTTCCAAGACTTTCTCCGAATCATCAACCGACTTCGTCTTCTCAACAGCTTCTGAAGGATCGAAAAATCTTTTTCTAACCATTTTTTTGTTAAGTTTTCTTTTACCAGGAGAGTCCAAAAGTGAAGGAGACATCTGAATTTCACTTGCTTTATTTAGAACATCGGTGCCTTGATCATTGTCGCCTTCAACACGTTTCGGGTCATCCTTGACATTCAACTCCGAGGAAGATACATTACCTACTTGATCCACAAAAAAATAAAAAAAAATAACATAAATAATGAGCTCATAAATTTCAATAAATAATACAAAAAGAAACAAAACTTACCATTTGTAAGAGAGTTAACATTTGGTTGATTATATATGCTTCATCAAGCACAACAAGAGTATCACTCGTGTTTGTAAACTTACTCAATCCAGATATATTAAATATACGACTGCTCTTTCTACGACCTAATAAATAACGATTAATAAATACACAAAACTTAGAACATAAATATAATCATATCATAGGTATATATATATATATATGATACTTCGTCAGTTTTGATAGTTAGCAGCTAGCATGTTGCTACATTATTTATGTGAACTATTGGTATCATAAGTTCAATAAAAATATCAAATCCATAAGCAAAAACATTGAACAATATTAAATATGTGACAACTTGTTACGGTCTCAATTTGCAGACAGATAAATACTTGACGAAAACCGTTAAGTATGGTACACAGTTAAAATAACTTCTACATAATAACAGTAAATAGCAGCTAGCATATTAGTACACTGTTTTTATGCAAAACTGATAGCCTACAAACACAATAACTTAATAATTAGATACTTTACATTCATCTACTCAACCAACAAAAATGGATACCAAACGATATGCTATTATTACACTACTTTTACAATTATTTTACTTTCAATAAACTACAAAAGACTGCATACAAGCGGTGGTTACAAGCTGCTAATGAGTCGAGCTTTTATTAAGCTTTAGTATAAAGAAAAAACTCAAAAGCATATAACAAACCGAACTATCAAGTTCTAATTTAAGGCATATATACAAAACACTAGACACCAAAAATACTTTATAAAGAAAAAACAAATAGACATAAGTAGAATCTTACATGATATGCCTTAAATATATGATATACCTATCATATATGATATGCCTTTCATATATATGAGGCATATCATATATGATAGGTATATCATATATTTATGTTAAAAAAAATTACTATAAACTGACCAGATTGAGCGATCGGAGGTTCTACAACACGAGATTCAGTCATCGGAGCTTCCGTAACCGGCGATTGAGTCACCGGACCTTCCATAACCGGAGATTGAGTCACTAGATAGTCCATAAACAGAGATTAAAAGGCGGTTTTTGAAGAGAATTGTTGAAAATCACAAAGATTCGTGATGTTTAGATCGAGATTAGGGTTTGAAAATTGTTGGTGAGTTTGAGTGAGTTTGATAGAGATAGAAAGGGAAGGTGAAGAATGAGACGAGAAATGAAAGAAAAGAAACATGTTAGGAAAAATAGAAAATGTGAATTTACTAAAATACCCCTTCCTGTTTAAATTTATATAATTTTATGTTAATTTGGACGATGAAATGTGAACTCTTGATCATCTTGATCCAATTGTCCAAAAGATGTCTTTTGGTCCTTAATTTTATTATGGTTTAATTTAATCATTTCTCCCCAAACATGATCGTAAAAGATATATTTATCGGACCTTTTATGTCTAACGCAAACAATAAGTCTATAAGTAAGTTTTCTAAGTTATTCTAATAAGAAAAATAAGAAAAAGTTACAAAAAATTTGTTAGAATCTAGATTTTTTCTTCTTTTTTTTTTGTGAAAATCATGAAAATAGTTATTTGACATATCGGTATTTCAAACATAATTATTAAATTCGTGAAAAGTTTTTGTGTCCGTATCTTTTGTCATTATAACTAAAGTTATGTCACAAACTTTCTCACATTATATTCGAAAAAGCATGAATCTATTACGTGAGAACATGACAATAGTTAAACCTCTTATTTTGATATAAATATATAACGATAAAACATATAATATGACGTGAATAAATAACGTGACCATACATAATTCACGCCAGTTATTTCAAATTTCAATTCTCATGTTAGTTTTGACTAAATCAATCAGACAATTTGATGTCATTTTCCACCCTATTGTGGCATATTTTAAATTACCCTGTTCAACAAAATTACCAGATGAAGCCCCACCTTATTTCATTTTCAACTCCCTTTTCTTTTCTCTCTCTTAATCACCATCATAATAAACACCTAAATTCCATAGAATCTAGGGTTTCAAGAATTTGTTATTCAGCTTTTTAACACAAACAAAACCCAGGTGAAAAAATTGTTTTTTTTTTTTTAGTTTTAGTGTTCTTTAAGTTGAAACTATAATCTGTTTTTTTTATCAAATTGACAAATTCTGCATGTTTTTGTTATATGGGTTTTTGTTAATTTGAAGAATTTGAAGTTGGTAATTCTTGGAAACTAGTTTTAAGTCATAAAGTTTGTATCTTTGTGTCTGTTTTGTGTAGGGGTTTTGGTTAACTTGAAAAGAAAACATGGTTTATTTAAGGAAGTAATTTAGCTTGTTGCGAAAAATTCGGTTTCGTATTTGTTTGTTTTTTCAAAAATATGCTGAGAAATGAAGTAAAATAAGGTAATTGAAGTCAAATAAGGTAATTGAAGTCAAATAAGGTAAAATAATATCTAACAAGAATTTATGTGATTTTGATTGTTTTTAGTTAGTTACTTGTAATGATGAGAGCTGATTCTGTTTGGGTGTAAAAGTTTTATACATTTGTGGAAACCAGAGGTGTGGAAATGGTTGCTGATACGGAATTCTTTTCGAGATTTCATGCCCTGGATTAGGAGGAGAGTAGGAACTTTTAAATTTGATTTTGAAGAAAAACTTATCTATAAGTAGATGTATATCGTTGGTATAGGTGAAAAAATTGATGGGTCGGGTAACGGGTCAAGATGGGCTATTTATAGAAAATTTTCAAATGGGTGGTGATCGGGTTGGGTTGACCCTCTACTTTTTTTTTATTTACATCAAATTCTCCTTCTAGCTGATACGATATTTACACCTAGAGTTTTATTAGTATGCAACTTTTAGCTGCTTCACGGCTTGCATTTTCCGTCTATCTCATGAAAAACGTGACATTTGACTTTACATAGTTTAGGAAATTTGCTCATAAATATAGTTTAGGAAATGAGAAAGAAAATAGTAGTCCCCACATATAATTCTCTTTCTAGCTGATATGAATTATGTTTTAAGATATGCAGTTTTGACGTGGGGACCTCTTAAATGCATGTCTTAATCCACAACTTGGACTCCTGTTAACCAAATTTTTGGTCTAGATTGTTAATAGAAGAATCTTAAGCATCCAGAATCAATACCTCATTATCAGCAATATATTTGCAGTAGCAAATTGGTAATAATAGCACTAAACGTACCAATTTTGGAATTCAGTACAATTTTCATATGATATGCCTAAAAGGAATGTCTTGCTAATTTTAATTGGTAAGGACTTGTTTATGATAAACGTTAGTTTTGCTAGATATGGATTATAATGATCAATTATTAAGTTTCCAACATAGGAAGTTTATCCTTCAAATGTTATATACATGTGTACATTATTGACGTTACAGTCATGGAAAAATGGCGTATTTTCATGACACGTATCAGGGAAAGGAAGGGTCTACGAGAAAACTAGTGTTTATAGTGTCCAACACGACAATACTAAGTGTTGGTATTTTTTTCTAATCAAGCCATGTGGCATTCTGTTAGAACGTCTTCGTTGCGTGCACTTAAGTACTGCCCTATCAAGGGAACGATAGATAAAGGACAAATTGCAAGGGTACTTTCGGTCAATTTCTATTTCGGGGACCATACATTAAAATTCGCAGTTGGGGGCTTATATTCTAAGTTCATAATATAAAAGCTACCTACTGGTATAACCATTACCCATAACTGGTCTCGTATTTAATTACAAACTTATAACATAGACCCTTAAAACGTCCCCTTGAAAATTCATTCCGCAAATAGAAATTGACTGAAAGTACATTTTCCTTTTACTTTGAATTCTCTCTTAGATGAAACAACGAATTAACGTGTCTATGTCTAAGAGTCAATATCTGAAGTAATCTGAATGACATTGTCTGAATGCGTGTATTTATCCATTAAGAGGTACTGTCTAATACACTCTATGAAGTCCTCACCTATTAATAGGAAACCACCGCCCAAAAGGTTTACGGTGGCCGATTCAATCCAATAGCTACAATTAATATTCTGAATAGATTCCGTGCTACAGAACTTTGCTTTTTAAATTGGCTGTTATATTTTCAGAATAAAAGGAGAACATCTGACTGTTATACCAAGTTTCTAAAATACTCTTTGAATCAAAATGACGACGGAGAGCCCAATTCATATAATTGAACCAAGCGGAAAATGGGCGTCCCACAATGATATGAAAGGATTCGGGAAACCATCCCCAAATAGAAGCGGAAGTGCACCTCCAAGCGTTGAAGGTTCATTTGCAGCGATTGAAAACCTCATTTTTAGGCAAAACAATGCTACCGATGTTAATTTAGCAAGCCCTGATAATGCTACTAATATCTCCGAGTCTGAAAAGCAACTTCGTGCTGATCCCTCTTATTTCGAGTATTACTGGGCCCATGTCAATTTAAATCCTAGGCTTCCTCCACCATTGATTTCAGAGGAAAATATAAATCTTTTTCGGAACGTACGAGGTACAGGAAATAATAAGAGATTGACATCTTTAGATGATTCTTTTAGCAGCTCGTTACGTCTTGATCATACTAATCTTTCTACTCATAAGGAAGAATCCGATGATGACAGATCTCCAAAACAGGTAAAAATATTAATTCATTAGGAAAAGATGAAAAGAAGAAGAAAACATTTTCTTGTATTTAGTTATTGGGTTAGCCATATACTTCGCATGTTTCAATTCTTCTATGGTTTAAAGGTGAGTTTGGATTTGTGTTTGCGGTTTAAAAAATCAGAACTGGAATTGAATAATCAGCTGTTTAAAGTCACAGATAGTTAGGTAGTTTACATTTTTCTCTAGAAATGGCAAAACGGGCAGGTCGGGTAGCGGGTCCTATGTGTGATTTTTCGTATGGGTCGAATGGGTTGGGTTATGCCTAATCTTTTTAATTTTAATCAATCAACAATGTCACATTTGATTACAAAACTAATACTATCCAAATAATATATAATACTTTGAATAAATTTAAAAAACAATATTTTTAATAAAACAATAGTTCTTTTCTTTAATAAAATGATTAGGAGGTTTTTTGCCTTGAAAATACACTGACTTTGAAGCTAATTTGTTTTGTTTAACCTGTTTGACATGTTACAGCTAAAACATAACCTGAATCAACCCGTTCATAAGTAGATGAGTCGAGAGTTGCCACGACTTCTTCAAACTGGATAATTTTATATCTTTAATTTGTTTTCTTTCAACAAGTTCTTACAAACTTCTATTATATTATGCTAATCCTAAATAATCAGATAAACAGGCAACTGATTATGATGACTTTGTTGACTTCAAGTCGTGATAAACAGTTTAAACCCCCCCATCTTAACACCCCCTAAATATGCACGTTAGTCGAATGAATTGAAAATATCTATAGTTATTTAGCAAAGTATGTTTCCATACAGGAAGATCTTCCTGAAGCTCAGTCACCTGCATATAATCAATCTTGCCCGTTTAGACATGAACCAAATGAGGACTCCAACCCCACAAACACTACTGTTTCCAACTCCTCTTCTATAGACGGTAGAGGGAACAACATGGTAATTAAGTCACCTGTTAACATAAGTTTATATAGTCGTTCAGAAAACGATGTTTCTATTAGCGGTGTTCCTGATGCTGATGTTTCTGGTATAAGAAATGGAATAGTTGCTCTTAATATATCCAACTTTTCAGAATTAGAGATTGACAGAAATCAAAGAGACTGGCAACAAGAACAGATATACAAACAGCAAAGAAACCCATTTGTTTTTCATTCCAACCATGTCTCGTTACCTCAAACATATATCGGCATGAATCAGTTTCTTCAAAATCCCGCCAATTTCTCTTCTGAGGTACAACCCATATTGCCATCCTCTGGTTTCACCCCACCACATTATGCAACGAATCCGACATATATGATAGCTTCCGGGACGCACGTTTACCCAAATATGATGCCAGCTGGATACTTCCCGCAACAATACACCATAGGCGGATATCCTTACAACCCGCCACCTGTTTCGCCATATTTAACTGGATATCTTCCTAACGGTCCTTTCCAAACTCCTTTTAGTAGTCAAAGTCAACCCTCCGGAGTCAATCTTCAACATTTTAACAATTTTCCCGGACATCTAGGATTACCTTTTAATGTGGAAGAGCAGAAATTACAATCTTTAGGAAGCTGGGGCCATGCTAACTTGAACTCGAGAAGGGTAGGTCCCACAAGTCCTTACCATTTCGAGAGACCAACAAATACGGATTTCTTGCAATTTCCAACTTCACCTTTTGCTAGTCCGCTAATACCGGGGTCTCCAATAGGTGGGGCCAGTTACCACGGTAGGAAAAAGGAAGGTGTTCTCTATGGTGGATGGAAAGGTCATAATGGAAGTCAGTCTATTAATGATCCAAAAATGTATTCATTTCTTGAAGATTTGAAATCCGGTAAAAGTCACAGATTGGAACTATCAGAAATTTTTGGACACATTGTTGAATTCAGGCATGTTCTAAGACGATTGATATTCCCAAGCAGTTTACTTTCTTTTAGAACAAGTAATTTATCTCTACAATTGGTTGTGCAGTGTTGATCAGAATGGAAGCCGATTCATTCAACAGAAATTGGAAATTTGTAGCCAAGAGGAGAAGGAATCGGTATTTAAAGAAGTTCTTCCTCATGCTTCCAGACTAATAACGGATGTTTTTGGTAATTATGTTATCCAAAAGGTGAGATTTGTATTTTTACTTCTTATGTTTTGATATAACTTGGACTAGTGATAACAATGGGCAAGCACGCAGTTTTAATATAAGAACTTCCATAAAAAGGACCCTTTCTAATTTCCAGTTAGACTCGAAAAAAGAAAAATGTTTCAATTCATAATATGGAAGAAGTAGCTTATTTCTTGTCTTTTGGTTATTCTAGTTTTTTGAGTACGGAAGTGTCGAGCAGAGAAGGGAGCTCGGGAACCAGCTTGAAGGTCAAATATTGCCTTTAAGTATGCAGATGTACGGTTGCCGTGTAATCCAAAAGGTACATCCCTATCTTAGACCGCTTCTTAACACTTATTATCTGTTGAGTTTTGTTTTTACTACATGTACACTAGAGGTGGCAAGTTGGGCGGGTTGGGTAACATGTCAAAACCAAACGGGTCAACTTAAGTACGAGTTTTTTATGTTACATAAAGTAATATTGTCACGAGAATAATCTAAATTTTGAATAAAACAATTTAGGAGGCTATGCTAAAAGATGGCCTGTAATCGCCATTCAACCTATTTGACCCTTTCTCCTGTTTAAGATAAATGTCAACACCAATTTATATTCTTCTGGGATCTTTGTTGTAGGCCCTTGACGCTATTGATCTTGAACAAAAAACCAAACTTATCCGTGAACTTGATGGACATGTTTTACAATGCGTTCGTGATCAGAATGGAAATCATGTAATACAAAAGTGTATAGAAATTATTCCAACCGAGAACATCGACTTTGTGATTTCATCTTTCCGTGGTAACGTTGCAGCCTTATCAGAACATCCTTATGGTTGCCGTGTAATACAGGTATGAATTAATTACATTTATTTTTGTGTTTTTGAATTTACAATACATAATTTCATTGTATTTTTATTCTTAGAGGGTATTAGAACACTCTTCAGACGAACTACATCGCCAATTTATAGTGGATGAGATTTTGGACTCCGTTTATAATCTTGCACAAGATCAGTACGGTAATTATGTAACTCAGGTTCGTTCGATGCGAATTTAAAATACTTAGGGGTAGGTTTTTATGTTTATTTAAAGTGATTTTAGTTCTGATTATTACGGGTCAAATAATCTGAATAATGAGTTTCATACTAACTGCAGCATTAGTCGGAAAAACTAAAAGTACTATTTAGTATTTTCCCTCCTTTTACCTTATTTCCGTTACTTTTCATTTACATTTCTGGTTGTTGATACTATAAAAAGAAAAACAAGAAAGTTGTTGGACTTCTGATTATTACAACTTCAAACTACAGAAACCATCAACACGAACTATCTTATGACCAATGATTATTTAATTTTGATCATTTAATATCGTATAATGATGTTCAAAACACACATCCAAACAACTTTTATGCTCATTTAAGTATTCTTTTTCATTTATGTCCTCGTGCTTAATTCTGGTACTCACAGTATGTGTTGGAGGAGGGAAAACCCGAGGAAAGAAGCCAAATCGTACAAAAGTTGGGAGGCCATATGGTGCAACTAAGCCAACATAAATTTGCATCGAACGTTATTGAGAAATGTTTGGAATACGTCGACTCGGCTTCAAGAGAAGTCATGATTAAAGAGATTATTGGATCTACCGATGGAAATGATAACTTATTGGTGAGTTGAGTTAAATACTATTGTCACCATTCTGTGCGGTGGGAAAATGACCAGGTTGGGTAATTGGTCAAAACAGGTCGGGTTGACCATACACTTTTTGTCCAAATTCTTTTTGTAATATATTTAATTTATTTCAACACTAAATCATACATAACCCAAAACAACCCATTCATAAGTAATTGGCGTAAAATAGCCACCTTGACCTCTAAGACGTATAAATCACTAATTTTGAAAGATCGGCCTTTTAACTGTGTTGTTTTGATGTCTCTAGGTGATGGTAAAGGACCAATATGCAAATTATGTGGTCCAAAAGATTCTTCAAACATGTAATGGCCACCAACGGGAAGTGTTGCTTGAATGTATAAAAATTCATCTCAATTCGTTAAAGAACTATACTTATGGAAAACATATTGTTGCTCGCTTTGAACAACTGTATAGTGAAGGTACATATCGATTCTCTCTTTTTCAATTTCAGTATGCTATATCTTAAAATAACCGAAATGAAATTAACTAAAATTTATGACATGCAGATATTGAGGCGTCTGGGTCGTAAATAGCAGCCAAATAGTGATCATAGTTTGTATAGTTTCTGTGGAAGTGTTTCATCTCGTACATGCATGTCATTTTCGAATCAGTAGTCTGGTTTTAGTTTGATGCATAATATAAGGAGGATTAAGCAGAATAGAGATCCTTCTTAGTGATGTAAATAGCCGAATTACATGTTTTATGAGTGGTTTTTCATCGTTAGCAAGAAATTACCATAAAAAAGGGATTATGTGTGTTTCCTTTGTGTATATGTTTCGGAGCAAGTACAAAATACACAATACATGTAAACATGCAATAATTATCTATCAAAATTACATTTTAAACGACTTATAATCTATTTGACAAGTGTTTTGTTTTAGCTTTTGTTTCTACTTTACCTGTTTGACTAAAAAGATAACCTGTATAAACACAACTAGAAGTAAATACGGAGAAACTGTCAAAGCCAATAAACAGAAAATGATATGCAATTACGCAGAATTGTTACAACAGAGAACGGCTTAAAGTTTACTGGCTAAAAAATCGAACATCATTAGCCTAGAATTAAACAAAATTTGTATTATGGTAAGTAACATGAATCGAAAAAGCTCTCAATGTTGGTATTACTCCATGTCCGTTATCAACTGAGCAAAAGGGCCCAATTTTCTCTTGTGAGTTTTGGTACAAATTTCAATGTTGATAGATGCTTTAAAGGCTTAGCTTTAACAGAAAGTAAAGATGCGCTTATCTGACGTTACCATCCTTTTTGCTGGGGCGGTACCAACAATTCTCTCCAGCTGAATACAAGTAAAAAGTGAATATAAGAAGGAAAAAAAAAGAGGTGGCAATTGTCGACCATTCACTTATATGAAGTGATCGAGGGTTATGTTCTATCTATAACCAGCAAAATCAAAAAGATCAGATAAAAAAATGAATCAAAAGGGGATCGACACTCCCAAAGTGGATTTTTTTAATGCATAAACCTACTAAATAATACTAGTATTCAAACTATTTATACATGAACTTGAACAAAAATGATTCAGGTCAACACAGCACGGCCCATCATTTAGACATGTACCAAAAGATACCTGTTTGACCCGCAACCCAACCCGACCATTTTGCCACCTCTAAGAAAATTGATGCAAGTGCATCAGAAAAAAATGGTTACCCGGAGAAGATCAAAGCGAGAGAAGAGCACTGTGCAGTTCATGCTATGTGATCCTTCAAGCATGTTAACAATCTGCAGTTAGACAAATTAATTATGAGAAACATTTTCCAAAAAGAATATTTAGCATAATATTGACGGAAAATTAGGGTTTAGAAGAGCATGCCTCTGGATAGAACTCTTTCCTCTCAGGAAGAGAATAAATTATCAGATTCTGAATTCCACGAATCTGTTTTTTGGTAGACAACAAATTAGAAATAAGGAATGTAAAGAAAATTTGGTAACACAAAAATGTACAATATTATTAGAGGATTATGCATACGATAAAAAAAGTAACAGATGGGTGGGTCGAGTAACAGGTCAAAACGGGTCAGCTGAAAAAATGATTTTGATATGGGTCAAAATGGCTGGGTTAGGTTAGATTGACCTGCATACACTCTTTATTAACTTTTTAACATTTCTTTACATGATCTATTTTGTTATATATGAATAAAAACGATATTATTAATAAAATCCAAATCTTTCAATAAATAAATTAGGTGGTTGTATGCATTAAAAAGTAGACTTCGGTTTAGTTTCGGCACATTCCCTTTTAGCTAACATTTTTATACTGGACCCGTCTGACTCTTTCAAGATACAACACGACTCATTTATATGTTAATGAATCGAAATTAACACCTCAACCATAAACAAGCTACTACAACGAAGACAAAAATCAAGCTTCGCGCCTCTCCACAAACAGAAATAGATGGAAAAGGGGAGCTTAATTTTACCTTGTATCTGTGGTAGAAGTGGGCTCTCTCAGTGTACAACATGATCTTCCTCTTTCCTTGAAAAAACCAAACTCGTGAACGGGATATATCACTTTGTTTTGTGTACCTACAAAGACAATAATGTTTTTGTTTAGAAACAAGGAGTTGATGAAAATTTAACAAAAAAAGGACAAAGATTCTCACTCTCCAAGCAGACACATGGATGCATCTTGTGACTTTAAAAAGTTCCGTACCCGAACAAACTCAAAGTAAGAACTTATAAAGATCAGAATTCCACCCTGAAAGAAAATGATGATTACAATCAAAAAAATATGTAAACATGTAAAAGAATAATGTGTCACGCATATTAACGTACAAAGAGTCTAAACTTATAAGTGTAAAAATAATACAAGTTTTCACACTTGTAAGCGCAGAATTTCTTCAACACCGAGTGTGTACTAATAAACAACCCTACTAAACATGTAGCTAAAAATTATTCTCTCATCATAAATAACTGTATCTTCATTACTCTGCCGAGCCCTTGGCTTTTCCCTCAACCTCTTCCTGTGATACACCTTCCAGACACGTGACCTATTCGGCAGCTCCTCTATTATAATCTCAACAATGTATGGAATGGTATCACTTTCCAATTTAATCTATGAGGTATGGATTAACATTATGGAACTCCTTCCAGTACAGAAGATTCTACCGGAAACCCAAACTCCAGAGTAGAATCATATCTTGGGTGAAGTGTAGTTAAGAAGAAACTTCAGGGTTACCTTTCCAATTTTAAGGATTTCATGCAATATGGTTGTGCAGGAAGTAAGGTTTCAAAATTTCAGTTTTCACTATAGATTCTACTCTTGCCGACACCCCAGAAATGTCAAACCTTTGATTACCATTCCAAAATTACAGATCCGTTGACTACAACCCAATATTTGCTTGAAAACGGGACGAACAAAATACGAGGATAGTTTCCTATTTTAAATTGGTATGCCCTTAATTCCATTTGTATATCAATGTGCCCAATTCTGTTATTGTCCATTTCTAGTATGTTTCGAATAATAACAGGATAGTCAAGATATAGTTCAATTAGACTAAAAAAACAAATAAATTTATATTGATTAGCGAGCATGATCATCTTCGATTTCTATTAAGATGGAAAATGAGATATCTAGGTTTAAACCAAAGCTTGTTAATAAAATATCTCACAATCACTTGTTTCAAGCTTGCCGGTTTACATATCCTCCCTAATACAAGATGCGTTTGTGTTAAGGAAACTATGATGTGAATAGATTCATGAGGAAAGTAAGATCAAGGAAATTCCAATTCAAATTAGGTTAAGCATATATGTATATGTAGAAACATTTCTTCGGAGTCCAGATACATAAATTGAATTTGAAAAATCGTGACAAATGTCAGCTTAATATGTTGCTACTATGTGTTCCACTTAATATGTATTACCTTAACCTTACGATCATGTTGCATGTAGTCATATCCACAATAAACCTATAAAAACCTTGGGTATACGAGGATATTATCTTTACTATATCATAAATTTCTATAATTTCTGGCAAACACATCTTATATGTTTTAGGACAAATATGCAAGAAGAGACATGCTTGAAACAAGTGACCATGAGAATTGTATTATAAATAATAAAGCTTCAATTTTTTGTACATGACTTGTTTATCCGTCTTAAATAGTAAGAGACAATTTATGATTATAATTTACCCTTGTTTTTCACATGAAAACTTCTAACTGATGAGTTACTTCTAAATTACGTTCTCTTTAAAGTGTTAAAGCTTGGTTATTTTCTCTCATTTAAAAGTCACAATGGGTTTCATTTATATTCATATAAATATCTCTACACACTTGCTAGTAGTTTTACACTTACAAATGTTACAAAAATTATTATTCTTACACAATTACATAGGTATACACACCTTTTACAAGTTAATTTTTTGGAACGACCAAATGTAAAACACGGTTAAATCCTCTTATAAAAAAATTAACGAGAAATGAACTGCATTTTCATTCAATTTATAGGAGTATCTCTACATACTTACTAGTTACTAGAGTTGAAGAAGCTTTACACTTATAGGTGTGACAATTAATGATTATTATAATCTCACACACTAATATTTATAGACCTTTTATTATACTGACTGAATAGAAAGAACATTTATAAATTCTAATATTTGTCAAATTATTATTTTTAACTATTTTTTTATGCAAGACAATTAACAAATTATGCATTACGATACCTGGACAGAATCTTGAATTTTTGGGAAGACCTACACAAAGAACATGAAAAATGTCAAATGTATTATAAAAATGTAGTCCGACACATCAGGCGGACTAATCCATAAGCAAAGCACCCCTTCCCCGTAAACACGCAAACTTAGCGTAGAGGTGGCAAAATGGAATGGCCAAACCAGCCGGGTTGCGATGTCCACTAACACTTTTTTGTCCACGTTTTAAAAAATCTATAAAAACTAACTTGTTATTAAATACGAAAACACTATCATAATAACGTATTCTGAATCTTCCAAAATCGATTTAGGAAATTGCATGCATTAATATTACACTTTAAGACACTTTCAAGCCGTGAGATAAGATTTGACCGGTCCATTCCTCTTAAAAAACTATAAAGCACACAACCCAAATCAACCCATTTATAAGTAAATGGGTCAAAACTGCCACCTCTAACTTTACGCCTTCCAGTAAACTAGAATGACAAATGAACAATCATACCTTTTTCTTGAAGTAATCAAGGCGGGCATCATCAGCATCTACTATTGATTCAGTATCAATACGCTCGTAGATCTGAATGTTAAAATGGTCAAGATTGAACGAGTGTTACTAAGAAAGAATCTGTCACTGCCTAAGGATGATAAATTACTTAACAAAATAAGATACAGATCACAAAAAAATTTAAAATACAAACCTGCCTCACTTGAAGCAATACTTTTGGAAGAACACCTTTGTGCTCGCATAATAATTTCACCTGCAAATTGAAGATTCAAACTTCTATTGCTGAACGAGAAAATAAATTAGGCAGAAATACCACAGATGGTGTCGAATATAAACAAATTAATTGCTCACCCTTCCTTTGTAGTTGAGACAGTGGTTGTTGAACACAGCGTTAATATCTGGTAAATGAAAATAACCAAAAAAACATGATAAATTCAAATGACATGATATATAGAATACATAAATAACACGGCATATATGAAGTCGGATTTTAGAAAAACAATAACACCAACCCTAAGGTATGGCAATTTTTTAAATAACAGTTCAATGACAACATTATATCACAGTTGAGTCTTATGCAGATATGATTTTTCATATAATGATAACATAACCAGCAATAAGGAGTGATTAATAGATCAAATTATAAAAATAACCTGGATTTACATGAGATCCTAAAATTATTGTCTGGCGATAAAACCGAGCTTGTTCGTCAAGATACCTATGCATTGAAACCGCATAAGAATACAAATTAAATACTACACTTAAACACCTAAACTTGTAATATATCAATTTATGCGATGGTAAGAGAAATACCATGGTCTTACACGCATTATATCAGTTCCATGCTGCTTTTTTGGTACACCGTTTAATTGCTCAACAACAGTATTCACATGGGACCAATTCTGCACAGGTGATATTGAAAATCTAAAAACAAAGAAGAAAAAAAATTACACAGAAATTTTATCTCGGCACTTTACCTGCATTGCTATGATATCTGCATGATCAACAATCAGCACCTAGTCACAAAAGCTCATTCCATTAGCAGGTAATGAGTAATAAGCATAAAACATGTGTGTGTGTGTGTGTGTGTGTGTGTGTGTGTGTGTGTTTCACCGTATAATAAAGATAGCAATAACAATGAATATGAATTACCTCGATAGAAGACAGATAATCCACATCTTTTTCCTTATCCGCTTCAGCCTCCCCGATTTTCTACAAGAAACAAATAGAACCGTATTTAGACAAGTGATAGATGAAAAAGTTCGATAAAAACAATAAGATTTAAAACAAGCAAATTAATATATACTCACAGTGATCAAACCGAGAGGAGAGGCAACAATTATGTCGGAGGTATAAAAATCACTGTATAGTTTTATGGTCTTCCTACAAAACACACAAGATCATCGAAGATTGATTAAAAACAATACACAGCGGCAATAATATTCTTTCCATGATCAATTGAACTTTTATAACCCCACACATATCAATCAATTTTTCATAACTTTGAAACATTATATATATATATATGGATTTATTATCTTAAAGACAAACATTACTTGGTAAACTTGATGCCGACCATAAAATGATCATTATTATTCCCTCCAAAAAGTGACTGGAAATCTGAAGGCTTTGACTTCTTCCATGATTTGGAAATGCCATCCTCGTCCTCCGGGTCGGCAGGCCGTCCCGTGCCAAAATCATCAGAGAACCGACCAATGTGGTCTACATTAACCTGTTCAAACCAAAGGAAAGAATCATATGAACAAGGTACAGCCATACAGATAGCAGTTACGACCCATTTATATAATGGGTCAGTTGGGTGAAGCTGTAGAATTAAACTAAATATGATATAAAGTCAAACAAGTCGAGCAGGTTAAACTGTTACTTGGTAGTATTTACACTTGCCTTATTCCCTGGAGGTGTCAGCTGAATCAGCCTATTAACTACTCGATATGCTATGCTTGCCATTGGCAATAATATCAATACCTGAGAAAGTTGGCAATCATTTTGACCAAAACTTTATAGATTATAAAACCATTAATATCATATGAGATTTTAAACAATTTACCTTGGGTCGAGTAAATCCTTGGTCACGGGAATTCTCACTAACCAAAATTTCCTCACGCTTACACGACTCTTTGTGTTTTGCCAACTTTTTATCATTCTTCGTCACAATATCCCTTGTTTTCAATACATGATTTAGCTACACACAAAAACTCTTGATCACTCTTCTGTTTATTCAAGAAAAGTATAAAAAATGAATAAAAAAAAATGTACACACCGAGTGCAACAAGTAAGCGTCCATAATACTCGAGTCTTCCTCCCTTCCTTTAAGATAAAATGGCTTTTTGTTGTGGTGCAATATATCTCGATAGCTGTTGCCTATAAAAAGAAATAAAATTCAAGTCAATCAAATAATATCAATTCACAAATGCCTTTATATAATTCACTTACATAGAGAAAAAAATGATCTCTGTCTTGATAAGTGAAGATCATGCCCTCCAGACTTCTTGTAACTATCCAACCAATGATCATATAACTTCGAATTTAAACCATAAGGAGAATTCATATAGGAATCCTGCAATAGTAATAACGATATAAGAACATAAAAAGAAAAAAAGAATCATTAATAAGTAAAAATGTTGCATAATGGACAAAATACCTCTAAAGACAGCTCTTTAGTTGCAACCCACTTGCAGTTAGCTGCATCGATCTCCCATTTATATTTCCCTTTATTTGTTGAAAGACTTTCAGCCTCTTCTTTTAATAACTTGTAGTCCAGGTGAGCTGAGAACGAACTGCATAAAGATTACAAAGTAATTCAAGCAACTAACTCTTGAAGGACTGTTCCAAATCTTCGTCTCTATTTTAACAAACATATAAAATATCACTATACCTTGAGCTTTCTGATTCTGTTGCGGCGGAATGATCATTCTCCGTAATATCTTCTTCTCCGTCCATATCAGATGACTCGGCCTCGTCATCATCTTCACTATGCTCTGCCACATCCCCCAAAATAGTTTCTTGTTGCTCAGTTAGGTCCAAATCGCCTCTGGGAGAACCACTTTCAGATTCTACTTATATAAAAAAAATTATATGAAATTAGATATTACAAAGTGAATAATTATCTAGAAACTGAGAGTTAAATTAGTTGCTTCTTACCATCTTCATCGCCTTCGGAACCACTTAAAGATTCTAAATCATTTTCTTCATCGGCGTCATCATCTTCATCCGTGTCACTTTTACCTTCTTCAGCACGTTGTCTACACATATAATGAAAGAAAATACTATTAAAGGTTTGAAAGAAAGACAAGCATCAATTTCTTGAACGAATGAGGATGCAACAAAAAACAAATGTAACGAGTAAGAGAAACTAATAAATATTCCAATAGAAACGGAAACCGAATACCTCCGCTTGTAGGCATCAGCAACTGATTCACTAGCTGACCCAAGTGTCTTCAACAAATTATCATACATTGTTGGTTCTTTGTAAACCGCAACCTCTTCTTGTTCATCTTCTGAAGCTATATCTGAAAGCTCCTCCAGTGAAGTGTCTGCAATGCATTAAACAATCAATTTAACTCAAAATCAATTCTCGTTTATACAAAGATCAATGGTTGCATTTTGTCACATTTTTATAATGCTTTTGCAATTTCCCTCGAGCCATATAAGAGTATGGGACTTAATTTGTATAAAATATTCCCACAGTTGTCAATGTTGGGACTTGAACCCACAACCATATGGCTGATGGGCTATGTTAAATAGCGCTATTAAACACAATAGCAAACGTTAAACCTTATAATAGATAAACAAAGATCTTAAGGTAACAGTTTCATATTGACTTGCCTGAATCACTTTCGGAGGAGGAATAATCCTGAGTTTTTTTACCACTGGAGCGATTTCTTTTGGGGTGCTTAGTCGTAAGCTTCTTTAAATTGTCATTAATTTTTCTATGACTCTTTGCCGTCCCTATAAAATAATTTCAAAATAAAACAAACGATAACAAAAAAGAAACAATAAAGATCAATAACTCGCTATACGTGCTTTGCAATTCCAGACAACGACGAAACTTGTTACACTCAAAGTACATACATTTGATTTTAGCGCACACGGATTAAAACTCAATACACCTAAACAACTAAGAAAAACCAATAACAATCTAGAAAACAGCCTAAAACAAAAAGATAACGGAAAAGCAACAAAAAGATCAAAATTTGGTATTTGTATGGCTATTTAAAATTAGCAATTCCGGACAACCTCGAAACTAAGCAATCGTAACTTCCTTTAAAGTTAATACATTTGATTTTTGGGCTACATTATTTCCTTTTAATTACATAAAATAGCGTACCTGGAGGTTTTTCATCTTTTTTAGGGCGTAGATTCTTTGCAACTACATCGGTGCGAGTACGGCCTAATCATATCAAATGAATTCAGATAAAATCAAACAAAGAACAAAACAGAAAATGAAAAATGAATTACCTCGATTATTACCAAACCTAGGTTTAGCCATAAGACTTCAATTAAAATTTCTGCAATATAAAATGAGATTAAGTTTAAAAATGAGTAGAAAAACATTGAAAATTAAACTAGTTTACCTAAACTAGTGATGTTTTGCTGAGATTTTCTGATGGTTTGCTTAAACCCTTTGTAAACCCTAAAAAAAAACATACAAAAAAGGTAAGCAATTTCTTTGGATATCATAAAATCACGTTTTTATCTAACATGTGATATTAATAGTATAACATGTATTTTTTATATTTTCTTTTTTATTCTATTTTAATATATATCGTATAACGTATCTACGTTTTTAAATTCACAATTAATATAAAAATTACATGTGATATTACCTCACGAATTTCAATATTTGGCCATAAACGAAAAAACTGAAAGTCGTAAAAATTCGAACATTTTTCGGGTCCATATAGGTTATAGATCATATAATATTGTTGTATTTTAAAATTTTAAATCTAGAGTTAAAATCATATATGTTATTCGAGTTTTACAATTTTTTTACACACATACTAATATCACATATGATTTGTAGTACAATTAAATGTGATTTTAGTACTATCACATTTATATTAGAAAAACGAAGAAAAAATTAGTGTCAGAATTTGATTTTTTTCTAAATTTAGGTAATTTATGTGTTTTATAGTGATTCTCTTTTATTAAAAATTTCGTATTTGTGCTAATATCACATGTAATATTATCGTTCTAATTTCATTACTCACAACAACAACAAAAAAAGTCGTCGAAAGTATATATATCACACCACCACTCTAGTTAAAGATAAAAATGAGACTATCGTTGTAACATCCTAGTTTCGGATAAAGAATATTTTATAGATATATGTTATGTTTTAGTCTTTAATAGAAATTTGAAATGGAGAAGGACTAAATTGGTAAGAAAAATAATTAGCTTTGGTTAGAAAGGATTTAAGTTGTTAACTATAATGGTTAAGTAAGTAACTTAATAAAGTCTTGAAAGATGAGGGACCAAAAGTGTAATTTTGGAAATTGGATATAAGGTGGGATTAAGGTGGCATTTCCTGACTTTTCTAGGTGTTTGTGTGTGTGTGACGGTGTAAAGAGAAAGAAAATAGAGAAAAGATCAAAATTGAAGCTAAGTAATAAGGAATTCTCTCAATTAAAGTGAAGATTAAGAGTGTAAAAACACTAATTTTGGTTCTAATGGAAGAAAAAGAAGGTATGATCATATACTTTAAGTTATTTGATGAAATTGAGTTTATATTGTGTGTTATAACATCATTTAGATGTTTAATTTGAAGATAGAAATGGTTAATTTAGTTAAATTAGATATATGATTATTTTGGGGATAATCATGAAAGTTGAAGAATTGTTAGAATTAAGCTTTGTTTATATGTTATTTTGATGTTAATTATATATATAAAGGTTTAGAAGATTGAAAGAATTATGTATATGAAGTTTTGTAAGATTTCATGTTTTAGCTAATAAGGGTGAAAAGATGAATTGTTATGTAGAAATGTTTATTATTGTGAGAATGATTTAGAATGACAGAATTAATGTTAAGAATGATTATTATCATGTTTATGATAGAAAAGATAAGCTAAATGTACTTGAATATGTATTTGGGTGAAATGGTGTTAAGTATGTTATGTTAGTTGCCAAACGGGTCATGTGACCCGTGAAGAGGTGGCAAATGGGTAAGAAATGGTTAAAGGGAAGAAAACATTACTTGCAGTGTGTTATTTATGTTTGACGTAATGTGTTTAAAGAGTTAAAATGTTTAATTGTGCATTAGAAAGTATAATGGGTCAAAAGACCCAAGGAGTGGCAAGTTGGGTAGAACTCGCCAAAAGTGTTAGAAAGAGTTAGAAATAGTTAGAAAGAGTTGTAATGAGGTTAATACATGTATTTATATGTATGTAAGATATATTGAAAGAAATATTTTTGTTTGGTTGTAAAAACGCAGATTTGGAGAAGAAGAATAAAAGGGAAGAGCTTTATATATTGTAGCTTAATCCGACTTCGAGGTGAGTATATGAAGCTTATTTAATATATGTTGAATGTTTATATTTATATGTAAATATATTAGAGAGTTGATTTATATACTAGTTATATATATGGTTGAGTTGTTAGCGGAAATAAGAACTAGAAGTGCCGTAAACTAACGTGCAAGTGCAGGAAAATATCAAAAAACGAAAATCAGCCATTTCACTGGCCAAATGTGCCGTATCTGGGCCTTGATGCGCCGCATTTGGCACTCAGTGAGTGGTTTTGAGTTCAGTCGTGTTAGATACGTAGGAGTTGTTGTTAGATGCGTAGCAGTTAATGTGTAGACCAGTTTTTCGTGATTTCTAAAGTAGTTTAAGTGTAGAAATGATATCCTAAACCATTATTAAGCTAGAGATGAGTAGAAAAAACATTTATATGTCGAGAAGAAGTAGAATCAATTTCACATACCGCGAGGGTATGTATACGACTTTGATAGTCGGAAAGAATTAAGAACCAACTCTATATAGTTGGAAGAAGAGAAAGATGAGACTTTAATTAGTCTTGGAATATTTTGTAAACAATGATAAAGTATATATTGTTTGAGTATATAACGAGAATTAACCGTAGAGGCCTTGTTATGGTTTTTATTTACATCATGGTTGTTAATTAAGTTATGGTGGTTGATTATGTTATGGTTGTTTATGTTATGGTTGTTTATGTTACGGTTGTTTAAGTTATGGTTATTTATTATGTCTATGTTTGTTATTTATATTACGGGTTATTGATAATTATGATATGACGTTAATGTAGCAGTGAGTGATCAGAATGAGTTGTTTTATTTGCAATGTTGTGCAATGAGTAGTAGTTATTGTCCATGCTAGTTTTTAGTAGTTTTGATGTGTTTATGTGTATGAAGTATGTTATAAATTGTTATAATGGAAAGAATGTTAGATACGACAATTTGATTGTCGGGAAAGAAAAGAAGTTTACTTTCATTAGTCGAGAAGAAGTAGCATTAACTTTACATACCGTGAGGGTATGTACAAGTGTTAGATACGACAATGTGATTGTCGGGAAAGAAAAGAAGTAATTGGAAAGAAAAAAAGAGTAGATTTTTAAAGTAGTCATGTTAGATGTGATTAACATAATTGTAAGGTATACTCAGTAGCTTAACGCTAATATATTATGTTAATTGTGTGTTTTGTAGGTAATCGAGTTTTATGGCAAGGCAAGCTAAAGAAGAAGGGAATGAGACCGTATTGTAAAGATTAAACGATAGTTAAATGTTTTGTAAAAGCTTCCGCTCCAAATTGTAAAATGAAATGTTAATGGACATTTGTCATTAACTAAAAAGATAAAGTAGTAACACCTTAGAATAGTAACTACATGTTTTGTAAAAAAAAAATATATATATATATATATAGAGTGTATTTGGTTCTGGGTGTTACAATCGTAATGACGTAATTTGTTTCGTCTAACGATTAACGGTTTGAGAGATAATTTAATTTAAAAAAAGAAAAGAAAAGTGGGTTTGGTTTTAATCTTAGCTATTAGATTAAAGCTAGTATAGAACCTGCGCGATGCATCGGTGACAATAGAGTTGAAATATAATATTTTTCGGTTTAGATTTTTAGGCTTTGACAAGACTTATGTAGTAAAAGTTTATAGTTCGTTCCTTTTGATCATATTAAAAAATTTATAAAAACTTTCTGGTTCGTCATTTTACACAATTAAAAAAGTTATTTAGCGTTAACAGTTTCTAATACATTTTCATTCGCCTTTTGATATATATGTTAAATGTAATAATATTCTATTACGACCAACCCATTTGAGCCATAAAGTGCATTAATTTGTGGTGGTGAATACTATGTTCTAGGAATGGTAAATATTGTTTTTGTTGGCCTGGACCGTGTACTTTAGATCTTTTTGAACCAAATTATTATACAATTTAACTTGTGTTTTCCATAAAACAATACTAATAATAATTGAGTTTTCTCTTTAAAACCCATGTAATGGGAGATTTACATCTACGTCCTTACAAAATTTCGATATTACGTCAATGTCCTTGTAAAAATCAAAATTACGTTAATATCATTCCAAAATATGACAAATTCTCATATATATCCAAAATAATAAATTAATAATATTTAAATGATTTTAATATTTGAATTATTCGTCTAAATGTTAATTAAATGATTTTAATATTTTAAATTATTGAATAAATCAATAAAACTGTGACAACCGTCAAAAATCCAGGTACTTATTCTATTGTTATATCAATTCGGAACGTTAGTTACGCCTTTATCTCGTTCGCTCTATTTTGGTTCGTAACTTTTGAATCTATACTTTATCGGAACTAGTGTCGAAATAATTCCGGAATCAAAATTATAAGTCCTAATACCAAGAAAATACCAATTGAACTTTCCTAAGTTCATAACTTATCATACTTAAGAACTTATAATTAACAAAAAGGTCCAACGAGGCAATAACGCAAAAACGAAAAACTCAAAGTGACCAAAAATGGCCCGGTGCGCCGCACCCAGTGAGGTGGTGCGCCGCACCTGGCGCCTGGATTTCAAAAATATTACAAGTTTGGTCCCTTTCTCGTTTTACACCACCACCACCCCATTTGGCCAATAGAAAACGTCTATTTACTGGCCATTTGCTGTCCCAAGGCCAGAGACATCAACCCCCATACCCAATTCATTTTCATTTCACTTTTTCTTATTCATTTTAACTAAAACTAAAAACACACACATACATCCTCTCTCAAAAACTCTCAAGAACCCTCTTATTCCCAGAAACATTTCTTCATTTAAACTCATTTTCAATCCATACAAATCGTTTGGATCATCAAACAAAGCAAAGGGTATCATTTTTATCAAAAAGGACCACGGTTGTAAACGTTTTTGGAGCAAGAATCCGGCCAAAACTCTTCATCTAGAGTTTTCATTCGGTAGATCTCTATACTTTTACTATTATTTCACTAATATCCATATGCATGTAAGATCTAACGGTTAAAAATCCGATTTTTCATAAATCTATGACTTTTTACGGTCAAAAACGTTTTTAACCGAAACACTCCTTAGATCCACGAATCTGTGGATAAAAATGATTTTGAAACTGTTAAAATGTTGTTTTAAATAATATCTACTGATTGCATGTTCAATCTAAACAACAAAGAGAGGTTTTTTTATAAAGTTTATGTCACTTTTCTTACAAAAACGATTTCTAACTAAAAAGTGTTTAGATCTACATTTTTGTGGGTTAAAGTTGTTTAAAAACTGAGAAAACTTTATTTTCTATGATACCTACTGGTTGCATGTCAAGATCTATGAATCACAAAACGTTTTTAGCAAGAAAAACACAAAACGGGATTGTGACAGCAGCCAGGTGCGCCGCACCTGTGCCCAGGTGCGCAGCACCGGGCTGCTGTCCTCCCGAAAATCGTCGTTTTACCCGATTAAAAGTTGTGTAAACATTCTGGACTTTTACCAAAACCTTATGGGGACTGAGATGAACAAAATCTATAATAAAAGTGACTTGCGTGGACTATTTGGACTATTAATAAGCTATAATAAATGTATTGTTGTATTTTAGGTGATTGTGAGCGGAATTGGTTGATAATTTTTGGATGTGAAATTTGGGCGCGGAAGCGCTGCCCAAATTTCCTCAGAAATTATAAAACACTTCAGCGAGCAAAGCACTTAAGATATAATGATCTAAATCGTTAAATCAAACTTTCGGACATAATCGTGACAATTACCTTTTTGGACCATTTTGACGATATTCAAATTTGACACTTACACTTTAATGACAAGTTTACCTATATTATTATATAAGAACCTAATAATATAAACTCATTAAATTACCTTGGTATTAATAGGCAATCCGTGATTCCCGGCTTACACTCCTTGACCGAATTTCCAAGTTTCCGATCTCTTCGCAATCCGTGAGTTACAACCCCTTATTTATATGTTTTACATTTTGGGGGAAACATAAGATTAATTGCATGTTACTTTATAAAACAACTTGCAATACTTAAACTTTGATTTATTTAACTGTGATTTATCAAGCTTTGACACTGAAACGTCTACTTAATCTCATATGCGTAAAACATCTCTTTCTCTACTTATAACTGTTAATTATTTCATTATCTCAACTATTTATTGATACTTGTATGCGTAACCAACCCTTGATGGAACTATAACACGTTTCTAAGTGATGTGAATCTCTCTCTTTTAAAATGATAAGCTTTCATAGTGCCCACCCATGTTTTAGTTTCTCTCTTACACACTATTAACTACTTAAGCCGTATAGTAATTATGGGTATCGATACTTAGGAAATAACCGTTCCTTGCTTAGATGGCAGTCTAAGTACATATTACTGAATTTCTCTCTTTTAACTTTCCGTTTGAGAGGCGGGAAGTTGGGGCCGCTCGGTTGATAATCGGATTAGTGTGAACACTTAGTTATAGATGCCAAGTGGTTGATACAAGAAATCTATTTAGTTATTTACGCATAAACTGATAAACTTTTAGCGATGGTTATCCGCTGTTATTACTTGACTAAATGTGATTCTATTTAGTCTTTACAAGTTAGGGCACAATTCGCCCGATACTTAAATCTTACAAGTATATAAACTTTTTAAGCGACTTTCTCCGCTAATCTTCCTTATGGGGAACTCTTACTTTATATACTTTATTCATACTTTTATGCCAACTATTTAAACTGTAACTCACTCACTGCGTTTTCGTAGTTGACACTTTATCTTATGTTTCAGGAAATTAGTGTAAGCTCATGATGCATGGCGTGGACGGGTCAAAGCGGTCGTGTGAGGACGTTGTTTGGGAAAAAGACTTTGGCCAGTTATTTTGGGGAAATTTTTATGAAACAATTTAATCTTGTGTCGATGTGTTAAACAATTTATCTTTCGGTTGTTCGAATTGGTTTAAACATTTACTTTTTATTATGAATGAATGACTCTTTTACCGTTATGTTTGTATGACCTGTGACATGATTTTCCAGCTCTTCACACTTCCGTGTTTCCGCTTTAGCGGGGTGTGACAGACTTGGTATCAGAGCACAGGTTATATTTTAAGAATTTTTTCAAAAATTTTCGAAACCAAGCTATAACCAAAACTTTTTCGGAAAATCGCTTATGGGTCTAAACCTTAGAGAATTAATTTCGCGATTGCATATTTATTTTCAACTACGCATGGCCTGATCACCCATGCCTAGTTGAAAATAAGTATGCAAGGACGGAACGTAATTACTAATGTTAACGGTTTTGAGTCAAAATTCCCGACACTGGTCTTTTCCCGATTCTCACGCGACTGACCCGTACATGCATTCATTACACTTTTTCCTTTATCATTTCTTTGTGTTCTCTAGTACTCACGAACTTTATACGTCTCAGATCTATCATGTCTCAATCGTCGCTACCGACCGAGGATACCTCCACGACTATTAGCAGCGGCAACGGGTCTAGCCCGAGACCGTATTACCGCCCTCTCGTGTTACACTGGTACGACACCTTTTCGCATCCAGGATCGTTCCAACCCATACCTCGTCAGCCATCCGTGGACCCATACAACCGCCGGACACCCTCCAGTTATGGAAGTCTACCCATGGGAACGCCAGTTCCTAGAGGACACGCGTCGTGCCCAAGGGGCCGGACCTAACCTCCGACTTCCTCCACCCGAGGCATTCCGCTCAGTATTTCACGAAGTCAGCGATTGCAGGCGAAACTCAGCAGCAGGCCCTTAACCTATTCGAAGCCTCTGACGAAACCCACAAACTGGCAGAACAGGCCATCCGGATCATCTCGACGGCCCAAACCACCGCCCGGACGGTAACAAACCCTTATCTACGTCATCTGGGCTATGGGAGCGCTGATTATAGCCATCGTCGCTTTGATGATCTTCGACCGAAGTCACTAGGGCCATCCGTCATTCATACCTCTGGCTAGTCGTAATTTTTCCGTTGTATGCGATTAGCTAGTATCTATCATTTCTATGTATCGTACTGTACTCTCTATTCGACCTTGTATCCAACTTTTTGTTTAATGAATGAAGTTCCATTCATTATTATCTATTGTTACCTCTCTTGTGAATCTTATGCTTGTTGCGATCATTACTTCTTGGATCTTAATCTTGTGTGTACTATTGAGCAGTTATTTTAATCTCGTGCTATAATTATCCATGGTTGCTTAACTTTAATCTTATCATATCCCGTTCGTGCTTCTAAACTAAATCTGTTCTTCTGATTGTAGAATCATGGCTCCTCGTACCAACGCTGCAATCATCGCCGAGCAGGTGGCCGAGCAGTTGCAAGCTGCGATGCCCAACATGATCGCACAGATCACCGCGGGAATCAACGCCAATGTCAACAAC
>CAJVGC010000582.1:56632697-56777169 GCA_910822075.1 Senecio squalidus | reverse complement strand
TCGCTAATATATTCTTGGGTGTTGATAGAGGCACCCCTAACCATTTTTCGGTTATCAACACCCCCCAAAGGATCACATCATTATTACTAACTAGATTATTATCCCGCGATAGCGCGGACAAAGATAAAGTTTGACTCGTAAATTTTTGTTTTTGTAGATTTTAAGTTATTATGAGAAGATAATGTCATACGTATAATAACATATATACGTTTACGTTTATACCTATGTTGCTTATAGTTAAAATAATATATATACTTTTACGTTTATATACCTGTTTTAATATTTTTATGAGGAGATTTTAGAATAACAATATGGTACATCATAGTCTAAATTGAGCGATTTATAAGTAAAATAAACTTATGTTTTTTTATTTCAGTGGAGATGTAAATGAAAGAGAAAATGTAATTATGTATTGTAAAAGGGTGTAAAATAGAAATAGTCTTTGATGACATCATCATTCTGATCTAACGGCTGAAATCAAAGAAGATAACTCATCCAATGGACCTTAATTCGCCATGTGACATTTAAGGCCCATCTTTTATTATATATTAAAAATTAAAGATATAATAGGTTTAAACTCGTGTTTTAATAAGTAAAACAATTATATTTTATCAATTACAACTTTATATTTATTAATGTTTATTATAATTCAAATATACATGTTAATTTTAAATAACTAACAAACTAATATATAATTATAAGATTTTGAATATAAAATAAAATAAAACTAAAAAAAAATATATAAAAATTAATAATAATAATAATTAAAAAAAGGGGGGTGTAGATAGCCATGTGGGGGGTGTAGATACCCATGTGGGGGTGAGGTTATCCCACCCCTATATTGTTTCTTAGTTGGATTAATTAGAAACACGCTCTATAATTTAAGAAAGATTTTTGGACATAGCTATCTACTTTAAAATCACCTAATTAAGATTAGTTTAGATCTTAAAAGTGAACAAATTATATAAGTAGAGAGTCAATCCAATAAAAAAGAACACATCATTATCAAATCGAAAAATTCATTGAACACTTTGTGGAGTGATTTTTGAGTGACTTATCTTACAAGATTTAACGAATGATTGTAAGAAAAATGTGATTAGATCATATATGTGAGAGGCTCAATTGATATCATAAGATAGAAGAAATCATCATTTTCAGATATTTTTTGACGGAAACATGGGATGCAACCGATTGACGATCGTCTAACGCATTGCAAATATAAGAGTATATCTAATATGATATATATATATATATATATATATATATATATATATATATATATATATATATATATATATATATATATATATATATATATATATATATATATATATATATATATGGGAGGGTTCTTATGAAAAGTTTAAATTTATAAAAAGTTAAGGAAATATTGTGGGAGTAACATGTAGCAACTTTGGAAAAAAAAAACTATTTTTTTAAATTTTTTAATAAAAAAATAATATTTTTAATAAAAAAAATATTTCAAAAAGAAAAAGCGAATTTTTTTTTTGAGGAATTTTTTTTTTTGGCTCGAAAAATGTTATGTACGAAAAAATATGATGCAACCTATGATGAACATTTATGCGTGTATAATAGTTGAATATCATAACTTTTTTATATGCATCATTAATGTGAATCATAATTTTTGTGCATCATTAATGTGTATCATATTTTTTTTGTGCATCATATGACGTAACAGATAACGTTATCAAAAAAAAATTCAAAATTTTTTTTTCTCCAATTTTTTTTTGTTTTTAATAAAATAATATTATTTTTTTATTAAAAAAATAAAATAATTTTTTTTTTTTAAATTGCTTCCTCGATTTTTTATAAATTTGAAACTTTTTATTTAATCCTACTTTTAGATAGATATATATATATATATATATATATATATATATATATATATATATATATATATATATATATATATATGTATATATATATATATTAGATAGATATATATATATATATATATATATATATATATATATATATATATATATATATATATATATATATATATATATATATATATATATATATATATATATATATATATATATATATATATATATATATATTTGGTTTCAAATGAGAACCACTCAAATATTTAGGAACCATAACAACCACTTTTTAACCAATCATTTAACAAAACCCACTTCATTTTAAAAACTAAATATCTTTTAAATTATAAACTTTTACGAAATAAAAAATATACAGTTAGAACGAGTATTTTATTCTCTTTTGGAAAAATATAAACTTTTTAAATTTTGATGACTTTTTTTTTTTTGTGGTTTCGATATATACATAGGTGTATATACTACAAATTCAGAATATTTCAAAAACTGCGTATATACACTGCTGAATACCGTCTTATACACTTGTGTATACATATGTATTCACTGGTGAATATATGGTTAGTATGTAGGTCACGAACTAGTTCATACACCGGTGAATAGAAGTGTATTCACTTGTGTATACATATGTATTCATCAGAATATATAGTTTAAAATTGTTTTTGGCAAAAATGTATATACACTGGTGTATATTAATATACACACTGGTGTATATTAATATATACACTGGTGTATATTAATATATACACCAGTGTATATATCGAAACCCACAAAAAAAAAGTCTTCAAAAGTATATCAAGTGGGTGCTCGTTGGAAAGATAATCAAATGCTTGTTCTAATGGTGTATTTAGTTTTTCCTAAAACCTAGTTATACTCTAAAAATGTTAATTTAAAGTTAATTATGAATTTAAAGTTAATTATGAATTTAAAGTGGGTTTTAAGTGATTGGTTAAAAAGTGGTTCCTATGGTTCTCATTTATTTAGTGGTTCCTATTTGAACTCACCTATATATATATATATATATATATATATATATATATATATATATATATATATATATATATATATATATATATATATATATATATATATATATATAGAGATTGGGGTTCAAAAGGGATCCCTAATTATCTAGAGATCCAGGGATCCGTTCCTAACCACCCATTTTTCCTTATATCTTTGTTCTTTTTTTTTTTTTTACTTTTTTTCTAAAATATTTTTTTACTATTTTTCCTAAAAAAAAAATTACTTTTTTCTTTTACCTTTTTATTTACTTTTTTTTTTTTTTTTTTTCCAAAAATCACATTTGATTTTCAACCTTACTTTTTAAAAATCACATGTGATTTTCAATATACAAATATTTTATGGATAAAATCACGTTTGATTTAAAAAAAATTATTGATTATTTTTTACCAAAATCACATGTGATTATTAACTTACAAACTATTTTGCTTATAAATCACATGTGATTTTCAAGAAACAAATTTTTCAAGTATGACTTTAAAATTTATAAATTTTGGTTTTGAAAATCACATGTGATTTTCGACAAAAAAAAAAAAAAATTCACGTGAGATTTTAAAATTTATAAATTTTGGTTTTTGAAAATCACATGTGATTTCAATTTTTTACAAAAAAATCACATGTGATTTTGAAAAAAAAAAAGTTAAGTAAAACATAACAAAAAAAAAAACCGAAAAAAAAAAAATGAAAAAAAAAAAATATAAAGGGAAAAATGTATGGCTAGGAAGCCTTTTTGGTTTTGACCCCTAAGGGCTAGGGCGCAGCCCTGGTCTGCTGGACAGAAATTGACAAAAACGCTTTTTGACTCCTTAAGATCCCACCCCACATGCCTACACATGATTTCTGCCCAAAACCTTCCCAAATTGGTGTGGGATGAGTGAATTGTGTGTCAGGATCAAATAAGTTGTTATACTTCGTTAACCTTAACTTTGTTAGATCGTGATCTATCAAAGAAGTTCAGGCAGCGGATTGAACACTTTGATATTTACAAGTTGAACGATTAGACAAATAATGAAATATATGAATGAATAAGAACAAACTATTTGTCGAATGTTAAGCCTCAATTGTATTAATCAAGATATCAATACAACGTGTTTCTATCAATACAAGGATCTATCTATTTATAGACCTTGAGGCCGACCTATCTAAATAGGAAACTTCATCTAATTACAAAAGGAAACATAATCTAATACTAACTCTATCTATTAGATTTATTCTTGCATGACAAGGTGGTCTTCCGTATTAACTTTCATTCTGTCCGTAGTAACTTGATCCATCCGTAGTAATGATAATGTCCGTAGTAACATAGTTGAACAACCGTATAAACCTTGATCTTCCGTAGTAACTTCACAAGTTTATATCCGTAGCTAGAAGTAGTATTATTGAGTTAAACTATTTTTACTAAGTTATAACCCAACATTGTGGATCCTTGACCACTTCACAACATCTCTCATACCACTTTTCATCCTTAAACCATTTAGCACTTCATTTGGTCAATCTTTGTGTCTCTCTCTAAACTCAAACTCTCGCTAGTTCCTTTCATTTCCAGGAACTTCTAGAGGGATAAACCACATTCAAGAGTTATAATTGAGTTGAGAAAGACCATTGGAAGACTTCTTTTGGGTTCTACATCTTTGGGTAAGTATTTTCCTTCAAAAATCCATCTTTTTCTTTACTCTAAATTTCCTTTCCTTGACATAAAAGGTATACTAACCAAGCTTTTATGTTCTTGCAAGGAGTTCATCCTTAAAGACTTCAATTTCCGGTTTGTTCTTGAGTTGGATGGTTTCCACCTTTGAAAAAATCGGTAAGTAAAACCTTTATAAACCTTTTCCTTCATTTTCTTTCTTCATAAAATCCATATCCTAACATATTGTCTTTTTCTTGTTTAGAGTTCTTATCCTCCATACCTTCCTTGGGAGTCCTTTCCGGCAAAAGTCTCAAGACTTTAGGCTATTTCTGAGACTTTTCGGTAATTCTATAACTTTTCCTTTCATCTTTTCGTTTTCCTTTTATTCATCATTTTTCTCACCTAAACCTATTTAAAAACTTGAAAAAATGATTAATATGTTTAAAACCTAAAAGTTGTTATAAAACTTAGTAAGCTTGCCATGTTAATAGGTTATTAGAAAACTTAACCGAAAACGTTATGTTAAACTATTATTAAAACCGGATAATTACATATAGGATTATTAGTAAATTCCTATCGAAAATGTTCCAACACCTTCTTGAAAACTTAGTGGACTTGTAAATCTAAGTATTATATATAATCTATATTATTAACAAACTTAACAAAATATAACAAAATCTAGTAAAATCTTGCAAATAAGCATATGTATAAATATGTATATTGTACATAAGTTTATTTATGAGTTATTTGAAATAACTCCCTTTAACAACCTGTAAATATTCACTTAAGACTTAAACTAACTAACCGGTACTAAAAACGATTAAAACAAAAACTGATTTTTGGAACTTAGGTCACCAGGGCGCCGCCCTAACCCATAGGGGCTGCGCACCGGTCCTGTGTCCCAGAACAGAGCGACGCACTGGTTAGCCAGGGCGCGACACCAGCTGCCGTTTCGCCTTTTTCGCGTATTTTGGACAAATTTAAGTATACGTAAACCTATATTAGTATACGTAAAGTATTATAAACTGATAAACATACATTTTGGACTCAAAATTTAAATCGCAATCTTAAACTTCATACTAATTACTGTCATAATCGTTAAAACGTCCATTTTATCGTTAAATCGTTTATTTCTCCGAAAACGGTTAAATCTTTGATTTTAAACTTAATCTTTTAAACAAACTTTTATTAAACTGAATTCCAGTCATATTTTACTCAAAATATTCAAATAATATTTTAAAATATTCAAATTGTCAAAGGTTGACTTTTGTTGACTTTGACCTCGTTTCTAAACGGTTGACTTTCGTTGACTTTGACCAAGTCAACTATCTTTTGATATTGACTTTGGTTGACTTTGACCATGGTTGACTTTGATTAAATCAAATACTCCTTTCAACCGATATTCCTGTTAGTCATTTTAGGCTCGGAATATCATTCCTTTCTAATCGTATTTATAAACTTAAACGATCGATATTTTCTAGAAGTCATTATCGACTCGAAATATCAAATACTTTTTATTCGTCATGTCGACACGGTTTATCGCCATTGAATTCGACGACTTTAACTCTATATATATAGTATTCATTCGAACATTCCTAAACTTTAGTATATAATATTATACCACGTTAATCATTTAAGGCTAAACCTACTACGTTATAGAGATACTTAGATTTTTATATCTTTATGCTAGGGCACTTAGGCGGTGGAGCTTTATTCTCCAGTTTGTGTCTACCCGACATACTTATCGTTGATTCGTGAGTTATTCGATGCCCTTTTTACCGCTTTATATTTTCAGGCATGATTAGCGTTATCTTAAACTTAATTATATCTTGATTATGCACGTATAGATTATGATGCATTTGGATTTAGTGTTGCTTTAAAATTATATGGCCTTGGTGGTAGTATAAGGCCCTCGATTAAACACATGTTAACTCTAGTTGAGCCATCGGTGCGTATATATAGATCTATATGGGTTTTACGAACCCTCATCACTCACTGTGTGAGTGGATGTTATGACCGCTTAATTTTATTTCTCGTACGATCTTAGTTTGACACACTAAGACAGAGGATTTATGTTGCCTTTATTGTAAGGATCAGGTGTTATGATTATCTAAGGTTTATGCATACATCATACATTGTTATAATTCAAGATATTATTCATTTTACTATTGATTTCTAAATATATTTCAAATGGGTCAAAATCTTCAAAATATTATGTTTATATAAAAATGCGAATATGGATTTACTATTTTCGGTTTTCAAAAATACTAAGACGTCGTATTTTTAACGCTTTTCAGGAGTTTGAGTTTTGCATCGAATGTGGATTTATTATTTTCGCTTTGGATATTGTATGGACTTTCGAAGAGACTTAGCTAGACGTAGTTAGTTTCTAATTAAGCCATGAACTATTTTATGTTGTTTTATTTTGTATTGTTGTAACTCCTAAACTTCATTTAATGTAAACTTATTGTTGTAGTATTTATTCGATGTAATACTTTGTCTTCTGATACCTCTTATATTGTACACATCGGGTTTCCGCGTGAGCGGGGTGTGACACATCAAGCTTGGCCCTTCACCACCAACATTTACAGATCCACCATTCCCACCCGTCGAATTTGGCCCTCCACCACCACCACCGACGTTGCCTGTAAACTGAACAGAAGGATTCACATTATCGACATCTTTCTTCTTGAACAAATCATGAAATTGCTTTAAATATTCAATGGTATTCCCATCGTCTGGATATTCGTTAAAAGCTTCATTTTAACGTCGTTTCAAGAACCGGCTATCGCAAATAACCGAGAACAGGGAATGAATTTTTTGAAAACAACCATGAAATTTGTATTAAAATAATCAAAATTAAAAATATATCATATATGATATAACTATCAGATATCATAAGCATATCATATATGATATACCTATTACTTGTAATATGTATATCAGATGTCATATATGATAAACCTATTACTTGAGATAGGTATATCATGTATGATATGCTTATGATAATTGATAGTTATATCACATATCATAAGCATAGCATATATGATATACCAATTACTTGTAATAGGTATATCATATATGATATATGAGATATACCTATCAAATATGTTATTGTATAAAACAGAATAGAACCATAAATGTAAAAAATTCAAACAAATTAAGGTTTAGAAATACTAACCTCTTTGTTAGCAGTTGAAATAGCGTAAATACTTTTCACTTGATCAGTTTCTTTGTTTTCAACGACCTCATCTTCAAGATTTAAAAAACCTTCATCTTCTTCATCATCGTCACCTCTAAGTTTAACATTACCTAAATCACCATTTTGAATCTCCAATGTTTCTCTCTCCTTCAGCAGACTTTTCTTCCAATTTCTGTATGATGGGCGCATACGAATAACAGGAAAAAAAAATCAAACTTTGTTCGATCCAAATACAAAAGCTGTAAAAACAAAAAACACAAAAAACATATATAAACATAAGAAAATCATAAGTTACGTTTAACAAAAAAAAACAAAAAAATGAAACTTACAGTCAAGAAAACGATTGGACCGACGTAAAAAGAACTTGCTTTGGGTTTCTTTACTGATCTCAAACAGTCAATAACAAACTCACACTGGTCGTAATTATGAACGTGATATTCCTTGGTAACCTTCTCTAAAACAGTAGATGTACAAATACCGTTAGATTCACAAATTCCCGAAGTATTTGCAAAAACCATAAGAAAATTCATTTTGAAAGTAAAATCGAAAACATTCGATGCTTTAATCTTCACGCAGATGTCGCTGGGTCTAACAGCATCACTATCGAACTGCCTTTTCCACTTATTCACAAACGTTTTATCGATAACATCAGGAAGTGAAGAAATTTTTACGCCACCAAACTGGATTCCAAACACATCCTTGACAGATTGACTCGTTACTTCAATTAACCCACCCTTCGTCTTTATTACCATTTTTTCGGGATTAAAATTGTCTGCAACATACCACGATAGCTTTCCCGGAATAGAGTCGACATTAAAATCAAGAAGACTTTCAAACCCCATTTGTTCAACAAATCTCTTTTGAAAAGGCTTTAAATCATTTATAAGATTATAAATGGTCCTTGGACGAAGCAACGAAGTAGAATGAGTTACAGCAATAGTCGGCTTCTCTTCCTCTTCGCTTTTAACTTATTGTTTCCCCCTACGTTTATGCTTCACAATCTGAAGATCATTGTCCTAAACATACTTGTTTGACACACCGATATCCACCTTAACAATCTGAAGATCCGTCTTCACACTTTTGTTAACATCAATTTCATCAGCTTTCCTTTTACCTTTACGCTCACCTTTCAGACCTTTTTTCATTTTTAACCGAAACAGTCTTCTTCTTATTTACAACTGGAACTCCTTGATCAACATTCGAATCATCTGCGATAAATAAAACAAAAAATGGAAAATTGAATATATACAATATATATATATCTAAAAAATCATATTTAAAAGCTTGGTTTTAGAAAGTTTACCTATAAGATCAATTTCTTCATTAGCAAGTGAATCAACAACTACATTCTCTTCCAAGACTTTCTCCGAATCATCAACCGACTTCGTCTTCTCAACAGCTTCTGAAGGATCAAAAAATCTTTTTCTAACCATGTTTTTGGTAAATTTTCTTTTACCAGGAGAGTCCAAAAGTGAAGGAGACATCTGAATTTCACTTGCTTTATTTAGAACATTGGTGCCTTGATCATTGTCGCCTTTAACACGTTTCGGGTCATCCTTGACATTCAACTCTGAAGAAGATATTTACCTACTTGATCCACAAAAAAATAAAAAAAAACATAAATAATGAGCTCATAAATTTCAATAAATAATACGAAAAGAAACAAAACTTACCATTTGTAAGAGAGTTAACATTTGGCTGATTATATATGCTTCATCAAGCACAACAAGAGTATCATTCGTGTTTTTAAACTTACTCAATCCAGATATATTAAATATACGACTGCTCTTTCTACGACCTAATAAATAACGATTAATAAATACACAAAACTTAGAACATAAATATAATCTTATCATAGGTATATCATATATGATACTTGGTCAGTTTTGATAGTTAGCAGCTAGCATGTTGCTACATTATTTATGTGAACTATTGGTATCATAAGTTCAATAAAAATATCAAATCCATAAGCAAAAACATTGAACAATATCAAATATGTGACAGCTTGTTACGGTCTCAATTTGCAGACAGATAAATACTTGACGAAAACCGTTAAGTATGGTACACAGTTAAAATAACTTCTACATAACAGTAAATAGCAGCTAGCATACTAGTACACTGTTTTTATGCAAAACTAATAGCCTACAAAAACAATAACTTAATAATTAGATACTTTACATTCATCTACTCAACCAACAAAAATGGATACCAAACAATATGCTATTATTACACTACTTTTACAATTATTTCACTTTAAATAAACTACAAAAGACTGCATACAAGCGGTGGTTACAAGCTGCTAATGAGTCGAGCTTTTATTAAGCTTTAGTATAAAGAAAAAACTCAAAAGCATATAACAAACCGAAACTATCAAGTTCTAATTTAAGGCATATATACAAAACACTAGACACCAAAAATACTTTATAAAGAAAAAACAAATAGACAGAAGTAAAATCTTACATGATATGCCTTAAATATAGTATATACCTATCATATATGATATGCCTTTCATATATTTAAGGCATATCATATATGATAGGTATATCATATATTTAGTAAAAAAAAAATTACTATAAACTGCACCAGATTGAGCGATCGGAGGTTCTACAGCACGAGATTCAGTCATTGGAGCTTCCGTAACCGGCGATTGAGTCACCAGACCTTCCATAACCGGCGATTGAGTCACCGGATGGTCCATAAACAGAGATTGAAAGGCGATTTTTGAAGAGAATTGTTGAAAATCACAAAGATTCGTGATGTTTAGATCGAGATCATGGTTTCAAAATTGTTGGTGAGTTTGAGTGAGATAGAAAGAGAAGGTGGAGAATGAGACGAGAAATGAGAGAAAAGAAACATGTTAGGAAAAATAGAAAATATGAAATTACTAAAATACCCCTTCTGTAAAAATTTATATAATTTTATGTTAATTTAGATGATGAAATGTAAACTCTTGATTATCTTGATCCAATAATCCAAAAGATGTCATTTGGTCCTTAATTTTATTATGGTTTAATTTAATCATTTCTTCCCAAACATGATCGTAAAAGAAATATTTATTGGACCTTCTATGTCTAACGCAAACAATAAGTATATAAGTAAGTTTTCTAAGTTATTCTAATAAGAAAAATAAGAAAAAGTTACAAAAAAAAATTTAGAATTTAGATTTTTTTCTTCTTTTTTTTGTGAAAATCATGAAAATAGTTATTTGACATATCGGTATTTCAAACATAATTATTAAATTCGTGAAAAGTTTTTGTGTCCGTATCTTTTGTCATTATAATTAAAGTTATGTCACAAACTTTCTCACATTATATTCGAAAGAGCATGAATACATAACGTGAGAACATGACAATAGTTAAACCTCTTATTTTGATATAAATATATAACGATAAAACATATAATATGACGTGAATAAATAACGTGACGATACATAATTCACGCCACTCATTTCAAATATTAATTCTCATGTTAGTTTTGACTGAATCAATCAGACAATTTGATGTCATTTTCCACCCTATTGTGGCATATTTTAAATTACCCTGTTCAACAAAATTACCAGATGAAGCCCCACCTTATTTCATTTTCAACTCCCTTTTCTTTTCTCTCTCTTAATCACCATCATAATAAACACCTAAATTCCATAGAATCTAGGGTTTCAAGAATTTGTTATTCAGCTTTTTAACACAAACAAAACCCAGGTGAAAAAATTGTTTTTTTTTTTTTTTTTTTTTTTGTTCTTTAAGTTGAAACTATAAGCTGTTTTTTATCAAATTGACAAATTCTGCATGTTTTTGTTATATGGGTTTTTGTTAATTTGAAGAATATGAAGTTGGTAATTCTTGGAAACTAGTTTTAAGTCATAAAGTTTGTATCTTTGTGTCTGTTTTGTGTAGGGGTTTTGGTTAACTTGAAAAGAAAACATGGTTTATTTAAGGAAGTAATTTAGCTTGTTGCGAAATATTCGGTTTCGTAGTTGTTTGTTTTTTCAAAAATATGCTGAGAAATGAAGTCAAATAAGGTAATTGAAGTCAAATAAGGTAAAATAATATCTAACAAGAATTTATGTGATTTTAATTGTTTTTTGTTATAAATAGTTAGTTACTTGTAATGATGAGAGCTGATTCTGTTAGGGTGTAAAAGTTTTATACATTTACGGAATTCTTTTCGAGATTTCATGCCCTGGATTAGGAGGAGAGTAGGAACTTTTAAATTAGATTTTTGAAGAAAACTTATCTATAAGTAGATGTATATCGTTGGTATAGGTGAAAAAATTGATGGGTCGGGTAACGGGTCAAGATGGGCTATTTATAGAAAATTTTCGAATGGGTGGTGATCGGGTTGGGTTGACCCTCTACTTTTTTTTTTATTTACATCAAATTTTCCTTCTAGCTGATACGATATTTACACCTAGAGTTTTATTAGTATGCAACTTTTAGCTGCTTCACGCTTGCATTTTCCGTCTATCTCATGAAAAACGTGACATTTGATTTTACATTGTTTAGGAAATTTGCTCATAAATATAGTTTAGGAAATGAGAAAGAAAATAGTAGTCCCCACATATAATTCTCTTTCTAGCTGATATGAATTATGTTTTAAGATATGTAGTTTTGACGTGGGGACCTCTTAAAATGCATGTCTTAATCCACAACTTGGACTCCTGTTAACCAAATTTTCGGTCTAGATTGTTAATAGAAGAATCTTAAGCATCCAGAATCAATACCTCATTATCAGCAATATATTTGCAGTAGCAAATTGGTAATAATAGCACTAAACGTTACCAGTTTTGGAATTCAGTACAATTTTCATATGATATGCCTAAAAGGAATGTCTTGCTAATTTTAATTGGTAAGGACTTGTTTATGATAAACGTTAGTTTTGCTAGATATGGATTATAATGATCAATTATTAAGGTTCCAACATAGGAAGTTATTATCCGTCAAATGCTATATACATGTGTACATTATTGGCGTTACAGTCATGGAAAAATGGCGTATTTTCATGACACGTATCAGGGAAAGGAAGGGTCTACGAGAAAACTAGTGTTTATAGTGTCCAACACGACAATACTAAGTGTTGGTATTTTTTTCTAATCAAGCCATGTGGCATTCTGTTAGAACGTCTTCGTTGCATGCACTTAAGTACTGCCCGATCAAGGGAACGATAGATAAAGGACAAATTGCAAGGGTACTTTCGGTCAATTTCTATTTCGGGGACCATACATTAAAATTCGCAGTTGGGGGCTTATGTTCTAAGTTCATAATAAAAACGCTACCTAGTGGTATAACCATTACCCATAACTGGTCTCGTATTTAATTACAAACTTATAACATAGACCCTTAAAACGTCCCCTTGAAAATTCATTCCGCAAATAGAAATTGACTGAAAGTACAATTTCCTTTTACTTTGAATTCTCTCTAAGATGAAACAACGAATTAACGTGTCTATGTTTAAGAGTCAATATCTGAAGTAATCTGAATGACATTGTCTGAATGTGTGTATTTATCCATTAAGAGGTACTGTCTAATACACTTTGCTTTAGTTAGCTCTATGAAGTCCTCACCTATTAATAGGAGACCACCGCCCAAAATGTTTACGGTGGCCGATTCAATCCAATAGCTACAATTAATATTCTGAATAGATTCCGTGCTACAGAACTTTGCTTTTTAAATTGGCTGTTATATTTTCAGAATAAAGGGAGAACATCTGACTGTTATACCAAGTTTCTAAAATACTCTTTGAATCAAAATGACGACGGAGAGCCCAATTCATATAATTGAAGCAAGCGGAAAATGGGCGTCCCACAATGATATGAAAGGATTTGGGAAACCATCCCCAAATAGAAGCGGAAGTGCACCTCCAAGCATTGAAGGTTCATATGCAGCGATTGAAAACCTCATTTTTAGGCAAAACAATGCTACCGATGTTAATTTAGCAAGCCCTGATAATGCTACTAATATCTCCGAGTCTGAAAAGCAACTTCGTGCTGATCCCTCTTATTTCGAGTATTACTGGGCCCATGTCAATTTAAATCCTAGGCTTCCTCCACCACTGATTTCAGAGGAAAATATAAATCTTTTTCGGAACGTACGAGGTACAGGAAATAATAAGAGATTGACATCTTTTGATGATTCTTTTAGCAGCTTGTTACGTCTTGATCATACTAATCTTTCTACTCATAAGGAAGAATCCGATGATGACAGATCTCCGAAACAGGTAAAAATATTTATTTATTAGGAAAAGATGAAAAGAAGAAAACATTTTCTTGTATTTAGTTATTGGGTTAGCCATATACTTCACATGTTTCAATTCTTCTACGGTTTAAAGGTGAGTTTGGATTTGTGTTTGCGGTTTAAACAATCAGAACTGCAATTGAATAATCAGCTGTTTAAAGTCACAGATAGTTAGGTAGTTTACATTTTTCTCTAGGATTGGCAAAACGGGCAGGTCGGGTAGCGGGTCTTATGTGTGATTTTTCGTATGGGTCGAATGGGTTGGGTTATGCCTAATCTTTTTAATTTTAATCAATCAACAATGTCACATTTGATTACAAAACTAATACTATCCAAATAATATATAATATTTTGAATAAATCTAAAAAACAATATTTTCAATAAAACGATAGTTCTTTTCTTTAATAAAATGATTTAGGAGGTTTTATGCCTTAAAAATACACTGTGACTTTTAAGCTAATTTGTTTTGTTTAACCTGTTTGACATGTTACAGCTAAAACATAACCTGAATCAACCCGTTCATAAGTAGATGAGTCGAGAGTTGCCACGACTTCTTCAAACTGGATTATTTTATATCTTTAATTTGTTTTCTTTCAACAAGTTCTTACAAACTTCTATTATATATGCTAATCCTAAATAATCAGATAAAGCCAAAATCGTATTTGATTTTTGCGAAACAGGCAACTGATTATGATGACTTTGTTGACTTCAAGTCGTGATAAACAGTTTAAACCCCACATCTTAACACCCCCTAAATCTACACGTTAGTCGAATGAATTGAAAATATCTATAGTTATTTAGCAAAGTATTTTTCCATACAGGAAGATCTTCCTGAAGCTCAGTCGCCTGCATATAATCAATCTCGCCCTTTTAGACATGAACCAAATGAGGACTCCAACCCCACAAACACTACTGTTTCCAACTCCTCTTCTATAGACGGTAGAGGGAACAGCATGGTAATTAAGTCACCTTTTAACATAAGTTTATATAGTCGTTCAGAAAACGATGTTTCTATTAGCGGTGTTCCTGATGCTGATGTTTCTGGTATAAGAAATGGAATAGTTGCTCTTAATATATCCAACTTTTCAGAATTAGAGATTGACAGAAATCAAAGAGACTGGCAACAAGAACAGATATACAAACAGCAAAGAAACCCATTTGTTTTTCATGCCAACCACCCTCAACATGTCTCGTTACCTCAAACATATATCGGCATGAATCAGTTTCTTCAAAATCACACCAATTTCTCTTCTGAGGTACAACCCATATTGCCATCCTCTGGTTTCACCCCACCACATTATGCAACGAATCCGACATATATGATAGCTTCCGGGACGCACATTTACCCAAATATGATGCCAGCTGGATACTTCCCGCAACAATACACCATAGGCGGATATCCTTACAACCCGCCACCTGTTTCGCCATATTTAACTGGATATCTTCCTAACGGTCCTTTCCAAACTCCTTTTAGTAGTCAAAGTCAACCCTCCGGAGTCAATCTTCAAGATTTTAACAATTTCCCCGGACATCTAGGGTTACCTTTTAATGTGGAAGAGCAGAAATTACAATCTTTAGGAAGCTGGGGCCATGCTAACTTGAATTCGAGAAGGGTAAGTCCCACAAGTCCTTACCTTTTCGAGAGACCAACAAATACGGATTTCTTGCAATTTCCAACTTCACCTTTTGCTAGTCCGCTAATACCGGGGTCTCCAATAGGTGGGGCCAGTTACCACGGTAGGAAAAAGGAAGGTGTTCTCTATGGTGGATGGAAAGGTCATAATGGAAGTCAGTCTATTAATGATCCAAAAATGTATTCATTTCTTGAAGATTTGAAATCCGGTAAAAGTCACAGATTGGAACTATCAGACATTTTTGGACACATTGTTGAATTCAGGCATGTTCTAAGACGATTGATATTCCCAAGCAGTTTACTTTCTTTTAGAACAAGTAATTTATCTATACAATTGGTTGTGCAGTGTTGATCAGAATGGAAGCCGATTCATTCAACAGAAATTGGAAATTTGTAGCCAAGAGGAGAAGGAATCGGTATTTAAAGAAGTTCTTCCTCATGCTTCCAGACTAATAACCGATGTTTTTGGTAATTATGTTATCCAAAAGGTGAGATTTGTATTTTTACTTCTTATGATTTGATATAACTTGGACTAGTGATGACAATGGGCAAGCACGCAGTTTTAATATAAGAACTTCCATAAAAAGGACCCTTTCTAATTTCCAGTGAGACTCGAAAAAAGAAAAATGTTTCAATTCATAATATGGAAGAAGTAGCTTATTTCTTGTCTTTTGGTTATTCTAGTTTTTTGAGTACGGAAGTGTCGAGCAGAGAAGGGAGCTCGGGAACCAGCTTGAAGGTCAAATATTGCCTTTAAGTATGCAGATGTACGGTTGCCGTGTAATCCAAAAGGTACATCCCTATCTTAGACCGCTTCTTAACACTTATTATCTGTTGAGTTTTGTTTTTACTACATGTACACTAGAGGTGGCAAGTTGGGCGGGTTGGTTAACATGTCAAAACCAAACGGGTCAACTTAAGTACGAGTTTTTAATGTTACATAAAGTAATATTTTCACGAGAATAATCTAAATTTTGAATAAAACGATTTAGGAGGCTATGCTAAAAAATGGCCTGTAATCAACATGCAACCTATTTGACCCTTTCTCCTGTTTAAGATAAATGCCAACACCAATTTTTATTCTTCTGGGATCTTTGTTGTAGGCCCTTGACGCTATTGATCTTGAACAAAAAACCAAACTTATCCGTGAACTTGATGGACATGTTTTACAATGCGTTCGTGATCAGAATGGAAATCATGTAATACAAAAGTGTATAGAAAGTATTCCAACCGAGAACATCAACTTTGTGATTTCATCTTTCCGTGGTAACGTTGCAGCCTTATCAGAACATCCTTATGGTTGCCGTGTAATACAGGTATGAATTAATTACATTTATTTTAGTGTTTTTAAATTTACAATACATAATTTCATTGTATTTTTATTTTTAGAGGGTATTAGAACACTCTACAGACGAACTACATTGCCAATTTATAGTGGATGAGATTTTGGACTCCGTTTATAATCTTGCACAAGATCAGTACGGTAATTATGTAACTCAGGTTCGTTCTATGCTAATTTAAAATACTTAGGGGTAGGTTTTTATCTTTATTTAAAGTGATTTTAGTTCTGATTGTTACGGGTCAAATAATCTGAATAATTTCATACTGACTGCAGCATTAGTCGGAAAAACTAAAAGTACTATTTAGTATTTACCCTCCTTTTACCTTATTTTCGTTACTTTTCATTTACATTTCTCGTTGTTGATACTATAAAAAGAAAAACAAGAAAGTTGTTGGACTTCTGATTATTACAACTTCAAACTACAGAAACCATCAACACGAACTATTTTATGACCAATGATTATTTAATTTTGATCATTTAATATCGTATAATGATGTTCAAAACACACATCCAAACAACTTTTATGCTCATTTAAGTATTCTTTTTCATTTATGTCCTCGTGCTTAATTCTGGTACTCACAGTATGTGTTGGAGGAGGGAAAACCCGAGGAAAGAAGCCAAATCGTACAAAAGTTGGCAGGCCATATGGTGCAACTAAGCCAACATAAATTTGCATCGAACGTTATTGAGAAATGTTTGGAATACGTCGACTCGGCTTCAAGAGAAGTCATGATTAAAGAGATTATTGGATCTACCGATGGAAATGATAACTTATTGGTGAGTTGAGTTAGATACTATTGTCACCATTCAGGGCGGTGGGAAAATGACCAGGTTGGGTAATTGGTCAAAACAGGTCGGGTTGACCATACACTTTTTGTCCAAATTGTTTTTGTAATATATTTAATTTATTTCAACACTAAATCATACATAACCCAAAACAATCCATTCATAAGTAATTGGCGTAAAGTAGCCACCTTGACCTTTAAGACGTATAAATCACTAATTTTGAAAGATCGGCCTTTTAACTGTGTTGTTTTGATGTCTCTAGGTGATGGTGAAGGACCAATATGCAAATTATGTGGTCCAAAAGATTCTTCAAACATGTAATGGCCACCAACGGGAAGTGTTGCTTGAATGTATAAAAATTCATCTCAATTCGTTAAAGAACTATACTTATGGAAAACATATTGTTGCTCGCTTTGAACAACTGTATGGTGAAGGTACATAGGGATTCTCTCTTTTTCAATTTCAGTATGCTATATCTTAAAATAACCAAAATGAAATTAACTGAATTTTATGACATGCAGATATTGAGGCGTCTGGGTCGTAAATAGCAGCCAAATAGTGATCATAGTTTGTATAGTTTCTGTGGAAGTGTTTCATCTCGTACATGCATGTTATTAATCTCGAAGAACAAACAGGAATTGTCATAGAGTTTGTACAGGAATGTCTATGTCTGAATCAGTAGTCTGGTTTTAGAGTGGATACATTTGCAATCTTTGTTTAGTTTGATGCATAATATAAGGAGGATTAAGCAGAATAGAGATCCTTCTTAGTGATGTAAATAGCCGAATACATGTTTTATGAGTCGTTTTTCATCGTTAGCAAGAAATTACCATAAAAAAGGGATTATGTGTGTCTCCTTTGTGTATATGTTTCGGAGCAAGTACAAAATACACAATACATGTAAAGATGCAATAATTATCTATCAAAATTACATTTTAAACGTCTTATAATCTATTTGACAAGTTTTTGTTTTAGCTTTTTTTTCTACTTTACCCGTTTGACTAAAAAGATACCTGTATAAACACAACTAGAAGTAAATACGGAGAAACTGTCAAAGCCAATAAACAGAAAATGAAATGCAATTACGCAGAATTTTTACAGCAAAAAACGGCTTAAAGTTTACTGGCTAAAAAATCGAACATCTAGCCTAGAATTAAACAAAATTTGTATTTATGGTAAGTAACATGAATCGAAAAAGCTCCCAATGTTGGTATTACTCCATGTCCATTATCAAAGTCGATTTCTACTATGATACTACTCCATGTCCGTTATCAACTTAGCAAAAGGGCCCAATTTTCTCTTGTGAGTTTTGGTACAAATTTCAATGTTGATAGATGCTTTAAAGGCTTAGCTTCAACAGAAAGTAAAGATGCGCTTATCTGACGTTACCATCCTTTTTGCTGGGGCGGTACCAACAATTCTCTCCAGCTGAATACAAGTAAAAAGTGAATATAAGAACGGAAAAAAAAGAGGTGGCAATTGTCGACCATTCACTTATATGAAGTGATCGAGGGTTATGTTCTATCTATAACCGGCAAAATCAAAAGGATCAGATAAAAAAATGAATCAAACGGGGATCGACACTCCCAAAGTGGATTTTTTTAATGCATAAACCTCCTAAATAATACTAGTATTCAAACTATTTATACAAGAACTTGAACAAAAATGATTCAGGTCAACACAGCACAACCCATCATTTAGACATGTACCAAAAGATACCTGTTTGACCCGCTACCCAACCCGACCATTTTGCCACCTCTAAGAAAATTGATGCAAGTGCATCAGAAAAAAATGGTTACCCGGAGAAGATCAAAGCGAGAGAAGAGCACTGTGCAGTTCATGCTATGTGATCCTTCAAGCATGTTAACAATCTGCAGTTAGACAAAAATTAATTATGAGAAACATTTTCCAAAAAGAATATTTATATTGACGTAAAATTAGGGTTTAGAAGAGCATGCCTCTGGATAGAACTCTTTCCTCTCAGGAAGAGAATAAATTATCAGATTCTGAATTCCACGAATCTGTTTTTTGGTAGACAACAAATTAGAGATAAGGAATGTAAAGAAAATTTGGTAACACAAAAATGTACAATATTATTAGAGGATTATGCATACGATAAAAAAAGTAACAGATGGGTGGGTCGAGTAACAGGTCAAAACGGGTCAGCTGAAAAAATGATTTTGATATGGGTCAAAGAGGCTGGGTTAGGTTAGATTGACCTGCATACACTCTTTATTAACTTTTTAACATTTCTTTACATGATTTATTTTGTTATATATGAATAAAAACGATATTATTAATAAAATCCAAATCTTTCAATAAATAAATTAGGTGGTTGTATGCATTAAAAAGTAGACTTTGGGTTAGTTTCAGCACATTCCCTTTTAGCTAACATTTTTATACTGGACCCGTCTGACTCTTTCAAGATACAACACTACTCATTTATATGTTAATGAATCGAAATTAACACCTCAACCATAAACAAGCTACTACAACGAAGACAAAAATCAAGCTTCGCGCCTCTCCGCAAACAGAAAGAGATGGAAAAGGGGAGCTTAATTTTACCTTGTATCTGTGGTAGAAGTGGGCTCTCTCAGTGTACAACATGATCTTCCTCTTTCCTTGAAAAAACCAAACTCGTGAACGAGATATATCACTTTGTTTTGTGTACCTAGAAAGACAATAATGTTTTTGTTTAGAAACAAGGAGTTGATGAAGACTTCACAAAAAAAGGACAAAGATTCTCACTCTCCAAGCAGACACATCGATGCATCTTGTGACTTTAAAAAGTTCCGTACCCGAACAAACTCAAAGTAAGAACTAATAAAGATCAGAATTCCACCCTGAAAGAAAATGATGATTAAAATCAAAAATATGTAAACATGTAAAAGAATAATGTGTGTCACGCATATTAACGTACAAAGAGTCTAAACTTATAAGTGTAAAAATAATACAAAATTTTCACACTTGTAAGTGCAGAATTTCTTCAACACCGAGTGTGTAGAGATACTAATAAACAACCCTACTAAACATGTAGCTAAAAATTATTCTCTCATCATAAATAACTGTATCTTCATTACTCTGCCGAGCCCTTGGCTTTTCCCTCAACCTCTTCCTGTGATACACCTTCCAGACACGTGATCCATTGGGCAGCTCCTCTATTATAATCTCAACAATGTATGGAATGGTATCACTTTCCAATTCAATCCACGAGGTATGGATTAACATTATGGAACTCCTTCCAGTACAGAAGATTCTACCGGAAACCCAAACTCCAAAGTAGAATCATATCTTGGGTGAAGTGTAGTTAAGAAGAAACTGCAGGGTTACTTTTCCAAATTTAAGGATTTCATGCAATATGGTTGTGCAGGAAGTCAGGTTTCAAAATTTCAGTTTTCACTATCGATTCTACTCTTGCCGACACCCCAGAAATGACAAACCTTTGATTACCATTCCAAAATTACAGATCCGTTGACTACAACCCAATATTTGCTTGAAAACGGGACGAACAAAATACGAGGATAGTTTCCTATTTTAAATTGGTATGCCCTTAATTCCATTTGTATATCGATGAGCCCAATTCTGTTATTGTCCATTTCTAGTATGTTTCGAATAATAACAGGATGGTCAAGATATAGTTCAATTAGACTGAAAAAAAAAAAAATTATATTGATTAACGAGCATGATCATCTTCGATTTCTTTTAAGATGGAAAATGAGATATCTAGGTTTAAACCAAAGCTTGTTAATAAAATATCTCACAATCACTTGTTTCAAGCTTTCCGGTTTACGTATCCTCCCTAATACAAGATGCGTATGTGTTAAGGAAACTATGATGTGAATAGATTCATGAGGAAAGTAAAATCAAGGAAATTCCAATTCAAATTAGGTTAAGCATATATGTATATGTAGAAACATTTCTTCGGAGTCCAAATACATAAATTGAATTTGAAAAATCGTGACAAATGTCAGCTTAATATGTTGCTACTATGCGTTCCACTTAATATGTATTACCTTAACCTTACGATCATGTTGCATGTAGTCATATCCACAATAAACCTATAAAAACCTTTGGTATACGAGGATATTATCTTTACTATATCTTAATTTCTATAATTTCTGGCAAACACATCTTATATGTTTTAGGACAAATGCAAGAAGAGACATGCTTGAAACAAGTGACCATGAGAATTGTATTATAAATAATAAAGCTTCAACTTTTTATACATGACTTGTTTATCCGTCTTAAATAGTAAGAGACAATTTATGATTATAATTTACCCTTGTTTTTCACATGAAAACTTCTAACTGATGAGTTACTTCTAGATTACGTTCTCTTTAAAGTGTTAAAGCTTGGTTAATTTCTCTCATTTAAAAGTGAAAATGGGCTTCATTTATATTCATATAAGAATCTCTACACACTTGCTAGTAGTTTTACACTTACAAATGTTACAAAAACTATTATTCTTACACAATCACATAGGTATACACACCTTTTACAAGTTAAATTTTTGGAACGACCAAATGTAAAACACGGTTAAATCCTCTTATAAAAAAATTAACGAGAAATGAACTGCATTTTCATTCAATTTATAGGAGTATCTCTACATACTTACTAGTTACTAGAGTTGAAGAAGCTTTACACTTTTAGGTGTGACAATTAATGATTATTATATTCTCACACACTAATATTTATAGACCTTTTATTATACTGACTGAAAATAGAAAGAACATATATAAATTCTAATATTTGTCAAATTATTATTTTAACTATTTTTTTATGCAAGACCATTAACAAATTATGCATTACGATACCTGGACAGAATCTTGAATTTTTGGGAAGACCTACACAAAGAACATGAAAAATGTCAAAATGTATTATAAAAATGTAGTCCGACACATTAGGCGGACTAATCCATAAGCAAAGCACCCCTTCCCCGTAAACACGCAAACTTAGCGTAGAGGTGGCAAAATGGAATGGCCAAACCAGCCGGGTTGCGATGTCCCCCTAACACTTCTTTGTCCACGTTTTAAGAAATCTATAAAACTAACTTGTTATTAACTACGAAAAAACTATCATAATACAGTATTCTGAATCTTCCAAAATCGATTTAGGAGATTGCATGCATTAATATTACACTTTAAGACACTTTCAAGCCGTGAGATAAAATTTGACCCGTCCATTCCTCTTAAAAAACTATAAAGCACACAACCCAAATCAACCCATTTATAAGTAAATGGGTCAAAACTGCCACCTCTAACTTTACGCCTTCCAGTAAACTAGAATGACAAATGAACAATCATACCTTTTTCTTGAAGTAATCAAGGCGGGCATCATCAGCATCTACTATTGATTCAGTATCAATACGCTCGTAGATCTGAATGTTAAAATGGTCAAGATGAAACAAGTGTTACTAAGAAAGAATCTGTCACTGCCTAAGGATGATAAATTCCTTACCAAAATAAGATACAGATCACAAAAAAATTTAAAATACAAACCTGCCTCACTTGAAGCAATACTTTTGGAAGAACACCTTTGTGCTCGCATAATAATTTCACCTGCAAATTGAAGATTCAAACTTCTATTGTTGAACGAGAAAATAAACTTAGGCAGAAATACCACAGATGGTGTCGAATATAAACAAATTAATTGCTCACCCTTCCTTTGTAGTTGAGACAGTGGTTGTTGAACACAGCGTTAATATCTGGTAAATGAAAATAACCAAAAAAACATGATAAATTCAAATGACATGATATATAGAATACATAAATAACACGGCATATATGAAGTCGGATTTTAGAAAAACAATAACACCAACCCTAAGGTATGGCAATTTTTTAAATAACAGTTCAATGACAACATTATATCACAGTTGAGTCTTATGCAGATATGATTTTCATATAATGATAACATAACCAGCAATAAGGAGTGATTAATAGATCAAATTATAAAAATAACCTGGATTTACATGAGATCCTAAAATTATTGTCTGGCGATAAAACCGAGCTTGTTCGTCAAGATACCTATGCATTGAAACCGCATAAGAATACAAATTAAATACTACACTTAAACACCTAAACTTGTAATATATCAATTTATGCGATGGTAAGAGAAATACCATGGTCTTACACGCATTATATCAGTTCCATGCTGCTTTTTTGGTACACCATTTAATTGCTCAACAACAGTATTCACATGGGACCAATTCTGCACAGGTGATATTGAAAATCTAGAAACAAAGAAGAAAAAAAATTACACAGAAATTTTATCTCGGCACTTTACCTGCATTGCTATGATATCTGCATGATCAACAATCAGCACCTAGTCACAAAAGCTCATTCCATTAGCACGTAATGAGTAATAAGCATAAAACATGTGCGTGTGTGTGTGAGTGTTTCACCGTATAATAAAGATAGCAATAACAGTGAATATGAATTACCTCGATAGAAGACAGATAATCCACATCTTTTTCCTTATCCGCTTCAGCCTCCCCGATTTTCTACAAGAAACAAATAGAACCGTATTTAGACAAGTGATAGATGAAAAAGTTCGATAAAAACAATAAGATTTAAAACAAGCAAATTAATATATACTCACAGTGATCAAACCGAGAGGAGAGGCAACAATTATGTCGGAGGTATAAAAATCACTGTATAGTTTTATGGTCTTCCTACAAAACACACAAGATCATCGAAGATTGATTAAAAACAATACACAGCGGCAATAATATTCTTTCCATGATCAATTGAACTTTTATAACCCCACACATATCAATCGATTTTTCATAACTTTGAAACATTATATATATATATATATATATATATATATATATATATATATATATATATATATATATATATATATATATATATATATATATAGTGAATGGTTCATGCGAGAACTCTTTTTTTTGCGAGAACTGTGAGAACTCTCTCAAAAAGTGTTAAATCTCATTTCACTTTGTTCATTCACATGCAAACTCTTTTGGAGATTAATAATCAAGTAAATATAAACGTAAAAAACTAAAAAAAAATCATATAAAATGACGTAAAAAGTTTTCGTTCATATATGAACTCATTTTTTGAAAAAAAAACGTTCATATGTGAACAATTTGTAAATACGCGTGATTTCATACAATTTTTTTAATTTTTCATTTATATTTTTACTAGATTTTTAACATTCAATAGTTTTTACATGTCAATAGACATAATTACATGTTAGTTGACACTTTTTTTAAGAGTTCTCGCAGTTCTCGCAGAAATAAGAGTTCTCGCATGAATTAGTCCCTATATATATATATATATGGATTTATTATCTTAAAGACAAACATTACTTGGTAAACTTGATGCCGACCATAAAATGATCATTATTATTCCCTCCAAAAAGTGACTGGAAATCTGATGGCTTTGACTTCTTCCATGATTTGGAAATGCCATCCTCGTCCTCCGGGTCGGCAGGCCGTCCCGTGCCAAAATCATCGGAGAACCGACCAATGTGGTCTTCATTAACCTGTTCAAACCAAAGGAAAGAATCATATGAACAAGGTACAGCCATACAGATAGCAGTTACGACCCATTTATATAATGGGTCAGTTGGGTGAAGCTGTAGAATTAAACTAAATATGATATAAAGTCAAACAAGTCAAGCAGGTAAAACTGTTACTTGGTAGTATTTACACTTGCCTTATTCCCTGGAGGTGTCAGCTGAATCAGCCTATTAACTACTCGATATGCAATGCTTGCCATTGGCAATAATATCAATACCTGAGAAAGTTGGCAATCATTTTGACCAAAACTTTATAGATTATAAAACCATTAATAATATCATATGAGATTTTAAACAATTTACCTTGGGTCGAGTAAATCCTTGGTCACGGGAATTCTCACTAACCAAAATTTCCTCACGCTTACACGACTCTTTGTGTTTTGCCGACTTTTTATCATTCTTCGTCACAATATCCCTTGTTTTTAATACATGATTTAGCTACACACAGAAACTTTTGATCACTCTTCTGGTTTATTCAAGAAAAGTATAGAAAATGAATAAAAAAAATGTACACACCGAGTGCAACAAGTAAGCGTCCATAATACTCGAGTCTTCCTCCCTCCCTTTAAGATAAAATGGCTTTTTGTTGTGGTGCAATATATCTCGATAGCTGTTGCCTATAAAAAGAAAGAAAATTCAAGTCAATCAAATAATATCAATTCACAAATGCCTTTATATAATTCACTTACATAGAGAAAAAAATGATCTCTGTCTTGATAAGTGAAGATCATGCCCTCCAGACTTCTTGTAACTATCCAACCAATGATCATATAACTTCGAATTTAAACCATAAGGAGAATTCATATAGGAATCCTGCAATAGTAATAACGATATAAGAACATAAAAAGAAAAAAAGAAAAAAAGAATCATTAATAAGTAAAAATGTTGCATAATGGAAAAAATACCTCTAAAAACAGCTCTTTAGTTGCAACCCACTTGCAGTTAGCTGCATCGATCTCCCATTTATATTTCCCTTTATTTGTTGAAAGACTTTCAGCCTCTTCTTTTAATAACTTGTAGTCCAGGTGAGCTGAGAACGAACTGCATAAAGATTACAAAGTAATTCAAGCAACTAACTCTTGAAGGATTGTTCCAAATCTTCGTCTCTATTTTAACAAACATATAAAATATCACTATACCTTGAGCTTTCTGATTCTGTTGCGGCGGAATGATCATTCTCCGTAATATCTTCTTCTCCGTCCATATCAGATGACTCGGCCTCGTCATCATCTTCACTATGCTCTGCCACATCCCCCAAAATAGTTTCTTGTTGCTCAGTTAGGTCCAAATCGCCTCTGGGAGAACCACTTTCAGATTCTACTTATATAAAAAAAATTATATGAAGTTAGATATTACAAAGTGAATAATTATCTAGACTGAGAGTTAAATAAGTTGCTTCTTACCATCTTCGTCGCCTTCGGAACCACTTAAAGATTCTAAATCATTTTCTTCATCGGCGTCATCATCTTCATCCGTGTCACTTTTACCTTCTTCAGCACGTTGTCTACACATATAATGAAAGAAAATACTATTAAAGGTTTGAAAGAAAGACAAGCATCAATTTCTTGAACGAATGAGGATGCAACAAAAAACAAATGTAACGAGTAAGAGAAATTAATAAATATTCCAATAGAAACGGAAACCGGTACCTTCGCTTGTAGGCATCAGCAACTGATTCACTAGCTGACCCAAGTGTCTTCAACAAATTATCATACATTGTTGGTTCTTTGTAAACCGCAACCTCTTCTTGTTCATCTTCTGAAGCTATATCTGAAAGCTCCTCCAGTGAAGTGTCTGCAATGCATTAAACAATCAATTTAACTCAAAATCAATTCTCGTTTATACAAAGATCAATGGTTTCATTTTGCCACATTTTTATAATGCTTTTGCAAATTCCCTCGAGCCATATAAAAGTATGGGACTTAATTTGTATAGAATAGTCCCACAGTTGTCAATGTTGGGACTTGAACCCACAACCATATGGCTGATGGGCTATGTTAAATAGCGCTATTAAACACAATAGCAAACGTTAAATCTTATAATAGATAAACAAAGATCTTAAGGTAACAGTTTCATATTGACTTGCCTGAATCACTTTCGGAGGAGGAATAATCCTGAGTTTCTTTACCACTAGAGCGATTTCTTTTGGGGTGCTTAGTCGTAAGCTTCTTTAAATTGTCATTAATTTTTCTATGACTCTTTGCCGTCCCTATATAATAATTTCAAAATAAAACAAACGATAACAAAAAAGAAACAATAAAGATCAATAACTCGCTCTACGTGCTTTGCAATTCCAGACAACGACGAAACTTGTTACACTCAAAGTACATACATTTTATTTTAGCGCACACGGATTAAAACTCAATACACCTAAACAACTAAGAAAAACCAATAACAGTCTAGAAAACAGCCTAAAACAAAAAGATAACGGAAAAGCAACAAAAAGATCAAAATTTGGTATTTGTATGGCTATTTAAAATTAGCAATTCCGGACAACCTCGAAACTAAGCAATCGTAACTTCCTTTAAAGTTAATACATTTGATTTTTGGGGTACATTATTTCCTTTTAATTACATCTAAACCACTAAAAAAACAATAATAGCGTACCTGGAGGTTTTTCATCTTTTTTAGGGCGTAGATTCTTTGCGACTAAATCGGTGCGAGTACGGCCTAATCATATTAAATGAATTCAGATTAAATCAAACAAAGAACAAAACAGAAAATGAAAAATGAATTACCTCGATTATTACCAAACCTAGGTTTAGCCATAAGACTTCAATTAAAATTTCTGCAATAAAAATGACATTAAGTGTAAAAATGAGTAGAAAAACATTGAAAATTAAACTAGTTTACCTAAACTAGTGATGTTTTTCTGAGATGGTTTGCTTAAACCCTTTGTAAACCCTAAAAAACAAACAAATAAGGTTAAGGTTTACTTTTAACTAACTTCAAACACATGTGGCGTGTTTGTGTTTGTGTTTGTGTTTGGGTTTTTGCGGGGTATAACCAACCAGGGCTCAGATTATGGAAAACTATTACAAAATTTGAGATAAGTTATAATTTTTTATTTTAAGTTAATTTTGTATCTTAAAAACTATTAATTAATTTATTAAACATATAAACTTCACCATTACAATGAGTATTAAATTCTCTTTTTATTAAGCTAAATGAAATTTTTTTCATAATATTTTTTATAAATTTTAAAATTTTTTATTATAAAATCACGTTTTTATCATATGTGATATTAATAGTATAACATCTATTTTTTATATTTTCTTTTTTATTCTATTTTAATATACATCGTATAACGTATATACGTTTTAAAATTCACAATTAATATAAAAATCATATATGATATTACCTCACAAATTTCAATATTTGGCCATAAACGAAAAAGTTAAAAGTCGTAAAAATTCGAACATTTTTCGGGTCCATATAGGTTATGGATCATATAATATTGTTGTGTTTTAAAATTTTAAATCTAGAGTTAAAATCATATATGTTATTCGAGTTTTACAATTTTTTTACATATACTAATATCACATATGATTTGCAGTACAATTAAATGTGTTTTTAGAAAAACGAGAAAAAAAAAAGTGTCAGAATTTGATTTTTTTCTAAATTTAGGTAATTTATGCATTTTATAGTAATTCTTTTTTATAAAAAAAATTCGTATTTGTGCTAATATCACATGTGATATTATCGTTCTAATTTCAATACTCACAACAACAACAAAAAAGTCGTCGAAAGTATATATATCACACCACTACTCTAATTAAAGATAAAAATGAGACGAGCGTAATGACGTAATTTGTTTCGTCTAACGATTAACGGTTTGTGAGATAATTTAATTTAAAAAAAGAAAGAGAAAAGTGGGTTTTAGTTTTAATCTTAGCCATTACCTTAAAACTAGTATAGAACCCGCGCGATGCAGCGGTGACAATAGAGTTGAAATATAATAGTTTTCGGTTTAGATTTTTAGTCTCTAACAAGACTTATGTAGTAAAAGTTTATAGTTCGTTCCTTTTGATCATATTAAAAAATTTATAAAAACTTTTTGGTTCTTCATTTTGCACAATTAAAAAAGTTATTTATCATTAACAGTTTCTAATACATTTTCATTCGCCTTTTGATATATATGTTAAATGTAATAATATTCTATTTCGACCAACCCATTTGAGCCATAAAGTGCATTAATTTATGGTGGTGAATTAAACTCATTTTACTATGTTCGAGTAATGGTAAATATTATTTTGCTGGCCTGGACCGTGTACTTTAGATCTTTTTGAACCGAATTATTGTACAATTTAACTTGTGTTTTCCGTAAAACAATACTAATAATAATAATTGAGTTTCTCTTAAAAAAACTCATGTAATATATATAATATGTGTAACAATTTATGTGGTGTCAAAATTTATTATTCGTGTTTCGATGGTCATGTCGGCCCGTTGACGGACTCCACGAATATTCTACCTCAAATAAGTTTGAAAATGTGACATATTATGAAATACGTGCATGTCACGTATAAAACCCAAACTTAACCCTGAAAGTTTATATTAATATTTTTGAATTAATTTTAGTTAATTAATTTGCGAGTCTAATGTTTGGCGTCTATATTAGTGTCTAGTATATAAAAAAATAGTTATTATAGCGTATAATATTTTATAGTTTGAAACGTTTTATATTGTGGAAAACACTTGTGTCGTGCTTAAAACTTCATTTTCCCCATTAAAAATTGATACCATATATTAGGTCAAATAGTTTCTGATCAACTTGTGTTCGAGTGTACCATTCGGTCCATTAAGATTTATACGAGTGTTTATAGTTTCTATTAGGTTGTTTTGAACGTAACAAAAATTATTTAATTGTTTATGGTTTAAATAGTGTCATTATTGCAAAACAATATTTATATCCCGTTAAAAAAATGTGTTTGTTTTTATGAATTGTTATATGCGTATTTCCTTCCAGACAATTTTTCTCACAACAAAAAAAAAAAAAAAAAAAACATTATTGGGCAAAAAATCATAATCATAATTTTTACACATTTAAAAAGTGGTTTATTTTTATTTTATATGTTACTTTTAATTAATATCATGTACACATGACTTTTTAATATTAGTCATATGCTAATAACTTAATAAAAACACAAATATTTGCATTTTGAAATAGATGTTATATTAAACAGTTAATTTACATATAATAAATAATCTAGTATTACTAAAAATAACTCTTAGAATATTGAATGACTATTATTTATCTTTACTACAATATAAAGAATCTTCTTCAACATCTTAATATCTTAAATTCTAAGTAATTGAAATTACTAATCTACCCCTATTATACTTTTCACAAAATTTATCATTTAAAACAATTTACAATTAGTGACATTTCCTTAATTACAACAATAACTAATAAATAATAATAACTATCTTTATCTTTATCTTTATTAATATATAACACATTTTCATTTTTTATTAAAATTTTAATCTTTACTACAATATAAAGAATCTCTTTCAACATCTTAATATCTTAAATTTTAAGTAATTGAAATTACTAATCTACCCCTATTATACTTTTCACAAAATTTATCATTTAAAACAATTTACAATTAGTGACATTTCCTTAATTACAACAATAACTAATAAATAATAATAACTATCTTTATCTTTATCTTTATTAATATATAACACATTTTCATTTTTTATTAAAATTTTAAATTTTTAAATAAAGTATAATTAGTAATATATCCCTTAATGAATATAACATATAAACTAATCTTAATTTCCTTTAATTAATTCGATTACTAATTTCATAAAAAAATATGCACACATATGAAATAAAGGCAATTCAAATTAATTGATATAAAATTTGTCTTCATATAACCATTATTTTTTAACTTTAAACGTTATTTGATGGAGTAAATCTTCAAATATTTGATTTATAATCTAAATTTTATAAACTTAGTTGACAGTTTTGTGGTTCGTGTTGCTCTATAATTCTAGGAAGATGGTTATCATCAAAAGTTTATATATTCTTCTATTGGTCACCGATAAGTCTTAATACCAATAAGCTGAGTAGTATTACATTTGATACTTCTACACTGTGTCCCCGAGTTTGTTTTTTTAAAGAAAAGAAAAGAAATGGAAAGAAGTGGATAGATTAAAAAATAATAATCGTGTTCCACAGTTTTTGGAGGGAGAGAAGAGAAACGAAATGGAAAGAAATATATTACCTATTTTCTCTCCTAAACTTCCTCTCAAAATTGAGAAGATTTGAATAGAAATCAAATCCAAAACATGGGTAAAATATTTTTTTTCCTAAATTTTCCTCAACATAACAAAAGACGTTATTGATTTCAAATATATCTTGCTTAAATTTTCTTCATTATTTTAATATTTATATGATTTGTTTAATTGATATATAATATTTTTATAATAATAAATATTATTTAAATTATTAAAATTGCAGCATATATATAACCACGTCTGCAACATTATTTAAATTAGAATAATAAACATTATTTATTATTATTTTATAAATTGTTTATTATTATATAAATATAAATATAAATTATACTTTTACCTCTAATTTTTTGAATATATCTCTAAGAAATTAAATTGTATCAGAACTCTATTTTATTATAAAATCTTCATCTCTGTCATATAATTCTTTTTTGTGTTTTACAAAATTCTGCAGTCTGCAGCTTACATCAGGTAAGTATTCAATTTTTCGAATATATCTCAAAGAAATTGATCAACTGTATCAGAACTTTCTTATCTATTGTTTAGTACTCCTATTCCGATAAGGAAGACGGTACTAACAAAAATGATGGGTGAGAGTGATTGAATGGGTCTTAATATTTTATGAGGATTTGGGCTTTTGACTTTTTTCTTTCATTGAATTTTTATATTTTGTGGAATTTTTTGGATGTTGCTTTTGTTTTTAATCAAGATATTTGTTGTTTGCATTTCTATTTTTTCCTTAATAGAATACGTATCATTGTCGATATTATCTTACATCTTACATTTGAACATTATACTTGTGTTTTATGTTTTATTTAAGTGATATATAATAAAGGGTATAATTGTAAAATAATAATTTTCTTTTCCTTTCTTTCTGACTCTGGAACACACAGTAAAAAAAAATTTCTTTCTTTTCTTTGCAACTCTTCCCATCTCGGGAACACAAAAAATAAAAATAAAACTTCTTTTCTCCATACTTCCATTCTACTGTTTTATTTTCCCTTCTATTATTTTCTCCCCTCATTAAACTCGGGAACACAGTGCTAAGGTTAATAAACCTTCTTACCATAATAATTATCTTTCATTACAACATTCGAAAGTATGTGATACCATATTAGATTCATGAAAACAGACTGAATTTGAATGTATTGAATGAAAATATTTTTTTCCGGTTGAAAACCAAAACGATAAACGATTAGAAAGTGTAGTGTCTGAATGTATTTTTAATTGTTGTTGCATCGTTGAAGGAAAATTATTTTTTATTTATGGAAAACATGGGTTTATACGGGAATACTATTCAAGAAATATATTTAATTCTCTTTTTGACCGAACGAGAAATTATTAGACGTCACTATTAAAAAAACAAAATGACCTGAAAATTAGACTTTTGTTATGTTCGTAAATGAGCTTAATCTTCAAATGAGTCGAATAACCCCAATGGGTTGAATGATCCGAATGGAAAATATTATGCGAGGGTGTTTGTTTCACGAAATCTATAAAAAATGAGTGAATTTGAATTGAATTCCTTTTCCATAAGATGTTTGTTTGAAGTTTATGACGGAATTTAAATCCGTTGGAATCTAAATTTTTCTTTACTTACAAATTTGAGATTCCTTAGGGTAGTGGAGAAGAATTGAAAAAATCGATCATATGACATAAAAATTATTATCGCTGAATGGTCGAACCATAAATTGTTACCACAACATTCTTTTTATATTGTCCGAATGGCCGAACTTTAAACTATTAAACTCTACATATATGTAACGAGACAAATGATAAATTACCATAAATCATTACCTCAATATAAATTGTTGAATATGATTTTTTTCATCCGCTACATCGTGCGGGTACCATACTAGTTTAAACTAAATAAACTTCATTTTAAAATTTAAATTTATTGATTAAAGGGTAAATTAGTTTACTTAAAAATTCAACATTTAAGTAAAAAGTTGAAATGTGTTATATATTAGTAAAGACTAGTAGAGAGTCCGCGCTATGCGACGACGGCGATGAAGTTAATTTCGTAAAATGGTTTTGCGGCTCCAATTTTCAGTATAGATCTATGAACCATTTTACATGTGTTATATGTACGTATAGTTTGTTTACCAAATATCTAATTTGTTGTTTTCATTGCAAGTCTATATGTTTTAAGTGCAATCACCAAAATCCATCTCAAGTCCAAAATTACGTAGTCACAGTCTAATACACTATAACATGAGTGTCTAATACCTTATATCGATTAAGTATGAACAAAAAATTTGGAAAAATATAATTAATGACAATAAAAGAAAACACTCTCAAAAATATGTATAATCATCAAGGCAATAAACGTTTTTCGATCATTGACCTCTTATTTTCACTCTCATATTGTGGACTTTTACGTTTATATAAAGTGAGTCAGATTGTTCTTTATAAAAAAATATTAAAGCGGGAAAAATTAAAAATTTAAAAAAAATTCGAAAATATTCAAAAAGTTTGAAAATTTTCAAACATTTTGAATATTTTTAAAAAATTCGAAAATTTTGAATTTTTTTTAAAATTTTTAATTTCTGCCGCTTTAATTTTTTTTATAAATACAATATTACTCACTTTATTCAAATAGAAGTTTTAAAACTTAACATTTAAAGATTATATAATTTAAAACCATATTATATAATTTAAACTTAACATTTAAAGATTTTATCGAGTTTCATCAGTCAAACAGAAGTTTTGAGAACATCATTTGAAGCTGATATTAAAACCACAACAAATAAAGAAACTGTAAAAATTACTTGGCTCAGATTCCTTAAAAATAGTTACAACACCTAGTTGCATTAGATGTCATCAAGTAGTTGTCACGCCAAAATACCGTATATTATAATATTAATCAAAAAACCCGACGAAATCATCATAGCCTCACCTCTTAGTGTTACATTTTAGTCAATCATCGACCTCATATTTTTTGTATAATCATTGGCCTCATAATGTTATCAAGTCATCGGCATGAAAGCCTCATGATAAATACGGATATAAACCGTCATAAACATAAACATACCGCCCAAATATAAACCGTCGTAATTAAAATACCGACCAAATATAAACCGCCGTAAACATAAACATAACGACCAAATATCTTAACTATATCTATTTTTTATATTTTAGTCAATCATCGACCTCGTATTTTAGTATAATCATTGGCCTCATAATGTTATAAAGTCATCGGCATGAAAGCCTCATGATAAATATGTATATAAACCGTCAGAAACATTAACATACCTTCATAAACATAAACATACCGACCAAATATAAACCGTCATAAACATAAACATACCGACCAAAAAATCTTAACTATATCGAGATAGAAAAGTGAGTGTAAACGTATCAAGATCCAAAGATCCACCAGCCACCCGGATCCAACAAAAAACCACAAACCACCGATCCACCAAAAAACCACCGATCCACAAACAACCAAAAAACCACAAACTATCGATCCACCAAAAAACCACAAACCACGGATCCACCAAAAACCATGGATCCATCAAGTCTAAAAGATCCAAGGATCCACAGCCACCCGGATCCACCAGCCACCCGGATCCACCAAATACCACCGGAGAAAATGTTTCCGGCGACTTATTTGAGAGAACCACCACAAACCACCGTGAAATATATCAAAACACCACATACCATCATGAAATATATATCAAAACACCACAAACCACCATGAAATATATCAAAAAACCACAAACCACCGTGAAATATATCAAAACACCACAGACCATCGTGAAACAGATCTAGAAACCCCAGATCTAGAAAAGCCACCGTGAAATATATCGATATCAAAACAACAAACTCCTCGAGAAAGCCACAAATCTAGAAAAGAAACAAACTCACCGAGAGAGGTAAGGTGGTTGTGGCGAGGTAAGGTGGTCAACCAGGTAGATGGCCGGTGATTTAAGGTGGTTCCGGCGAGGTAAGGTGGTTTAGCGAGCTAAGATGGTTCCGGCGAGGTAAGGTGGCGAGATGGTTCCGGCTTCCGGCGGACAGATTTGTAGAGAGAGGTTAGAGGTTTTAGAGAGAGAGTGGGTTTTTAGAATGAGAGGAGAGTAATGAGAGTTGGGTGTGTTGTGTGTGTTGTGTGTCTGTTGTGTGTGTTGTATTGTGTGCATAGATTGTTGTATTGTATGCATAGAGTGTTGTATTGTGTGCATAGATTGTTAAAACTCTTAAAAGTCAAACTCTTAAACTCTTAAAAGTCAAAAAATGGCATATGCTTTATAATGTAGTAGGGATAAGATATAGGATCAAGACTGTATCTTTTAGTCCTTAGAAAATTATAGGTTTTAATTGATTATTTGTTTAAGAATGGATATTTGTTATAAGTAAGTTATATAAACTTTCATAAGTTCCAAAACTAACAAATGTTTTCATGTTGTTTATGGAATGATTTAAGTTTATGATAAACAATATTACTTAAATATCGTTTATATTAACTGAAATATGGACTTTTATATATCATTTTTATCTTTTTTACAGTTATAACCTCAACCTCAAGCTACTTATCAAACATGTTTTCTATCTTTATAAATAAACTACAACTTCAGCTCTAGCCATAACATAATTTAAGTTCCAACTAGTTGTACCAAACATATTCATGATAGTGCGAAGACGTATATCGAAATTAATAAAATATATATAAAAATCAAAAGGGAAAATGCACCAGATGACCATTGTACTACACAAAAATATCCGTCTAGGTCATTGTACAAAATTTATGTCTATTTACATCACTATACCACATTTGACCGTTTAAATTATAACCTTAACTTTTTGAAACCGTTTGAATAAATCATTTTGGTGACCTGAAACCCTTTGGTAACCGCCACGTCACCCTTTTCTCTAACTTTTTATTTTCATCTTTATAAACAAGAAATTAGGGTTTATCAATTGGGGAAAAATTTGCAGAGCTTAATAACATTATAACAGATCCCCCAAAAATCCGAAACATCACCAAACACATAACTTCTTCCAAGTCTTATAATCCCGAAAGGATCAAAATCTTAAATCTGAGGGGAGTGACAAATTTATAAAGCTTTTGTCACATCTTGAATTGTTGTAAAATAACAAAAACGCCCCGATTATCACCTCCAATGTGCTTTGAAAATAAATCTACTGTTGATTCTTTTGAGCAGATTCAGGGCTGTTTATATCATTTTAGAATTCGGGATGTGAAAAAAGCTTTAAATTGTGAAGCTTTAAATTTTAGAATGTCGATTTTCTTCCTCTGATTATCTTGCTATTTTTGGATTACAGGGTGATGTCATAAACGAGAGACCCGTCTTCAGCCTTTTTGTGTTAAAAGAAGGAATATTTTCAGTCGAGTACAATTCATCGCTATCTCTATTACATGCATTCTCAATCTGTATATCAGTAGTCGAATGCAGAAAATCGTCTCAACATACAGAGCTCAAAACATACGTTGCGAAACAAGTAGATGACGATGATGACTACAGAGACGAGGAAACTCCCGTAGTATATGGATCACTTCCACCCGTTTCCCCTGTTGGAAGAGTTTAGAGATGGCAGTTTCGACAAATGAAATTGGGTACCTGGGGAGATAAAGTAATTTGGAAACATCGATTTGAGGTGTTCAATCCACTTTCACTGGGAGATAAGGTTATCAACTCTACCGTCGCGGGTGTTTTTATATGATTGTTTATGCATAGAGGTGGCATAAACCAACAAACAGATGGATTTGGAATACAAGGCTACAATTTTTGGGTGTTTTTATATGATTGTTTATGTGTGAGTATTTTGTGAAGTTATGAGCAGAAATCTAAGGCTACAATTTCTGGGTTCATCAATTTCAAAATGAAAGAGAGAGAGAGAATTAGTGGAGGTTAACTTGTTGAGCGGGTAATAATGGTTTAAATAACAGGTCAAATACGGTATAGTGATGTAGATAGACGTAAATTTTGTACAATGACCTAGACGGATATTTTTGTGTAGTACAATGGTCATCCAGTGCATTTTCCCAAATCAAAATGTATACTAACATTTATATATTATAAAATGTTGAATCATTATTTTTATGCACATTACTATTATACATTGTGTTGGTTGAAGTTGTTATGAAACCTTAAGATATACGTTTAAATGATTGAAGAAAGTTATACATAAGTAAAGAGTATTTTTAATTGTTTGGGCTTATGAGTTTAGGGTTTATTTAAGGTCATAAGCTTATAAACTTGTTTGAGCAACGATTGATGAACTCAAAGGTTTGGGTGTGTTGGCTAATAGATACAAACTCCTGCTAGGGCAGTGCAAACTTACCAAAATCTAGACGAGCCTAAGGTGACGTATGATATGGTTGATGACGTAAGAGAGTGGGAAAACCTCTCTTGAACGTGTGTATGTGTGCTAAGAAATGATTGAATTGAATGCATTCTGACAATGACCAGAGAGGTATTTATAGGCTGGAAAACTAGGGTTTCCATTTATGGGTCATGGGCCATGATTATGTCCATGGGCTTTTATTTTATGACCCATAAGTGGGTATGTGACGTAAGCGTACGTGCCTATGACGACCGGTCAATTTAAGTCAACAAGAGTAACTAGTCGTTATTATTATTGATTTATTATGTCCGTGTGATGAGACAAGAACGTGTTCGTGTCACGCATGTAACGAAATCATCTGAGTAAGGTTTTCTCGTGCCCGGGATCAAGACCGGGGCTGTTTAGCCCGACAATGGGGCACAAGCTTGTAGCGGGTAGCGACCAAGGTCCGAGTTGTTTACCCCGGTAACGGGGCACAAACTTGTAGCGGGTAGCGACCAAGGTTGGGGTTGTTCAGCCTGGTAACGGGGTACATATTCATACCGGGTAGCAACCAAGGTCGGGTCATGATTTCTCGAACGCGGGGCTAGGCTTGTCCGGGTAGAGATGAACCGGGTACGGGGCACCATGTGTACTAGGTAGGATGAGTGTTTGTCCGAGTAGCAAACAAGTGTGTAACCGGGTGTGTTATGTGGGAGTGTCGGGTATAGAACAAAATGTGTCGAGTAACAAGTTGGTCCGGTCACCGGGTCATTCTTTCTCGCACACGAGGCTCACACTAAAGCCAACCGTGTCACAATATATCGAGAGCGGGGCTTAGTTGTACCAGGTTGGGGACTAGCCGGGCCATGTGTGTCCGGGTAACGAAAGCCAACTGGGTAGGGCAACCGGGTACACCATGTGTGGTAAAATTAAGCAGAAAAGCCAAAGAGGAAAGCCAAGCAGGAAAGCCAAGGAGGAAAAGTCAGGCAGGAAGGCAAGGCAGGAAAGCCAAGTAGGAAGGCAAAGCAGGAAAACCAAGGAGGAAAAGGTAGGCAGGAAAGCCAAGTAGGAAGGCCAAGCAGGAAAGTCAGGCCAAGTGCATGAGTCGAGCCACTTAGCACTTTAATTAACTTAAACCTTAGAATTGCATTGTCTTGTTCTTCATAAATCGCTTCCTTCGTAGCAGTAATTCATCAATAGATAACTATCATTCGATTGATACACATCAATAGCATCATGGTTGTATTTTCCTATAATTGTTGCCAATTTGATTTTAGAAATTATATGGGTAAATGGAACAATCAAAGTTGTTCATCAATCATCGATGAGGAATTTGTTATATGCAAGTATGAAGTAAGGAACAAAATTTTTCTCAATATGTCAAATCAAGCGATTAAATGTAAGTCTAAAATTTGTTGTATTTGATATTTGGAATAAATTTCAACAATGTTAAGAGTAGATGTTTACAACTTTATGAATATAATAACATAGATAAGGAATGTTGCATCCATAATCAGCTCAACCTAGTATTGAAAAATTGAAAACAAATGGCATGAAGAGTATTGTAAAAAAAATCAGATGATCATATATAAGTTTTAGGAGATATTAGTCATGATTCTTTCTCACATATGGAAGAATGCATAGATCTTTTTCACAGATGAAAGATGCATGGTTGCTAATGCGTAAGGGATATTCTGATGGAAGTAGTATTGATGGACATGTTGATCGGTGATGAGTAGTGAAAAAAAAACACATAGATCATATGGTGGAATATAAGTTTTAGGGGATACTAGTCACAAATCTCTTTCACATATCGAGTAATGCAAGGTTACTCACAAGGTGTTTCATGAAATGCATAAGGGACATTCTGATGGAAATACTAATAGTATTGATGAATGATATGTCGAGCGATATAATCTTAATAGTTTCAAGGAAATTGCACTAAAGGAGTTTAAAGATACCAAAGAGACTTGAAAATGGCGAGGATATTGAATTAAGACCAGAATTAAAAGATGTTGAAGAAAAGGTCACCTTTATGAAATTGATGTGGTTGCTAAAACTGAATCTGAGAAAGATAAGAAATCGACAAGAAATTGATGAACCGGATGTTGTTGAAGTTTTTGCATGGAAAACGAGTTTAAAGTTTTGGTTGGATGGAAGATGGAAGAATATTCATATGATTTGAAGAAACATGATTTTGTTTATGTGAATAAGATTTGGTCGTTAATGGTAATTGTGACAACGGTCACTTTAGAAACAATACTTTGGCAAAAAATTTAGAAGTTTAGAAAAGTCGCAAGATGAGATGGTTTATTCATAATCGATTCAATGATTGTCTGATTTCTCACTTGTTAAGAATAATTTAAATTAAAAAGTGCAACTTTAACAACTTCTTTCATAGGAAAGATTAACAATAAGCTTGTGTTATTGGTTGATATTCAAAATGACTTAAGGTATTAGCGTTTTTTTCATGGCAAGATGGTGAGTTTGAATAAATTATATTTTCAATATGAATGTGATATTTTTACTAATATGACACAAAAGCTGAGTCGCATCTTAATAAATGTATATAAATTTATGTAAAAAGATGTCATTATAAGTCCAACTTATTTTGATGACATGCAAAGGAAAATTTTAAGGTATGTAGGATTGTTGTCTTCTTGGCTTTTTGGGAAAATGCACTGTATATTCATCGTATTATCCATAAAAGTTTTTCTGGGTCATTGTACAAATATTTTGTTTAAATACATTACTTTAGTAGAATAAAAATTTTAAATTATAAACTTCAAAAAACCGTTCAATTCGATAACTTCGTTTACCTGCTACCTTTTGTTAACCGGTTAGTGTTGTCACGTCATTTTTTTTAACCTAATCCTTCTCCTTGACTCTCATTTTTTTTTAGGGAAAATGCATTGTATAGTCATCGTACTATCCAAAAAAGTTCATCTGGGTCATTGTACAAATAGTGTTTAACTTCCCCTTGACTCTCATCGGTGAAAAACCGGGAAAATGAGAAACAATGTTTCAATTAGAAAGTTTCTTGTACTAAAGTGATGTATTTAAACACAATATTTGTATAATGACCTAGATAAACTTTTTTTGAATAGTACGATAACTATACAGTGCATTTATAATCAATTGTTATTGCACTATGTGATGATGCAAATGACAAGGAACGTATGATTGTAGACCAGATTAACTAAACTGAATCGGGTTTGGTCGGAACGAGACCTTAACCAAGATCAGGAAAATGCAAAACAAAGGAACGAAAATTGGAATGTTTTTGCCTTGGCCGGTTTAGATGGCTAGAAACTCATATTTTTCTGGCACTATACCAAAAAAATTTTTAAAAAAAAGGAATAATTTTTTCGAAGAATTGTGAATTGATCCAAAATAAGTATCCAACACATGTTTATCCAAAACAATATAAAGTTCAATTAACACCAAAAAAAAATCAAATTTATAAACTTACCTTTTATATTTAAATCCTAAATTAAACAATTATGAATTTTTTTATATTTAAATCCAAAATATGATGATGAGTATGCTTTGAAGTCATGGACACCTATGCAACAACAATCGATTAGATTGAGCTAGAAAATCAAAGTCAGAGGAAAAAAAATTAGGTTGTTTATGAATTTCGCTAATGAAAAAGTACATAAAATATTTGTAACTTATAATTATATTGTAATGTTCCATTAAGGATATTGTATATGTTTAATGTAATAACCAAAATCATATCGTAGTGTAGTCAAAAAGCAATGTTGTAAAACGAGGATTTTAGAGCCGAGTAATCGTCGAGTACCTGTTACAAGGTTACTGATCGAGACGAGTTGAGTAATTTTCGAATAATTTCTCTGCGGTTCACAATTTGGTCAAACATGGTTACCTCGGACAAAAAACTCCGACAACTCTGTCAAAAATCGGTATTAACATGGGTTTAATTTATTTGAACCATTGTATCAATGTTTCTAAACATACTTCTAGGATCCTATATTGTTTAGAAATGGTCCTATGAACATGTCATACATATAATTTCGAAATTTATATATGAAATTCCATTCCGAGTACTCTCCCGCCTAGGCCGATTACAAGCTCCAAGATCCTTGATCGTCGAGTACCGATTAACAAGTTTTTCAACTTTGGTCTTAAGTATTCATCTTGACACCTGGGTGTTCCGGGTTCTATCAGTGGCAACATCGCTTTTAATTTTTTTGGTGCGGAATAATACATGTAGGTCTTCGGTTTGAACCAGACCGGACCGAGACCTGAGAAACACAAAAACAAGGACCCGAGGCCAAAGCGGTTCTAAGCGGGTAGGCCAAAATCAGGCCAAATTTGGAGATGGTCCGTCAAGTATGGGCTCAGTCGAACCGAATTTACACATGCCTAATGGATACTTACATAATCCCAATACAAATATGTAACACATATGTAGGCTTTCAAAGGTGATGATACATATGTGGGTTAAGCTATAGAATGGACTAAGGTATCTAAAACAAATGTATATATATAATTAAGAGAGGATAACCAAAATTTTATGTGGTTATCCTATGGTGTTGACAAGTAAGATTATGTCCTACGTGGCGGTTTCTCCTCTGTTTTGATCTTGGTCTAACAGAGGATAACCAAAATCCTACGTGGCTATCCTATGGTGTCGACAGGTAAGATTATGTCCAACGTGGCGGTTTCTCCTTTGTTTTGATCTTGGTCTCGCCATGTAGGCATGTCATTAATGAAATCTGTTAAAAATTGTTAATGGTCAAGTTTTACCTTAACAGATATTTATATTAATTAGATAATTGATTATTAGAAATTAATAATTAATAATTCACAACACCTTCGATAATATAGGAAACAAATTGTCAAATTTTATTGTTGTGTATAATCAATTTGAAATGGCAATTGTTATGTTTGATGATCAATCATTGAAATATGTTATATCTTTGAAATAGTTTTAAAATTGAATGGTGTAATTTATTTTAGATTTAACATTATTTCATATGAAAATAGAAATGAAGAATGAATTTAAGAGGATTTTGTAGTTTATAAGAAGCAGAAAATATTGTTTTCCATTAATGGTGACATATTTACATCATTATTTGTTTAGTGATATATTTATGTAAATGAGTTGTTTTATGAAAAAGGAAAAAAAACAGATTTAGAAGAGGGAAGAAGTTATATATAATTATTTACTTTTCTTCTTATCATTCATATTTTTAAAATTATATATTTCAGTAAGTGCTATTTAATATGGAAAAGAAGGATGTCTATTATTTTCGGATTATATTCGTTGTCTTATCTTTTAAAATCCTCACCTCCTATTCGTGTATATTTCAACTTAACCGAGTAATTTAGGTTGATTTTAACCATTATATAAAGTATAAATATAGGTGATATATTTGAGAAAACCGTACATCGCACGGGTATAATCTAGTATAATATATACTAACACAACATACTTATTTTAATCCATCTTGAAACAATTTTATGTTTTCAATTTTCGTAGTTATCATAGGTGAAAAATCTTCGGTTATTTCGAAAATGATTTTGATGTAAAACATATTTTCTGTTTGAAACAAATAGATGGTTATTACGTAAGTTGACATATCATGAAAGTTTGTTTAGGCCTAGCCGAAAATGGAAGTTGTACACTACATATGCATTTAGAATTTTCTAGAAAATCATGTTTATTGTCTTTTGTTTAGGTTCTATGGATACTTAACTTAATTGTGACTTGTAAGAAAATAGGGGTGAGCAAAAACCGAACCGAAAACCCAAAACCCGAAAAAACCGATAAAAATCGAACCGTAAAACCGGTCCGAATACAAAAACCGATGGTTTGGGTTTCGATTTTTGAGAAACCGAAAAAGACGGTTCGGTTTGGGTCGGAGGGTAAAACCAAACCGAAAAAAAACCGAACCGAACCATTATATGTATGTCAATTTTAATATATTCACTTTTATTAGATATTTTAAGTTTTATTTTTATTTTTATTTTTTTTCTTTGTCTAAAATTCTAAATCATCCTAGTTAATTACTCCCTAAACACACAAACTTTCGATGCTAATAGTGAAGACTCAAAGTTTTCTTTTCTAAATTGTCAATCTCATACTTATCAATATGTAATCTTTAGGTGTCATATATGTCACATTACTCAGCAACATATAGGTTTATTTCTTCAATTTTGATTTTTTTTTTTTTTTTGCAATGTAGGCTATAGTTTACTAAGCCACATATAGTATTTTTTTTTTCTTCTTAATTTTGTGTTTAAAGTTTTCCGACTCATATCATTATGTTCTAGTAATATGCACAACTTCATGTTATAAGTTGTGAACTGCTCCGCCAATTATTGCGTAACATAGGCTTCCATTTGAGATTTATTTCACAAGTTTTTCTTGACAGATCTATGAATTTGCCCATGTCCAAAAACCGAAATAAAAAACCAAACCGAACCGAAAAAAACCGAAACCGAGAGGAACCGAACCAATGTAGAAACCGAACCAAACGGTTTGGAACTTTCAGGAACCGAAATTTCGGTTTGAATTCGGGTTGAGGTCGGAACCGACCCAAACCGACCCATGCTCACCCCTATAAGAAAAACAAACCCACTTTTCCCCCTTACATAAACCATGTTTGAGTTTTGTCTCATATTACATTCCACAAACCATTCATTAAATTCACACACAACCATAAATGACTTGGTCAAAATCAACATGTTACCGACTAGATTTTGTGTTTTTTCATTATTCATTGTCGTCCTCATTATATCTCCAAAACTTGCATCACATCATCATTTAGTGACACATAAAAAAAAAATGTTTAAAAAATAACTTGCGAATACAAATTAAAAATTGAGAAAATCACCAATTTAATCATCTCATACATTAAAATTTCGAAAATAATCACCAATTTCGGGACAATTTTGTCTTTTATTTTTAGCGCGAGAACGGGTGATGTATATTAAGCCACGTCATTGCGCGAGAACGTGATTGCCATGTCGCGAGAACGGGTATTAATAGGCGCGGAGACGTGACTTAATATACATCACTTATTTCAAAAAATCCCGTTCTAGCGCTAAAAATAAAAGACAAAATTGTCGCGAATTTGGTGATTATTTTCGAAATTTTAATCTATGAGATGATTAAATTGACGATTTTCTCATTAAAAATTAGATAATCATAAAAGTATGAAGATGTTATAAGTAAAAGACTATTAGTGACAAAAATGATATTTGAAGAGACCATTTTTGTGAATAAAAAACTGTGAAGGGGTTAAAGAAGTAGAATATAGTAATGTTGATAAAACCGCCATAAAAGTAAACGACCTTGATCGATTTGCCTCTGACTTCCAACCACCATTTCTGTGTGAAATCAATTTGTGAACGCCTACCAAAACTGAATCATTTTCATTTTTATATAAAACCGCGGGAAATAATATACAGAATTCTGTTTTGATTTTTTATTACTCATGGAGAAAAAACATCCTGTTGCTACTGGTGGAATTCTTCACAAAATTAAGGTTTTTTTTTTTTTTTTTTTGTTTTTTTGTTTGAATTTAAGTTAATTATGTTTATGATTAAAGGGTTAGCGGCGTAGCTTGTTGACCGCTTGGCTTCTGCCACTTTGTAAATTCTTATGATCCGATATTAATATAAATATTAAGGATTTTTTGTGATATGATTGTTAATTTGTGAAACTGTTTAGTTTTAGCATAAGTTAGTTTGTTTGTTTGTTTGGATGAGTTACTTTTGTAGTTAAATCCAGATATGGTAGTTTTTGTTGTTTCCAAGTTAAAAAGTTAATGAAATTACTTGCGAAACGCGGAAATGAAAATTTTCTGTTTTTGTTTGGTTGTTTGAAGAAACTAGGTTATCTGGTTTATTGATGTGGGATTGTGGATTATGAATGCTACTTATGGTTTGACTGTTTTTGGAATTAGTGGAATATTATACGGTATTTGTTATTTGAATTTCATTGAAAGATTACTGAAATACGAGTCTTAGGGATTTTCGTTTCTCCGTTAAATGGATTCGGCTTCTGGATGAGTTTATAGAACCTTTTTGGGAAATAATAGACTCTACGCTTTTGCTCGTCACTTGGAACTTGCAATAGATGCTTGATCAAAGTAAAACTAAACTAGAAACCTCTTGTATGAATTTTCAGAACTGGAAATATCAGCAATTTACATGTTAAGGTATCCTTAGCTTTGTTATGTATGTACATCACTTGATGGAGTGTTGTGGCAATAGTTGTATGATTTCTAACGTTCGATTTTATCATCATCATCCAGGAGTGGATTAATTTGTATTTGAGACTTATGTGTTGTTACTTTTCTTTTTTCTCGCACTATCTTTTATAATTAAGAATTTTAATTTCTGTTTTTGCACTTATCAATATATTCTTATGATTGAATTACAGAAAGTTGCGTGTCTTGATGCATCCCCATCGGACACTGGAAAAGGAAAAAGTAAGTCGGCTGATAACAAAGTGTTCCATGGATTTCATTTGGTGGAAGGAAAGTCTGGACATGACATGGAAGATTATCATGTTGCTGAATACAGAACCGTAAAGGGCCATGTGCTTGGACTGTTTGCTATTTTCGATGGCCACTTGGGTGATCGTGTACCAAGTTATTTGAAAGACAATCTATTTAACAACATACTTGGTGAGGTAAGTGTCAATATATCGTCTGCTCCTTTTCTTGTTGCATTCAGAATCAAGCATTTTAAGATTGTCAACAACAACCAGGAGTTTCAGTAGAAAATGTCGCTGAATGTGCTAATGACTGACCGAGTCTATACATAAGTTGGTAGAAAGAAGATAAAATTTTGATACAATTTTATTTGTGTTATAAAGAGTAATGAGATATATTGTTTAAGTATTACATCAACCACACAATTATTCGCACTTTTTGTCCCTTACGGGCTCGAACCCACAACCTCTAGTTCATGGCCTGACTCACATACCGCCAGGCTACAAGCCTTTTGGTGAGTAACCAGATATTAAACCTTCATGTGCATCTTATATTTTTAATGCATTTTGTCACTACAAATCTAATTGAATAATGTGTTTCTAGAGTTTCTATTTTGTGCATCTCAAAGACCTAGATCCCCAAAGCCTGTATTTTTCCTAGTTAGATTTCTTTTTTGTCAAGTGGGAGCTTATGGTGACTCGAGAATCGTGTTTGATTGTAACGTACAAGATGGAATGAAAATAATTATATATGTCAAATGAAGCAAAACTCAAATTTTGATTGTATTTGATTGAAATGAATATTTAGTTGATATGCTAATTATTTCTTTAAGAGCAGTCGTTATGTCATTATTGTCATCGCTAATTATGCAGCACATTCATTATATGCTAATCTAACCGGCCTTAGGAAAATGGTTACCAAATCCGTGTATGTAAATGTATGAAGATTTTCCTTTCTCATGGGATTTTGTTTGGTTTCTGTTGAAGTAAAAATCCTCGGGAATCTTGTACTTCGAATAATCTTCGAGTGATCTTCTAACTGTGATCTGAAACACCAAGAAAACGACTAAGCTTATCGGGGAGATTCCCCCGATAAGGCTCGGGCGTGAGAATCAGTGTTTGTCATAGAGATTTAAGGCTATTTATTGCAATAATTAAGTATTGAATGAGGTATTAAATGAGAGAGTAATCAAGAGCATTTAATAAGAATGTTCTTGGTTTTGAATGTTAAGGATCAACCCCTTTCCAGAAAAGGGTCTTGTTCCTTTTATACTACCTTTGTTCTGGCCTCTTGTCCCTTGTGTAATAGGCTGGACCCTCTTTCGGCGCCCTGCATCCTCTTCTTTCAAATATCCAGTCCAAGTGCAGCAGCTTCGGTGCCTCCTATTATCCAGCGGGGTAATAGGAAGGTTCTACTACTTTTCCTGCCACTTCACGTGGTAGTGTCCTTTTGGCCGCCTATGTCAGTACTTTATGTCAGGTGGCCATGTGATACCTGACACGTCTTCTTTTGAGGTTGACGTACCTTCGGTTCGCTTCCGGAGCTAACAGCTTCCGGAGCGATTTCCGGAGCGGTAACTTTTGGAGTATATTTATATATACTCCAACAAGTAACAACATGCTTTTTCTTTGGTTCCAAATAAGATGACTTACTTGTTTTGTCTCTTTGGTTCCGGAGCGATACTTTTTGGAGTATATTTATATATACTCCAACAGTTTCATTAAGATCAATTAGCATACATATCTAATGATTCTAAATATGTACTCCAATAAGAACTTTTTGATGATATATGGACAACCGGGACAAGAAACGTGTAAAAGTAACAGGTTGAGTATTGATGAACATTTACGAAATGCATACCGTTCTACTGACAGATTTATCATTTTTTATTTTTGTGTTAGATATTAATCTTTGACGCTCTTTGTATTAATTTGTTTAAACCCTGAACATTCTCCAGCCATGTTTCTGGGAAGATCCTGCTATGGCAATAAAAAATGCATATCGTTCGACTGACAGATTTATCCTGGAGAATGCCGGTCAGTTAGGACCAGGTGGCTCAACTGCAGTTACAGCAATTGTCATTGATGGCAGAGATCTATGGGTCGCGAATATAGGAGATTCCAGAGCTGTATTATGTGAGAGGGGATCTGCCAACCAGCTTACAGTTGACCATGAACCGCATGTTGAAAGAAGAAGGATTGAGAAGCAGGGTGGATTTGTTACTAAGCTTCCAGGTAAATTTGCCCAAACAACTTCACTTTCTAAGCATATACTACCGCTCTGTTGTTAGTAATTAAAGGTGGCAAAATGGGCGGGCCAGATGAATAATGTCAAACTGGTTTACTTTGTACGAGAATGGGTTGACCCGATACACTTTTTGAGCAATTATTAAAAAAATTATAAATAGTTAGTGTGTTAAATGTGATTTCGAAAAAAAAATATATAATACTGTTTTGCTTGTCGGGATTTTTCATTTTTTATTTTACTCATTTGACTCGTTAGAAGAGCAAAAATGGCCATATGACCCGCTTATAAATTTATTATTATTATTTCTGAAGGTGATGTTCCACGAGTAAACGGACAACTTGCTGTTGCTCGTGCCTTTGGAGACCAAAGCCTAAAAGCACATCTAAGTTCGGAACCTGACATACGACATGTACCTATAAACTCCACCATTGAGCTTGTGATATTGGCCAGTGATGGCTTATGGAAGGTTCGTTATTCACTAGTTTCTAACTTAAGTTATCTCATATATTACATTACTGCTTCCACATGATTAAAAATGTCAAAACAATATCCGATGTGTAAATTACCCATGTATATAGACATAACATTATATTGGTATAGGTGATGAGCAACACCGAGGCGATTGAGATGGTGAAATCCATCAAAGATCCTCTAGCAGCCGCCAAGCGTTTAACCACTGAAGCACTAGCAAGAAGAAGCAAGGATGATATATCATGCATTGTCATTCGGTTCGGATGACAACTATATGCTGGCTATCCCTTCCGCAATCCAAAAACGTCATCTACTCGGTAACACCACTGTCTTATTTAAATTTGATTGGATTCTTAATTATATAGATAAGTAAAAACAAAAGGTTGTATATAATAGCTGGTTCACAGTAATCAAATCTACATACATATCATAGAGCTTGTAAAATGCACCCTCTCAATCTCCTTTCATTTTGTTGTTTCGATTTCGATTTAATATTTTTTTTTCCGGTTTGTATATGCATTCTTATATAAGATATTGTAATGGATTCATGAATAGCACAACTATTGCTTCAATATTGTTAAGTGTGCTTAATTTACTTTATTATTGTTTTTTATTCAGTTTAAATACAAAAGTAGAGTTAATTGCGCAAATTGTCCCAAAACTTTTTGCTTAGATTACACCTTTTGTACACAGGTTTTAAAATTGCATTATCGTCCATGTGAGAAGCTTGTGTCGATATCGTCCTTGACAGGTTTAATTGTATAAACTGTTCGTGGATGATATCCTCACAAAAAGTTTTTCACAAAACGATATATGTCTTTTTAAAACCATAGGGAATAAAGCCGCAATCTGAAAAAAGGTTAGGGACAAAGCATGTAATTATCTATTAATTTAGAAGTTGTGGGTTTAAGTTCCGAATAGATTTATAGGTTTTGGGTAACAATTGCCGACATTTTTAATAAGAAATAATAAAAATAAAAATGAAAAATTGAATGTGAAGTAAATATTATGTATAGCTGGCAGAGAAACATATAAGAAGAGTTAGTGTGATTTGTTTAAAGAGCCATGTGGTTGAAGCACATGAGTTTGTTATTAAACCATGGACAGATATGTATGGGTACACTACAATTATTCAATCTTTTATTATTCCCACATGTAAATCTAACCGTTTCAAATATTATTCTTTATTTCCCATATTTTATATACAGATACACTGATTCTAAGATCAACAAATACTTTGGTTAATGACCGTAAAAATAGACGGTATCCAGACATGTGACATAATCAAAAGTCTACATATGTTGTAACAAAGATTCTAAGATTACAAAACTAACAAATACTTTGGTTAGATGGATATATAAACATACCTAAGTTGGACCTTCATACATGTAAATACATGCCGGTCCGAGTATACGAAGGCCTCGTACAGAATTTATAAACGGGTCATTCATAAACAACTCTTTGTTTATATAGGGAACATTCATTTTCAATATAATCGTCATCTAGATACATTTTTTGTTAAGTTTTTAGACAATATACACGTATTCAAAAAAAATGGGGCCTTTCGACCTGGACCTGTACGGTTACACACATGTATGCATGTTTCGGACCGGTGATGCGTGTATAGTTAAGGACAAATAAAATGTGGAAGTCTTGTCCATAACATTATATGGATTATGTCTCCTTTTAGGTAAAGTAATTAGGCTAGATGGAAATCTAAAATGACATCCAAAAAAACATGGGCCTTACAATGAGATCTTTGTTGTATGTCCATTCTGGGGTAGTTTCAAACATGCTGTGATTCCAGATTTTTGTACATTATCAGTTTGTGTGAAAAAAAGTCCTGAAAACTGATTAGAATTTGATAAAATTTATGGAAAAATATGGAGAAAAAGATTATTATATATTGTATACATAATGAATAAATAAGCTACAAATCTTTCTAATATGGATACTACATGATGATGGTGATTGATTATATCATCAAATAATACTAAACACACAAATAAATCCTCAAAAAGGTAAAAAAGGTGCAGATTATGATGTTTTTCCTTTTAATTTACGAGGAAAAATTAATAGTAGGGAATTACTGGAGGCGGTGGAGAGGCGTAGGTAACGCCGATTATGGGCGGTAGAGGGGTGTTATCGGATGGTGGTGGTGGGGTTGGGTGTGTTTGTTTATGAGGTGGGGGTGGTGAATGATGGTGGGAAGTGGGGGGTGGGGGTGGGGGTGTTGGGGGTAAAGCGCAACCGGAAGATGGTGGAGGTGGAGGAAGTGAATGTGAGGGTGATGGTGGAGTTATGGTGTGGGGTGGTGGTGACATTTGGTGGCTTCCATGTGGTGGTGATTGGTGGGTTCCGTGTGGTGGAGAGAGGTGGCTACCGTGTGGTGGTGGTGGCGGCATTTGGTGGCCACCTGGGGGAGGTCGATAGCTTCCAGGTGGTGACTGGTGGCTTCCTGGCGGAGATTGATGGCTTCCAGGTGGTGACTGGTGGCTACTTGGTGGTGATTGATGGCTACCTGGCGGAGACTGATGACTTTCGGGTGGAGAGAGGTGGCTTCCAGGTGGTGGTGATTGGTGACTTCCTGGAGGAGATTGATGGCTTCCGGGTGGAGATTGGTGGCTACCTGGCGGAGACTGATGACTTCCAGGTGGTGACTGGTGGCTACCTGGCGGAGACTGATGACTTCCGGGTGGTGACTGGTGGCTACCTGGCGGAGACTGATGACTTTCGGGTGGAGAGAGGTGGCTTCCAGGTGGTGGTGATTGGTGACTTCCTGGAGGAGATTGATGGCTTCCGGGTGGAGATTGGTGGCTACCTGGCGGAGACTGATGACTTCCAGGTGGTGACTGGTGGCTACCTGGCGGAGACTGATGACTTCCGGGTGGTGACTGGTGGCTACCTGGCGGAGACTGATGACTTCCGGGTGGTGATTGGTGACTACCTGGTGGTGATTGGTGGCTACCTGGCGGAGACTGATGACTTCCGGGTGGTGACTGGTGGCTACCTGGCGGTGACTGATGACTTCCGGGTGGTGATTGGTGACTACCTGGTGGTGACTGGTGGCTACCAGGTGGTGGTGACTGATGACTTCCGGGCGGAGATTGGTGGCTCCCAGGAGGTGATTGGTGACTTCCGGGCGGAGAGGGATGACTTCCTTGAGGTGGCGATGGAACAGGTTGTCCCGTTGGTGGTGTGATCTGGGAAATAGGTGGCGGTGGTGGCCGGTTATGAGTCGTTGGAGAACTTCCCTCGGAAGGTGGTGATGGCCTAATGGGAGAAGTCGAAGGTGGCTGTGGTATTTGAGGAGGAGATGGATGTGAAGTAGTTGGTGGTGGTGAAGACCCGGACGTAGGCGGAGGTGTAGATGGTTGTCTGGATGGGGGCATTGGCGTAGGCATGGAAGTAGGCGGAGGCGTAGCTGGTTGTGTAGTTGGCGGCATTGGCTTGGGCACAGTACTAGGAGGTTGTGTTGGACTTGGAACGGTCGGTGTAGTTGGAGTAGGCGAAGGCGAAGGCAAAGGCGTTGGTGTCGAAAAACCACCACATTGTAACTTTCGACAATCAACAGGTTGCGCATCTCTCGAACTACACTCCCGAACAGCCCGCTGATTCGCCCTTCCAATAATACAATTTTCTCCATCATCAAACACCTTACCACCACCAGACAAGCACGAAGGCGCTTCACCCGTAAAATAATTAAACGAATAAGTAAAGTTCTCCAACCTCGGCAACCTACAAATACTATCAGGCACCACTCCAGTGAACCGGTTATGCTCCACATTCAACTGCTCCACACTTCTCATTCCGCCAATCGCAGCCGGTAACGGTCCTTGAAGATTATTAAAACTAACATCAAAAACAGTTACTTCCTTCAACAAACCAATCTGAACCGGTAAACACCCGGTTAAATTATCATTCATAAGAATAATCTCATTTAACGTTTTCCCCATTTTCCCTATACTCGGCGGAATACATCCGCCGAGGTTATTATTAGCTAACACAAGTACAGATACCGGCGAATTCCCCAAATTCGCCGGTATCCCAAACTGAAACCTATTATCATTCAAAAAAACCGCGTCAAGGTTTTTATCAAACAATGCATTCGGAACCGACCCTTCAAACTCGTTAAACCGAAGATCCAAATACTTTAAAACCGGTAAAGACAAAACGACAGTCGGAAAAACACCCACGAATCGGTTATTACTCAAATCCAGCTCATGTAGCAACACAAGATTCTTGAAACTACTCGGAACCGTTCCACAGAAACGGTTCGAGTTGATATGAAACAATGCTAAGTCGGTAAGTAAGCCCAACTCATTGGGCAGATACCCTGCGATATCCGCATGGTTAAGGTCTATTCCCGCGACAACCCGAATACTCGGGTTGTTCGGGAATGGAGCGCAATATACACCGCCGTAAGCACATACATTTGAGCCGGTCCAGTTTGTGGTGAAGTTAAATGGGTCGGAAAGAATGGCGGATTTCCATGCTTGTAAGGCAATGTAGGCTTGTCGGAGCCTTGGGTTTTCGAAAACGAGAGTGGTGTTGTCTGCGGCGGAGATGTGGTGGATGAGGGTGGTGGAGAGGAGGACGGTGAGGAGGAACCACCGTGGAGGCATGCTTTTAGAGAGAGAAAGTGAAGTGAGAGAGTAAGATGGGTGAATAAATGGGGTAATGTGGGATTCCTTGTTTAATAATTTCATTTTTGAATTATTGTACTACTTTCTTTTTATTATATATTTATATTTATATATGTGATGTAATAAAATAATATTTAACTGTAATAAAATGTTTCTTAAAATTTTAAAGCTATTATTTATATAAATATTACATTTCACTAAATCGTCCCTACGATACTAACTACACGTTACCATTCCTCTTACTCGTCTTTACTTGTCGTTGCGTTGCGCACCCTTCGTGAGTGCCCCGCCTTGATATATCGTTGTCTCTCTAGATATGATGTATAAGAGAATAATATCGCAATGAGGAAATAACAATTTGAAAGTAATAAGAAAAAAAACATGTTCAATATTTAATATATAAGATATCTTCTTATTTAGAAATTATATTGACTGTTTAAAATGGTTTTTTATAAAAAGCTTTCTATCAGTCTATTCAGAGTTTTCACATATATTGTTTTATTTATATGAAATGTTATTATTTTATACAGTAATAAATTATTGGGAAAGTAATTAATATGTACGATTTGAGTAAAGTTATTTTGGCAGGCAGAGAAGTCACTGTGCCCACCACACCATTTTAATTAACTAGGCGTATTCCCGCGCGTTGCGCGGTGATAATTTTGTAAAGAGATTTGTTACGAACAATGATCAGAATCGGGAGTTTTGTGTCTTTAACCGCCACAGACCTTCTACTTTCTAAAATTAAAACACATGGTTTGTGTCTATTTCCTGCTACTTTCTGTTTCCGTCGAATGTATAAAACTCAGCTTCCAAAAATCTCCAAACACCAAATTAAATACAATATATAGATTCTTTACAAATTACAATAGAAATGTTCAATTAAATCGAATGGTTTCGAATAATTTCTACAACACCTTTGATCCAATTGAAGAATCGGATTCATTTCGCGTGTTTCATTTATGTTCCACAAAAAACAAAAAAACTGGATATAGGAAAGAAAACATAAACATTTAGAGAAAAGAAAAACCGGCACCAGTGAGGAGGGAATTGTTGTTGATTCTCTGTAGGTGAACTTCCGTTGGTGTGAAACTAAACACATTCAATGGAAACTCCTCATGACCACCTTCAAGTTTACGAACCGATGTTGCAATGTTGAAACGGATGCGGTATTGATTCGGGACAACTTTATATCCCATTTGACCTTCAATCACTCTGAACCTCGAGATTTGATATACCTGGCCCTCTTCGAGAAGAGGCTTAAACTTTCGTATATGATTTCTAGTGATGAAACCTTGTATCGAACCACCCTTTTTGGTAAAAAAAAAAACATGTAAGAAACTAATTTAACATGGTAGAAATTATTGTATCAAACAAATTAGAAATTACCTCATCATCAGCCATAACCATCTCCAACCCAAGTAAGACATCACCAAGTTTCGTATTTATTGCTTCCCACATTCTACAAAGTCATACATGAACAACCCAATCTTCTCTAGTTGGGTCAAGGGCGCCAATCTTGGAGTGAAACATGTTTTTCGAAAGAGACATGATTGTACGTAGTTACGGGGCTTGTTGATGCAAATGTAACTTTTCGAACTAACTTATATAGAAAAACAAAAAACCACCAACCTTTGGAATACCTCAATAATTAGTATGCCATTAATCACATTATGGTAATTAAAACATAGGGCAACCAAAGAGTCAGGAGTTTCAAATGCATAAGTATGCCATTAATCACATTATGGTAATTAAAACATAGGGCAACCAAAGAGTCAGGAGTTTCAAATGCATAAGTATGCCATTAATCATATTATGGTAATTAAAACATAGGGCAACCAAAGAGTCTGGAGTTTCAAATGTATTATGGTAATTAAAAAATAGGGCAACCAAAGAGTCAGGAGTTTCAAATGCATAAGTATGCCATTAATCACATTATGGTAATTAAAACATAGGGTAAACAAAGAGTCACGAGTTTCAAATGCATACGATTCCACTATTTGGAAATTCTCGAATATTAGCCATCCGACGATCCTCCATTATAAGTAAATATAGATTTGTCTGACATTTTCTACAATTTTTTATTATCATATTATACTGATATATATTAACTCAATTCTTTTTTATCAAGGAAATTAAACCCATACTTATATAATTTGTTACAATACTAATATATTGTGAATGAAAACTCAAAACACTTGGGTTTGAAAAATAAAATATCGTTATAGTTAGGTTCTTATATTTAAATCCTATCATCATTGTTAAAGTAAATTTTTGTATACTTGACCCTTCGTCCGGTTCCAGACGAAGGACGAAGGGAGGATAATATAAGAGATCTAATGTGATATTAAATGGATTGACAAAGCATTCAATGATACAAATGATTGAGTATTGAATACAAAGAATGTTCTAGTTTGATAGATTCTATGACCAGGAATGTGTGTGTTACAAGAGTTGGCCTGGGTCATTAATTTCTTTGTATCTCTTTATATAGTAAGTCTTCGGTTATTACCCGGAGTGTAATCCCTAAGGACCGGTCCGGTTCATCAGTCTTGTCATACGTGTCAGTGACGTGGGAGCCTTACCTCCACTCTTCTCTGTTGACTGTGACCGTTATTTAATGAAGAAGCGCGTGGGCGGCGTTTTGTCTCCCACACTCTTCTTCATTAAATGCTACCATCATTCTGTCTTGTCCGCAATTAATGTTGCACTTCCTTCGAGGTTCCTTCTTCCGGGATCTTTCCAGTATGTCTTCGTCCATCCGTTCCCCTCAATTCCGATGCCTTCAGCATCATCGGTATATGGCCGGACGAAGGTATGGGAAGTGAGTGGTATCCTATCCCAACATCTCCCCCCCTAGCCTAGGGAAGTGAGTACGATAGTGGGGGCCTACTTCTGATCGAATCTTCCCTAGACTATGATTGTCTGACGTTGCTGCTCGTATTTAAAGAGTCATGATTGCCTGTTAGCCATTAATGTCTCTGATTTGATGGGAATGATTGATTGATGTGAGGAGTTATTAATTTCCCTATAAATACTCCTTAACCACTTTATTTTCGTTACCCTTTCATTTCCTTTTTCTTCCTCCCTCGTGTAATCCTGATTCACTGTTTTTCTTGCTTCGATTTCACCGATTCCTAAAAATGGGGACAGAGACAACCGTGCAAGGATCAAACGTTGAAATCTCAAAACAATTGCTGAATGAGGAAAAAGTGGTCGTGAATTCCGTTCCAGAAATCATACCTGAATGGAAAGATCAAATTACGTTAAGGGGTTTAATTGTGAGTGCTTTCTTGGGGACACTTTTTTCTATCATCACACATAAGCTCAACCTCACCGTTGGAATTATTCCTTCGTTGAACATCGCTGCTGGTTTGCTTGGTTTCTTTTTTTATCAAATCATGGACAAGTTTCCAAGAAAAGTTTGGCTTCTCTGTTCCTCCCCTCCCCTTCACCAGGCAAGAGAACACTGTTATTCAGACTTGTGTTGTTTCTTGTTATGGCATTGCTTTTAGCGGTAATTATGGGTAAGAATGATATGTTAACCTCTCTCTGTGCTGTCACGTCCGCTTCTTTCTCTGATTTTATCACTGAGTTTGGGTTGAGACCAGAATGGCGGGTTTGCAATCCTTCTAATGACTCCATCGTTACCAATTGCCCTGAGGGTTCCATAGCGATGTACACTCGTTTTTTCGACGCCTCTAACGTTCGAATTCCCTTTACTCGTTTCTTTCTTTCTGTTATTGAATACTATCAACTGTGTCCGATCCAGATGAATCCAATGGGAATTTTAAGGGTAACTAACTTCGAGTTACTGTGTAACGCCTTGGGTTTTCCCGCCACTTTGAACCTATGGAGAAGTTTTTTTAGGTTAATCCGTTCAGGGGACTGGTTTACCCTGGAGCGTCGGCCGAGGGTAGAGAACGGGGGGTTGGAATGTTTTTCCCCAGCGCCCATTAGTGTGAAACATTGGAAGGATAAGTTCTTTTGGCTAGATGCTTCGGTGGCACCTATACCGATGCATTGGAGACCCATTCTGGCCGGTGCCATTCCTGATCCTCCTCCAGCTCTTACCGAAGAAGAAACAGCGCGTTGTCAGTTAATTTCTGGGAACAAGATTCCCGTCCGAACTCATTGCGAGGTTGTGTTGGTTCTGGGCGGTGTGAGCCGCCATTGGGCTCCTTTAAATCTTAATCCTTCCATCCAATTGAATGGCGCTCGTAAGTTTTTTTTTTTTTTTTTTTTTTCGTTTAACGGACGAATGCCTGATTCGTTTGTTATGTATATTTTGTAGCCATATCTCTGCTGGATTTCTTGAAGCTTGATACTTTAAACGGAGTTACCTATCCCGTGGTTTCTTTGGGAGAGAATATCGTTCATATCTTGGAACAGGGTATTGGGGACTTTGTCTTTCCCTCTACTGACGTGCGTTCCTTGATACCTGGTGTACCGGCTTTGGTGGTCGATCTTCCCTCTCCGTCTGTTCTTTCACCGATGTCGGGGATGCCTTCCGGAGGTCCCGGTGCCCGGGTTAAACGAAGGAGGCTTTCTCTTGCTAATGGTAAGCTTCTCTCTCTCTTTTCATTATATAAATTTTTTTTTTTTTTTTTTTTTTTGATGTGATTCGTGTGTGGCAGATCCCTCTTTTCACAGTGCCAGTTTGAAGATGAATGTCCCTCCTGCTCAGCGGGCCACTTCTTCCCACCCTCTGACTCTTTCTTCTTCGGACGAGTCAGATGTTGAGAAGCCTGTTTCCTCTGTTGGTCGAGGTAATAGTATTAACGAAGAGGAGAGTACACCCGTTAAATCTGTTGATGATGAAGCCGGAGGCTCCTTTGCACCTCGCTCACCGAGTGACCGGGGCGGTCCTTCTTTGTTCCGATATGTGCCAGGTTGGAGGGTTAGTTGTGACGATGAGATGAGCAATCCTGACATTTGTCAAGATATGCTGAACTATTTTGCTACTCCTGCCGAGGCTCTGCGCTGGAGGAAACTTCCCGAAGAAACCCTAGTTGATAATTTTAACGTGTTGCTTGCCCAGTTGGCAGTGGCGGGTACGGAGGTTCGCGGCCGTTTCACGGCTTCCCGAGGTAGTGTTGCTAAGTTTGAGGAATCTTTGACCAAGAAGAAGGACCGTTTGGCGGCCGTAAAGGCCAAAGCTAAAAAGTTAGAGAAAGAGAATGGGAAGCTCCGAAGGCGCACCAAGATCCAGCTTCGTAAAGTTGTCCAAGGGTTGAAGGATCGTGCCAAGTCCCACCATAGGATCAAGGACTTAGAAGATTTTATCCGTGACTTACAGGATACAAACAGTGAACTTGCGAAGGCACGAGAAGGTGAAGCTGCGAATCCAGGAATGAAGCTGGTCTCCATTTCTGATTGGGAAGACATGGTTGAGAAGGTGAAGCTTCTAGAGGTTGGTGATAAGAAAGCTGTGGTAGGTATGGCGGTGGGGGGTGAGAAGGTCACGGTTGATGATGTGACGGAGGGATCAGTCCCCCTCGAGGGTGAATATCAAAGGCTTCTTGCTGAGAACGCCATGCTGAGGGAAAAGGCTACTTGGCTAGTTAAGGATGGTATTAAGTTTTTCGTCGAAAAACTTCACCAGAGTCACGAATTCAGCGCGCCTTATGGAGAGCTTGCCACTTTGTTTACTGGAACCGGGTATACTCTTGGAGTACGTAACGGTTTTCGTCAGGCACGTTTGAATCTCCCTCTTCAGGCTACTCCCAAAACCAAGTTGGATGAAGCCCTGGAACGCATGCGCCAACCTTCCTTCCCTTATTTGGAGGTCCTCAGTCAGAGTCATGAGCTATCGGTGGAAGACTTGAAGAAGCTGGAACCTGCTGCTCCGGTTGTTTAGTGATGTTCTTTTATGTTCGGTATCATATGTAGTCTTTCCTTTAAAATCTGTATGACTTTCGGGCACTTGTTTTTGTTGTCTTATGAATTGTGTTTCTAGTATATTAGCGCCAAGGTGCGCATTTTTCCTCATATTTCTGTTGGTTTTTCTTCTTCTCGCTCTTTTTTTTTTATGTATGTATGGTTGTTAAGCTGGGAAGCGTCCTTCCCAGAAGAGTACTTAGACTCTTTTTTTTTTGTATATATATCTTCACTAGGATATGCGTTCAGACTAGTGGATGTGAAAATTTCCGTCTCTATTCGAGAGCCGGTATATGCTTTATATAATATGAAAGGTTACAATCATCGCATCATAACAAAGGAAATTACCTTTTACAATTTAAGACACAACATATTCTTAATAGGCCGCCTTGCCGTATCCGGGGGGTGGTCCATCAATGTAGAAAGACTGTAAGTTGCCTTTTGGTGTCGGGGATGATGATTCCATCATTTCTTCCTTCTGGCCGTTTGTAGGTGTGGGAAAGAGCATCGGTACCTCGGCGATGAAATCCGCCGGTATCTGTCCCTTCATGGACTGTCTGGGCCTAAACTCAATTGAGTAGCCTTCCAATTCCTTGGCCCATCTTGCCAACCTTCCTGATCTTGCCGGTGTTGTGAGCATATCTTTGATGGGCAGTTCAGTCACGACCACTATTGGGTATGCTTGGAAGTACCGGGACAAGCGTCTGGACGTGTGCACGATGGCCAGTGCTAATTTTTCCTTGGGTGGATACTTTATCTCCGCTGCCCTTAAAGCATTGCTTACAAAATACACGGTCCTCTGCCTTCCCTTTTCTTCCGTTGTCAGAATTGCACTTATTGTGTTGTTGGAAACTGCCAGATACACGAATAATTCCTTCCCTTCGCTAGGGGCCGCGAGGACTGGTAGCTGGGTTAAAGATTGTTTTAACTCTTGGAGGGCATCTTCCGCCTCGGTCGTCCAGGCGAAATCTGTCCTATCGATTCTTTTCTTCAATGTTTCGAAAAAAGGGAGTGAGCGTTCGGCCGACCTTGAGAGGTATCGGCTTAACCCTGCCAATCTTTCATTGAGGCTCTGCACCTCCTCCCGTGTCTCTGGGGATTTCGTCTCTGTGATTACTTTTATTTTGTCGGGGCAAGCCTTGATTCCCCTTTCGGTTATCAGATGCCCCAAAAACCTCCCTTCTATTACACCAAATGCACATTCTCTCGGATTTAGTTTCATGTTAATGCTCCTCAATTTTCGAAGAGTTTCATCGATGTCATAGATCATATCTTCTTCTCTATGACTCTTGATGATAAGATTATCCACGTAGGCCTCCAGGTTTCTACCGATTTGATTTCCGAAAACTCTATCAATCAATCTTTGGTAGGCGGCTTCGGCATTTTTCAACCCGAAAGGCATCCTCTTGTAGCAGAACACGCCGAAGTCTGTGTGGAATGCGGTTTTCTCTTCATCTTCCGGTGCCATTTGTATCTGGTGACAACCCTTATAGGTATCTAAGAAGCATTTGTATCTGTAGCCTATTAAGGAATCAATCTTCCAGTCTACCTCGGGTAGCGGGTAGTTGTCTTTCGGACAGGCTCTGTTGATGTTCTTAAAGTCTATGCACATTTTCCAGGGACCCTCCCTATTTTCGACGTATTGGGTTAGCGACCCAAGTTGGATATTTCGCTTCTCGAAGGATCCCTGCCTCCCTTAGCTTGCTCACCTCTTCTCTGATGGTCTGACTACGCTCCGGGGTCATTCCTTTCTTCTTCTGTCTGATCGGCTCTACACTGGGGTAGGTTTTCAACCGATACTCTGCTATACCCCTCGGTATTCCCATCATGTCGGAGGGTGTCCACGCGAACACATCCATGTTGCCACTGAGCAATGTGAATAATTTTTCTTTGCAAGGTCGCGATAAATGCGATCCTATGGTAACCGTCTGCTCCGGGAATCCGGGGTTGATGATGAGTTTTTCTTCCAGACCATGGTCCGTCTCTTGTGGGTTATCTGCTTTTCTCGCCGAGATACACCACTTCTCCCTTTGTCTCTTGGTACACACTGTAGCGACACCATGAGGAGTGGGGAATTTCATCAATCCATGGTAGGGAGATGGTACCGCTCCCAGCTGGTATAACCCTGGCCTTCCTAGGATGATGTCGAACGGGGCTGGTGTTTGGACCACTGCAAAGCTCATCCATTCCGTTCTCATGCAGGGGTATTCCCCGAGTGTTAGAGGGAGAGTTATCTCTCCCATCGGCCACATCATTTCGTTATCGAATCCTTGGAGGGCCGATACTGGTCTCCTTATACGCGCCTGAACGGACCTTCGAAACTGCCGGAAGAAATGTTCGTAAATGACTTCAGTGGAACTTCCAGTGTCTACATACACCTTTGGAACAATAGTATTTCCTATCCATCCCTCCACTATGATGGGGTCTAAGGTGAGACAACATTCACTCCTGGGGGGAAAAGCTATTTCTTGATTCATCCACGTTGGGTCAGACCCCTTTCTTTTTAGGGACTGTGGGTCCCTTCTTATCATATTAACGGTTCGGTTTCTGGTCCCCTGAGACCCGTCGTCTTTCGTCCTACGGCTGGTTTTGTTACCTTGTGTCACTCCCTTTTTTATATCCTTGATCAGATGCGCGAGTTCTCCAGATTTGACCGCCTCCTCGATTTTCCTCTTTAAGTGATAACAGTCGTTAGTATTATGTCCATGGTCTAGATGGAACTCGCAAAATTTATCAGACTGCTTTCTTTCCGGGTTTTCTATCATCGGATGAGGGGCGGGAAAGTTTTTCCCTACTTCTTCTGTTGAGAGGATCTCACAAGGGGTCTTTGTGAGTGCTGTATATACCTCCTTTCGTCGGTAGTCAGTGGACACATTGGGTGTGTAGGGATTAGGGTACGGACTCCGGTTGCGCTGCTCTGGCTGTTTCCCTTCGTTTCGTTGAGGTCCCGGTCCATCCGTCCGAGTATGGTTTCCAGATTTTCCACTTCGGTCTTCCCTGTTAGTCTTACTAGAACTAGCCTCTCTGCTAAGGTTAGCCGCCTCTTTTCCCCTAATGAAATCTCTTACTCGCGTCATCATCTCGTCTACGGTATCAGGAATCTTATTGTTCAAGGCTTCTATGAGCTGAGTGTTTTTTATAGCATGCATGAAGCCGGAGACTCGCATATCCTCTGTAGCACCTTTGATCTCTAGGCTTTCCTTATTAAAGCGTTCTATGAAGGTTCTGAGGCTCTCGTGTTCCTTCTGTTTAATGTTGTGCATCTCCACCGCCCTTCTTTCGCATCTGCGCAGTTGCATGAAGTTGCTTTTAAACTTGTGTTGCAGATCTTCAAAACTGTCCACGGATTCTGTGGGGAGGCTGTCGTACCAGAGCCGGGCCGATCCTAAAAGAGTTTGGACGAACATGTGGCACCACACCGGCATCGACCACTGTTCCACTTCTGCGGCCCCGGAGAAAATACTAAGATGATCATCGGGATCCTGTGATCCGTCATACGTCTTAACGTTCGTCGGCATCTTTATCCTGGGGGGAAACTTAAAGTTTGCTATACGCTTGGTGAACTTAGTGTCCTTCGACCTCTGGTAGGGTTTGGATAAGTCATCCATTTCAGGAGCCAGTGGGCGGAGGATCTGGGGTGTTTGCCACCTAAAAGGTGGGTCTCCAGCATGGGACGTTGGCCCATATAGTTGTTGGCTGAACTGTGGGGGCTGCACAGGTTGATACTGGGGAGGTTGCACAGGCTGATATTGTGGAGGTTGCACAGGCTGATATTGTGGAGGTTGTGTCTGCGGATGTGACATACCGAAGTTAAACATTCCGGTCTCGGGCCGGTGAGCTCCATTCAGGTGTTGGGCGTTAAGGAGACTAGCAAACGCTCCCTCCTGCCCGATATTGGGTACTAGGGTCGTTGGTTCCCTATCGAACGTCCTCCTAGGCCTCAATATTCGATCCTGATTCGAATGGGTGTCTGGGACGGAGTTCTCCTCCTGTTCCATTTCCTCAGCATCCCCGTAAGAGAGTTCAACGGGGTTCCCTCTCCTTCGTTCTTTCTGAGCATGCTTGCTCATCATGGCTTTTAGGCTGTCGAAGTTTTTGCTCACAAACTCCGGTGTGATTGGGCTTGCTTGCTCGTTTGCTCCTGGGGTGAATGTCGGGAGTGGTCCTGTGTCTTCAGCAGATTCCTGGGTGACAGATTGGGCTAGTCCTTCCTCAGGCTGATCTTGAGGTACTTTTTCCATGTTTTCCCAGAATCTGTCGCTGATTAACAACAAGGTCCCACGGATGGCGCCAATGTTAAAGTAAATTTTTGTATACTTGACCCTTCGTCCGGTTCCAGACGAAGGGAGGATAATATAAGAGATCTAATGTGATATTAAATGGATTGACAAAGCATTCAATGATACAAATGATTGAGTATTGAATACAAAGAATGTTCTAGTTTGATAGATTCTATGACCAGGAATGTGTGTGTTACAAGAGTTGGCCTGGGTCATTAATTTCTTTGTATCTCTTTATATAGTAAGTCTTCGGTTATTACCCGGAGTGTAATCCCTAAGGACCGGTCCGGTTCATCAGTCTTGTCATACGTGTCAGTGACGTGGGCGCCTTACCTCCACTCTTCTCTGTTGACTGTGACCGTTATTTAATGAAGAAGCGCGTGGGCGGCGTTTTGTCTCCCACGCTCTTCTTCATTAAATGCTACCATCATTCTGTCTTGTCCGCAATTAATGTTGCACTTCCTTCGAGGTTCCTTCTTCCGGGATCTTTCCAGTATGTCTTCGTCCATCCGTTCCCCCCAATTAAGATGCCTTCAGCATCATCGGTATATGGCCGGACGAAGGTATGGGAAGTGAGTGGTACCCTATCCCAACAATCATAAAACAAAAGTTATTATTATTTTATTTTCAGTTTTCCTTGTCATGAATGTGTTATATAGTACATGTGTTTTTTTTAAGCCAAATCCAAACAACGGTTAACCGAATCAAAAGTTAAATTTAACCGATTAATTAAACCATTTATAACGATAACCGAATGGTTATTAGTTTCATATAACCGAATATTTTGAATATCGGTTCGATTTTATGTTATAATCGAACCATACTCACCCTTAGTTTGTAGAAACTTTCTAAGAATTTTTGTCACTTCTATAACTTTTGATTTAAAATAAAATATAACTTTATGTGAATACATGAGTTGCATATTTTTATTGTGAAACAAAAAGTTACATAACGGAAAACCATTTTAAAAAGTTTTCTAAGCTATTAACGTATGAAATCATCTATATAACATTCTCTAACAATGTTTCCAACAATTAATTTGGATCCGCGCTACGCTGCGGGCTTGAACTCGCTATTTATTTAGTTGTTTCGAATTAAATTAAAATATATTAAGAGTCATGCATCTGTTGGTTATATAACATTATTCGGGGAGAGTTCGAACTCCCACCTCTCTGTTATATGTGTTTGCTCTAACTACTTTGACATGATGGTGTTTAATTGTATGGCTCTTTAGATATTGTATTTAAAACAGAAAATGAAAAAGATCAGTCCTATTTTTTTTACTTTTTAACTTTGCAAGAATGAAATATTAACTTTTTAATACGGTAAACGGCAAATTTTGTTGTAAAAACGACAATATGATTCTAATGAATGTATATATTAGTAATATGAATACAACGAAAACATATAAAATAAATCATTGAGTGGAACATATCTTAAATATCACGGGTTGTTGTTTGATGGTAGACCACATTGATGATATTCATTCATCTTTTATACTTTTGGAAGGCCATGCTTATACAAGAACCTCATGTCTATTCTGGATTTAGCAAAGAATAAAGTTACACGTTCGAAAATATTTTTGCCAAAAATAAAGATCACTCGATTGTGCAAAAAATCTATCGTTGTTTTGGATCTTCTATCGTCTTCTAATCGCCAAGATTTTTCCGGTTTGATAGTTTTGGAGTGTTTGGTAAATTATGATCTCGAAGGATAAAAATGATATTTAAAATCAATACGGTAGGCAAATATCCAAACACTTTTTAAAACCTTACTTTTATTTATTTATTATCTATCAATCGTATAATTGTCTTTAACAAATTAAAAGGCGAACTCTCTATAGCGTGGATTTATTACATAGAAATTAAGTTATGGACGTTGAAATTAAGATCGTAAATTCAACTTAAGTGGTTACGACAGACACAATGTTTATGTAGGCAATCTAAGATTTTAAGTTCGATGACATGTTCAACGTTCAAGGTTGTTTACATTCTAATGCATCAATCAAATGATTTATCTCGTTGTAAATTTAGTAGATCATATATCTTGATAAAATCGATAGATATGTGTTTGTAGAAAAAGAAAAAGAGAGATAGATTCTAAAGTATACACATAGGTATGTCGATAGAAACTTGTGAACCGGTTAATTCTTTAGCCCTGTAAAGAGGAAAAGGAGTTGTAAAGAATACAAGCGTTGTAGTCCAATAATTTAAAGAGGGCAAACAAAAGACATTCACTTTGCCAGATTTAAAGAAAAGGAATTTTAATGTAAAAGATATTTTGATCAAAATAAAAATAGTTGTGGGTGCGAAAACGAATCGACAACGAGGCGAGTAACGAGCTAAACCGAGTGCTCTTACAAAATGATACTTTTGAAAAGGAGTACTTGTGAGGGAAGAAAAATGCTCTAAAAAAGCATTTAGGTAACGTTTGATTTCGTGATGGGTATCACCTTAGATATAGGTTTGATTGTGGTCTAGAATAGGAATGTGAATCAATATCTAAACCCATCACGTTATTTGGGTATGAAATGTATGAAGTTTTGGGGATCTTGATCACCGCTAATACAAACACTTTCTAACAAATCCATACCCATTCCCCGATAATCTAAACACACACGTTATATGCGGGAATATAAAGTATTTACGATATAATTTTTAAAAGAAATGCTAATGATAACCTATTGCAATGTCTTTAAGAAATTATCACAATCATATTTCATTATTTTGGTTTGTATATAGAAAAATACTTATATGCTTATGAAAATACCGCCTTATTATATATATAGTAACTTATTAAGAAAACCTTTAAATACGTAATTTTATTTATTATTCTTTTCTCTGTTTTTTCTATCTTACAAAAAGACTAAAAACCATTTTATGTTGGACATGTTTGGTGACATTGAATAAAAAAAATGTTTGTAACTAAAAACTTAATGGTCTTGTATTCCTTTTTCAGACTTCTTAGATGTTTCCAAATTATTATAACAAAACATTTTGTCGTTTATTTTTTCTTACCACTTTATTACCACTTTATTACCCATTTTCTTAAAATTGAATTTTAAGAAGGAAATTACTAATATGCCCTTATCAATTCTATTAAATTACATATTTAAATATGTCACCATATTAAATTAATGATGTTTCCATATTATTTATATTTAATAAAAAAATATATTTATTTATGTTTATAATTAAGTGACCATTAATTATGCTATAGTTTCCATATATGCATAAGAGATTTGTAATTTTCATCTAATCTAACTATCTATAAAACATTTATACTCATTTTCCTAAAGTTGAATTTTAAGAAGAAAAATGAATAATATGTCATGATCATTTCTATTAAATTACATATTTGAATATGCCACCAGATTATATTAATGTTGTTTCCATATTATTTATATTTAATAAAAATATATATTTATTTATGTTTATAATTAAGTGACCATTAAACTATACTATAGTTTCCATATATGCATAAGCAATTTGTAATTTTCAAATATGTAACAAATAATATATATTAATCATAACTTATATGTAATCAAAAGAATATGATAGTTAAATCATGTCTCATGTGTTTAGGGGGACAAATATATATATATATATATATATATATATATATATATATATATATATATATATATATATATATATATATATATATATATATATATTCGTAGATTGTGTCTTATGTATCTTATGCATATATTATAAACCCGTTTTGTTAAATACCCAGACCCAAATACACAGCAAATTACAAAGTATTACAAATGTCGTCGTCAACCCATCTTCACATTAATTGTCTATACTATTTATGTAGCATTTGTACCTTAAATTCTAATGTTGAATTTTTAGTGTAATTTACTTAATTATTCCTTATTTTATAACTAAAAGTATTTTGAATTTACGACCCATGAATATTATATAAATACAAATTCATTTTTGGAATATTGTTTCCTTTCATAGCTAATCCAAATACATTTATTTAAATTAAAAGTATTAAACTTTCTGTGGGAAATTAAAAATATAAACTACAAAATATTTTTCTCATATATGAATTTATTAAGCGTGAACGAAAGTATGTTACTCGATTAATATATCCTTATAATCATTTTTGCATTAATATTCATTAAATTTATTATAATAAAACAAAAATCTACGTCATCCGTAATGATAATGTTATGAAAAGGGTAACCGAAAAAATATGTCGAAAATAGAAATCTATATATTTGTAACCGCTGCAACGCGCGGGTCCCATACTATACGTTATAAAACATTTGGATATAAAGTTGAAATTTAAGTATTGTAAAATTACTAAACTACCATTTTAACTAATTAATTATTGAATAATTACAAATATAACTCTATAACACACTTAACATATATACTTAAAATTTAAAATAATTGCATTTTACTTTTTTTATAAATTTGAAACAATTATTTAACTGTGCAAAAATTTAAATAAATAAAGTCAATCTTTAGAATTTCTAACTAATTGAATGTTTATAAACCAAAAATCTTGATCGTTCGTAAAATTATTTGTAATAGAATATATACCACTAAAGAAAATTATTCACCTGAGTTTAAACAATTTCTTATTACCACAACATCGCACGAGTATATTAGTAGTTAAACTAATAAATGTCGACATTTTACTTGACTAGATTATTATCTTTGAAAACCATAATTTCATTTTATTAATAGTACCAAATAAAGAGAAAGGGTTAAACAGATTAATCATATTTTTCAATTTATATGAAAATTTTGGATTTTGTTTAATAATGATTGGGTCAACATACGTGAAAAGAAAATTTTGGTAATTGCTTCTTTTATTTCGTCTAGTTATACTATGTGTTTATGAGTTATTTTGTTAATTGCGTGATACTTTTGAATTGATTATACGCATCGATCCAGGGAGATAGAAGGATATAAACGAAACGAATTCACACGAAGAAGGCTCGTTCATTATCGTTTGTTTATGTTGGGAATAAACTGTTGAAAATATACTAAATATGGTTACTACTGCAAATCTACTGGTGTTTGGTTACTAGTGCAAGTATACCTAGTTATTACTGCAAGATTCCGTTACTATTTCAAGTATTACTGTTGCATGAAGTTTTTGAAGAAACAGATAATTCTAGAATAAACTTGTAATTGTTTTTTGCTTAGTTGTAGTTGTTTTACAATTGTAATTGTTTAGCCGTTTCTTAAGAAAGTTAGGCTTAGCCTCAAGGTCTATATATACATAGATCCCTGTATTAAGAAAAACACGTGTATTGATCATTCAAAGATTAATACATTGAGGCTTGATGGTGATATTTGTTATTGTTCTTACTGTTATACATATACATATTCGTTTGATCACTAAACTTGTAATATCAAAGTGTTTAATCCGCTGCTAAACTTCTTTGATAGATCTTGATCTATACGTTCAAAGTGTGTTTCTGTTTGCATAAATCATATCGATCTTGACAAGTGGTATCAGAGCATAGGAGGTGCTCTAGATCAACAGACCTACAAGTTTTTCATTAAAAGTCTCAATCAGAAAGCTAACAATTATCAATCATGTCTGATGTGGCAGTTAACAAAGTTCCAGTCTTGAGCAGCAACGATTTTGATCTTTGGAAACTGAGAATCAAGCAACACATACTGTGGGATCGATATGATTACTTAGATCAAGATTTATCAAAGAAGTTGCAGCGGATCAACACTTTGATATTCACAAGTTTATGATAATCGAATATTGTATATATAAAAACAATAAGAACAATAACACAATAACGATTACCATCAAGCCTCAATCTATTAATAAATTAACAGACGTGTTTCTCTTAATACAAGGATCTATAAAAGACCTTGAGGCTAAACCTAGCTTTTCTAGGAAACATCTAACACAGCCTCAATCTATTTGATCAGAATAGACGTGTTTCTTCTCTTTACAAGGATCAATTTGACCTTGAGGCTGAACAAAGGGGAAACGATCTCAAGTGGTGAGATCGTTTGGTGTTTTCCTAAAGAATAAACATGATGAAAAACCACACTTTTACAATGTCTAGAGATCTCTTTATATATAGAGTCTCATATGACTTACATAAGGAAACCTAGTTACATAAGGAAACCTAGTTATATTAGGAGACTAATTCTTTTAGATCTTTATCTTGAAAATCAAGTCTTCCATAACAGATTTGCAGGAGTAGTAACTTACAGGAGTAGTAACTTGCAGGAGTAGTAACTGATGTGGAGCAGTAGTAACTGAGCAGTAGTAACTGAGCAGTAGTAACTGAGCAGTATTAACTGAGCAGTATTAACTGAGCAGTAGTAACTGAGCAGTATTAACTGAGCAGTATTAACTGAGCAGTATTAACTGAGCAGTAGTAACTGAGTTCTTTTGAACTGCGCAATACTAACTGTTGTATGTAACGCAACTCTAGAATAACAATCTCGACAATTTAATCCTAACAATCTTCCCCTAAACTTATGCTTTCTACATGCAAAGCAATAAGTTTCTTCAATGTAAATTGTTGATGAGAATGTTATCACAACTGCTATTTCAACTTTGTCTTCTCCATGTTTCCTTAATATATATACTCAGTTTATATTTTGTCTCATCAAATCAAAATATCATCCCAACAATTGTGACAACCGTCTAAAAATCAGGAACTCGCTCGGTTATTCTATCGGCGAAATTCTCTAGTTACTCCTTTATCATGTTCACTCGTGTGACAATCGTCCCAAGTTCAGGAAATTCCTTCAGTTACTTCCTCGGTTCGAATCTTTCGTTACTCTTTTTGGCGTTCGTATCGTTCTAAGTTCGTAAGTACTATATCCGTATTTCGTCGGAACTAGTGTCGGAATAACCTCCGGAATCAAATTATAAGTCCTAATACCAATAAAATCACTTTTTGAACTTTCCTAAGTTCATAACTAATCATACTTAAGAACTTTTAATTAACAAAAAGGTCCAACGAAGCAATAACGAGAAAACGAAAAATCAAAATTTTGGAAAAGTGCCCGGTGCGCCGCACCCCTTGGCTGGGTGCGCAGCACCTGGTTCCAGATTTTCAAAATATTTACAATTTTAGTCCTTTTCTCGTTTTACACCACCACCACCCATATTGGCCAATGACAAACGTGCCTTTACTGCTAAATTATTGTCCCAAGGTCAGAATTAATCACCCCTATTATCTTTTCTTTTCTATTTTCACTTTCATTTATCAAAAATCCAAAACACACACACATCCTTTCTCTCTAGTTTTCTCTCTAAACCTCCATTGAAACCAGAAACATTTCACCATAAAAATCGACCCTTCAACCATACAAATCGTTCCAATCATCTAGAGGAGCAAGGAGGTGTAGTTTTTATTAAAAAGGACCACGGTTGCAAAAGTTTTTGAAGATCAAATCCGACCAAAACTCATCATCCAAGCTTTTCCTTTGGTAGATTTCTTTCTTTTTACTACTTTTACATAAATAATCAATTGCATGTAAGATCTAACGGTTAAAAATGAGTTTTTATACAAATCTTTGACTTTTATGGTCAAAAACGTTTTTAATCGAAAAACCCTTTAAATCCACGAATCTGTGAATAAAAATATTTTAGAAACTGTTAAAATGAGGTTTTGAAAGATACTTACTAATTGCATGTACAATCTAAACATCAAAAACGAGTATTTGTAAAGATCTATGTCATTTGTGTACAAAAACGATTTTTATCTAAATAATACTTAGATCTATGATTTTGTGGATAAAAGTTGTTTGGAAACTGTGAAAACACTATTTTATGAAGTACCTACTGGTTGCATGTCGAAATCCTTAAGTCACAAAGCGTTTTTAACAAGAAAAACACAAAACGGGAAACGGACAGCAGCTAGGTGCGCCGCACCTGTGCCCAGGTGCGCAGCACCGAGCTGCTGTTCTCCCGAAAATTGACGTTTTAACTCGTTTTAAGAACACGTTTACATTCTGGACTTTTACCGTTATCACCTGTGGACTGAGATAAATAAAATTAATAACCTTATTGACTTGCATTGGACTATTTGGACTATAGTATATGTGATATTGTATTTTAGGTGATTTGTGAGCGGAAGTGGTTGTGTAATTTTTGGACATGAAATTTGGGCGCGGAAGCGCTGCCCAAATTTCCCTAGAAATTACGAAGCCACTTCAGTAAGCAAAAGCACCTAAGACGTGATAATCAAAAACATTAAACTTTCAAACTAAAAACAACGTTAATCGCTTCGGACCAAATTTTCGGGACAATATTGGACTTAACACTTATTTACAAACAAAAGTCACATAATCTCTTCTATACATAAAGAACATAATAAGAAGTTAACCTTTGAATTATATTGGTAATTCTTAGGCATTCCGTGATTCCTGGCTCCTTTCCGACCGTCTCTGAGTTCCATTCTCTTCGCAATCCGTGAGTTACATCCCCACTATGTTTTACTTTTTATACTTTTCAACATTATTTGGGGGAAACATAAGATCATGTTTTGTAACTTATAAACATTATTTGCAAATTATTGGTATTTATCGAATCTTGTTCTAAACTTTGAACCTTTGAAACGATTTAACTTGAATCTTACAAACTATCATGCGTATTTGTGTTAATGCCTTAGCAGGATAACTAAACTAGGATGCTTGTTAGTAACCAATCCTTGATGGATATATAAGCCCGTAAGATCTCTTGAATGTTTTTAGTATCCTTAATTAAATGCCCGTTTTAGTATCTTTCTCTCTTATACACTATTAGCAATAGCCGTTAGTCATATGGGTATCGATACTTAGGAGGGGTCACTCCTTACTCAGGGTTAGCGTCCCAAGTACATATTACTACCTCACTCATTGAATCACTTTATTAAATATTTTTGGGCTAGTTTCTCGACCATACAACCGGTTTAGTGTATACTTACTACTTATATTATGCCAAGTGATTGATACAAGGTACCTTTAGTTAAGTTAAAACACATATCCCATACGCATATACATTATTTTAGCGCCTGATCCCGCTTTTATATTATTTTAGCGCCTGATTCCGCTTTATCCTTATTTTAGCGCCTGGATTCCGCTATAACTACTATGCGAGTTTATTTACTCACTTCACTCGCTTACTTATAAACTTTTACCATCTACTTTCTATTTTTGGTAACTTTCTATTTTTGGTAACTTCCTATTTTCGGTAACTTTCTATTTTGGTAACTTTCTATTTCTGGTAACTTACTATTTTTGGAAACTCTTTCAAATCCTAAACTGTAACTCACTCACTACGTTTTGTAGTTGACACTTTATCTTATGTTTCAGGAAATTAAAGTAAGCATTCGGAATGCATGGCAAGGAGGGTCGATATGGTCACGTGAGGCGCTTAATGGGAAAGACCTTCATATTTTGGGAATTTTTGTTTAAAAATTTGTATTTGTACTCTAAGTTAAATCGTGAACTACTTGGTTACTTTTTGAAATGTTATTTCTATGATCATTCAAATTTTCAATTTGAATGACTTGAATCGTTTATATTTGCTTACGACCGTGTAATGATATTCCAGCTCTCACGCCCCGTGTTTCCGCTTTAGCGGGGTGTGACAACAATCTTCCCCTATTTGATGATGACAAAACAAACACTAAACTGAGAACTTTAAAAACTTCCCCTTCAACTGAGATCTCTTGTGAACAAGTTGATACTTCTTCTACCGTTGATATTTCTATCAAAACACGTCACTTTTTTTTTCTTAAGTAGAATTTCGATATTTTGAAGCCTTCAAATCTTGTTCCATGTCACCACACTTTATATCTTCCCCTTTTTGTTATCATCCATTAGGGGAACATCTCTCTACAAACTATGAACCATATTAAACTCCCAATCTAAGCTTTCCAATGTATCAAATTACCCTCCATGATGCACAAGACTAATAATGAATTCGAAAACAATAGAAGCTCAAACTAGTTGTAATAAAGTTAAAGTAGTATACCTTCTTCTTTGAATTAGGAGTTGTTCTTCATTATAAGAGGTTAAATTACTATGCACAAGCGAAAATTTCTCCCTCAAGTGGTGCATGTATAACATCACATCCAACTGTTCCAATTTCATATCCATTTTTAAAACATATTCTTCCCCTTAAACCAATATTCTCGGTTGGTTCACCAACATAGGAGTAGTACTAATTTCATTATCGTATAGAAAAATGTGTATTGTAATACTAACAACGTCGCAGTAGCATTAACAATAAGAGCAACACTAGGTAAAATTTGCAGCAGATTAAAAATTAAATAAATTCCCCTTGACAAATCCGATCATGCTCAAATTTTTACACATAGTAGGTCTGTGTCTCTCGAACCACATATCCAAAACTCAAGACAATCCAACGGTTAACGAATACACAATAACCTTTTTACCACAATTGCGCTCTGTAAACAATAAACATTCAACTTCCAATTTTGAAATTTTACATCTCCTTGAGAATACCTCTAATAACGATCAAAATTTAACACAGCATAGATCCATATTCCTTGAAGCACATATCCAAAAATCACAAAGATCCAGTGTGTAACGAATAAACAACTATCGTTTCAGTATACATAAACACAATAATTTTAACCTTTCAGCAGCAGATTTCGAAAATTAATATCTCACGGATAGAAGCTCCGATCGAAAATCCCTTTGGTCAGATTGTGCGTTTATAGCTGACGAATCTACAGTCAAAATTTCGTCCAAATCCGACGGCTAACGAATTAGTTATACCCTTTTTACTACAGCTGCCCAGATTATGACGAACATAAACCCTAATTCACAAATTTGTAGATCTCCTTCTTTCTTCTTCGTCTTCTTCTTGTAAACTTGTGAATCTTTGATCTAGAGCACCTCCCGTGCTCTGATACCACTTGTAGGATCGATAATGATTACTTAGATCAAGATTTATCAAAGAAGTTGCAGCGGATCAACACTTTGATATTCACAAGTTTATGATAATCGAATATTGTATATATAAAAACAATAAGAACAATAACACAATAACGATTACCATCAAGCCTCAATCTATTAATAAATTAACAGACGTGTTTCTCTTAATACAAGGATCTATAAAAGACCTTGAGGCTAAACCTAGCTTTTCTAGGAAATATCTAACACAGCCTCAATCTATTTGATCAGAATAGACGTGTTTCTTCTCTTTACAAGGATCAATTTGACCTTGAAGCTGAACAAAGGGGAAACGATCTCAAGTGGTGAGATCGTTTGGTGTTTTCCTAAAGAATAAACATGATGAAAAACCACACTTTTACAATGTCTAGAGATCTCTTTATATATAGAGTCTCATATGACTTACATAAGGAAACCTAGTTACATAAGGAAACCTAGTTATATTAGGAGACTAATTCTTTTAGATCTTTATCTTGAAAATCAAGTCTTCCATAACAGATTTGCAGGAGTAGTAACTTACAGGAGTAGTAACTTGCAGGAGTAGTAACTGATGTGGAGCAGTAGTAACTGAGCAGTAGTAACTGAGCAGTAGTAACTGAGCAGTATTAACTGAGCAGTATTAAATGAGCAGTAGTAACTGAGCAGTATTAACTGAGCAGTATTAACTGAGCAGTATTAACTGAGCAGTAGTAACTGAGTTCTTTTGAACTGCGCAATACTAACTGTTGTATGTAACGCAACTCTAGAATAACAATCTCGACAATTTAATCCTAACACATACTGCTTTCAGATTACACAATATGGGATGTAATAGTCAATGGAAACAAACAAACCATTAATTTGGCTGCTGATGGTACACATGGAGCACTTCAACCTCTAGCTACAGACCAAGAGAGGAAAGAGAAACAAACAGAGATCAAAGCTCAGCTCTAAGTACCTTACTTATTGCAATTTCTAATGAATATCAATCTCAGTTTGTTATCTCTAAAGATGCAAAATCACTATGGGCTGCTTTATAGAAAAGATCTAGGTACTAAGAACACCAAGAAGAATAAGAAGGCTTCTTTTTATTTCATAAGATGACCACCCATAAACAACAATCATGGCCTACGACCCATAAATGGAAACGCTAGTTTCTGAGCCTATAAATACCCTTCTGATCATTGCCAGGGGGCATGAATTTTACAATCATTGCTTACTACACACACACACACACGTACCAAAGAGATTTTCACACTCTCTTACCTCTTCAACCCTAATCATACGTCACCTTAGACTTGTATAGAGCTTGTTAGGTTTGTCTGCTCTAGCAAAGGACCCTATTAATTAGTCATCACACTAAAAACCTTAAACTCATCAATCATTGCTGAAACAAATATTTATCTAAAATTTAAGTAATGATCTAAGAACAATAGAAATAATTAAATAACTATACTTATATTATATAATTTAACAACAAACACGATATGAAATGAACGAATATAAACGAATGTTCAGAGACTTTAATAAACAAATGAAGTCTTTCTTTCATCTAGTTAAAGAGAAACAAAAATTTGTGTTCGTATTCGTTCGTTCAATAAATAAACAAATACTCTTACGAATATATAACGAACTGTTCACTATAAGTTTGATATTTATGACTCTAGATCCATATGTATCAAATGAAAAAAAAAATAAACTATTAAGAAAGAAAAGTTCAATGTTAAAAAAGAAAGAAAATAAATGTAATAAAACATATAAGAATCTATTAAAAAAATCTTTTCTAAATATCGTAAACACTCATACAAATACACGTAAGACTCCATTTTTGTTTACCCCAAAAACCAAAATTGAAACCAATTAATCACATTAGATTCAAATTTAAGAAAGCAAATAAAACCGCTAGTTTGGGTGAATTGAATTTAACACACACTAGCTCAAATTCGAGAGGGAGTACAAAAGGACAACGAAGAAAAACGACGGGTGCACAAGAGGTGGTGTGGGGAGATAGACCATAACACACTAGAATGGGGATCTTGGATGAGCATGTGTAACGTGTTTGGTACTTGGTTTATTTTAATGACAAAACGATATGTAAAAATGTTTAATAGTTAATATAAAAGTGTTACGACTACATTTCTACAAGTCAAACCAGTTAATAACAACATTTTTACATGTAGTGTTACTAAATCAAGACACAAAAAAGTATAATGACCGATATAAAACAATGACCTAAGTAGATTGTTATGTTATGAACTTTGTCCTCCAAATAATTTAAAAGTTAAATCCGTGTAAAGAGTCATTGATCATCAACCCTTAGATTTTACTAAAACTTCTAAGATGTGATCAAGTATATTACTTTCTTTAGTAAAAAAATATACATTAGTGTTTTTCTTTAGTAGTTTTAATTAAATATTTTTTCATATATCTTATTTTTCGGGTATTAGCTTATGTAAGAGACATAAGCCCATTTTAGGTGTTTGTTTGAGCTTATTAGCTTAGGCTTATGAGTTTATGTAAGGGGGTTTTCATAAGCTCATTTTGTGTGGCTTATGAGCTTATCAAACATTTTTACCTTATCATAAGCTAATAAGCTCATAAGCTCCTTCAAACACTTTATAAAAATTTTAAAACTTATATTTTATAAGCCATAAGCTCCTTATAAATAATAAGCCTAAGCCCAAAAAATAAGCTTACACAAACACCCATCATTAATTGTGAATTACATTTATTTCAATCAAAACGGAATTAGAGGGTGTTTGTTTTTGCGTTTTGACATAAATTATTTGATTATTTTAGTTTATAAACGGAGAAAAGCAGATTTTAGTGTTTGGCTAAAAAAAACAAAACGGACTTATTTGCGTTTTAGATGGTTTGAAACGTTGTTTTAAAAAAGTAAGGGATGTGGTCCGGCTCCAAAATAGAGTTACAAATATGGGTCAAATTTACCAAAAAGTCCTATCATACTTATCCTAAATATAAAAACAATGTCTATTTTAGTCATTTTACTTATCAACTAAACAAATAATTATATTTGCCAAACACTCAAAAAACTGATTATCTGATTATTGCGATTTCAAACAGCATTATCAAATCCAAACACTATATTTCAGAATCGCGTTTTATAATTGTTGATTATCTGATCAATAAGCAATCCCAAACACCCCCTTATATGAAGGATATAACTGACATTTTATTAATTTAATATTATTAATTGCACGCCATATATTAATTTAGCTGTTTTCTATTTATAAACAATATTTTTTTGATGGAGGAAAATATTATAATGTATTAATGTGTTTAGGAAAATAAGCTCTGATAATGTTAATTCTTTTTAGGAAACATTCTTCACATATTAGATTGTGATGAATTCAAAGATAAGTGAAACCTTACTAAATGCTTATGTGAAGTTGATAGTAGCACAATATTATAGCAAGGGTGAAACCGTTAACAAAATTAACAAATTTTTGGACAAAAACTCACATTCTAATTTTAAAACCCGGGGGTGTTTGTTTCGGATTATGTAATGGACTTATGAGCTTATATAAATTTTGATAAGCTCATAAGCCCAATTTTTCCGGCTTATGAGCTTATCAACTTGAGTTTATGGCTTATTTAAGTTCATAAGCGCAAGTTGATAAGCTCATAAGCCGAAAATATTGGGTTTATGAGCTTATCAAAATTTACATAAGCTCATAAGCCCGTTACATAAGCCGAAACAAACAACCATGTAGAACATTGCATGTAATGAGGTATTGGCATATCAGATCATATCACAATTTAGCCTCGATTGGATGTCATATTGGCTCCTTAAAATTGATTTGTCGCTCCCACTCTCTCCGCCAGAAGATGATGACAAGGTATATCCTTCGGTCATACTTGGATCCGACCAGGTCTCAGATCTACGACCCCGGTGCAAAAAAGAAAATGGGCACTTCAATATATCTAAATTTTTAATATAAATTTAACATTACGTTTATAAAAATCGACCAATTTTGTTAAGAAAATGGGCACTTGAATATATCTATATTTTTAATATAAATATAACATTACGTTTATAAAAATCGACCAATTTTATTAAGTTATTGGACATTATCTTCTTCTTTATTCATTTTTTACATGTGTTCGTTATGGTTAAAATAGTCAAAACATAACTTACTTTTTTCAAATATTTATTTTATATAACTGTATTATTTTTTTGTTCATTTAGGTATATAAACTCTTCAAAACTTTTAAAATAATTAACGTACTTATTAAAACATAATTTTTTAGCACTAGTTTTACCGGCTACCTGTTTGTAGTCGGTTACTCAAATAAAACCACTAAACCCGACTCATTTACCTATATTTAAACATTTACTTTTTGGAGTAAAGTCTTCAGAGCATTAATACTTTATCAAAATGTTCATTTTATTTAATGAACTTTTTGTTTTGTTAATTTGGGTACCTACCAGAGTTTTTTACAACTTATCGAAAAAGACAACCGATATCTCACCAAAAATGAATCACACACACAATATAATTTTTAATCTAAATCTTCCTAGATTATCAATCATAACAAAAATTCACTAGAAATGCACTTTAGATCAAATTTGTTTCAAAGCAAAAAATCGATAACCACCTAAAACTCTATAAAAAAAAGAGGTTATTTTCGGCTGAGTAACCTTTGCTCCATGATCCATTTGGATCCAACCAACCCTTCCCCAAGGACCGGCCCCGAGGCAATGATCACCTGTCCTTTGGGAACCAACTGGGAGTGGGAGCAGAATCGAACATGTGACCCATTTTTACAAAAGTCCTCCACAGTTGGCCCCACAAGACATTTGCGGTGGAGGAAAGGTACCGGTAAGACAAAGCCCTAAAACTCTAACTTTACCTTTCAATCAACCTACGGTTAACTTCAATACGTAGATTCCTTGCAAATCATCATACGAAGCTAATGGAATTCTATAATTGATCTTCAAATCAATACAACTATGATAAACTCAAATTTAGATCTAAAAACTTGAACCGAAACTCATTTCATCAAACTCATCAATTCAAATTCATTTGTCAAAACTGAAATTTCGGATACACTCGAAATCCAACGATTAGGATAGCCTGATGAAGAAAATTAACATTACAACGCCGAATCAGACAAAACCTTGATTTGTTGACATTTTATGTTGATTTTCAGAAATTTTATAAACTGTTGAAAACGAATCGATATGTTAAAACTGAAAAAGGAGTTAGTATATTATATTGCATGCGTTAAAGCAATCTTTCTAATTAAATTGAACTTGTATGATCACAATCAAACGAATTAATGTTAGTTGACTTTCATGTATATAGTTAAAGTCAATATTTTGTAAATATCAATGAAATTATTTTGATAAATTTGGTAATTTTTTAGCCGATTTAAGAAAGTTTAGGTAGTCAATTAGCCGGTTTAAAGAGTTTAGGTACTCAAATAAAAAAACATTTATTACATAAAAGGAATATTTGAAAAAGGTATGTTATATTCTGACGATTTTAACCCGAGTTCTTCACTACCTATATGAAACATATGGAGTATACGAAACAAAATAAAGTAAAATAGGTTTTCTTAGCCTGTACAGTCGCACCTTATACATATTTCGGATCAGGACCGACTATGCTAAGAGTTATACAAGTATTAAGAGAATAATAAGGAAATTTTAAATACTTCATTGAGTTATTAATGACTTTTAAACAATTTACATATGGATCATAGAAAGGTATATCAACAAACCACAAAAAAATCACATCTCGTCCATTTTACATGATTTGAAAAATGAATCCACAATCCCTTTGTTAGTAAATCAACTTATAACATATCATTATGTTAACCGATGGGAGAGGAAAAGGCGAGTGAATGGCGAACAGTCTCTCGCCGGAAAAAAAGATCGAATTCCGATCTTCTTCAATAAATTGCAACGACATTTTACGTTTCGAATCTGCCAACAAATTCAAACCATAAACTTCTTTGGGCGGCAGGTGCTAAATTCGGAACAATTGTTGATGCTTACGTGGTTGTCAAAAACGATAGGAATGGGAAACGGTTTGGATTTCTGAGATACAAAGGGGTAAGGGATAGTCATGTCTTGGAAAATAGATTGAAGGATATGGAATTTAATGGAATGCATGTATTAGTTAACATAGCGAAATTTGATAGAAGAAGAGATAATGAAAGGCAAAAGGGTGATACAATCCAGAGGACATGGCAAAGTAAGCATGGAATGCAGAAAGGGGAACAGAGATCTATGAATGAAAGAAGTAGTATCAGGGGAGTTAAATCTTATGCCGATATTGTGTCCGAGAAAGGGAGGATCGAAAATCTACAGAATAAACAGGTGAATGTTAGATCAAATATATATCTTCCTCACAAAAATGAAAATATTCGTTGTGTGGGGGCATGTAGGGAGATTCTCAGTGGGGACGCAAAAAGCTTGGAAATTATTGAAAGATTAGTAGATCTTCTTTCAAAGGAAGGGGTTGAAGATTGTAAAGTGCAATACATTGGAGGATTAAGTGTTAATATCTTGTGGGATGCGTCATATAAGGCAACAAGATTTTTGCTAGATTATAAAAATGTGTGGAAAAGATGGTTCTCAAGATTGCAACATTATGATAAAGCACATTCTCATGCTGAGAAACTGATTTGGGTTAGCTTAAAGGGATTACCGGTACACTTATGGACGGAAGTCAATATTAATCGGATATTAAGTAAGTTTGGGAGAATAATTGTTCCAATTTCAGAAGCATGGGATGATTTGAATATATCAAATGTTCAAGCTTGTCTACTTGTTAAATTTAAAAAAGACCTTAGATGAAGAAATCATTGTGGAATGGAATGGTAAGAGGTATAGTGCATGGATAAATGAAATTAAGGAAGGTTGGGTTCCAAATTTTGTTTCAGCTCCGGCTAAATCATCAACTGAAAAAGCATCACCGGAGGAAGGGGAACGGTTCGCAGAACACAGAAGTTGAAAGGTCTTTAAATGGCTGTACTCGTAAAACTAAAATTCATGCAGAAGGCAATGGATCAGATTCCAACAAATTTTTCGGTGTTGATTCCCATGATAAATGCATAATTAAAAATAAGTTTTCTGATGTTGGGCCTATTGAGTTTGGGCTTAATGGGACAACTAATTCTGGATGTATGGAAGGCCCAAAAACACAACCGAACACTTGTGGCAAGCCATCACGACGTAATCAAAATAAATCAGGGTTTAAGAACAAAAGTAAAAGTGTTAAGACGGATAGGGTCAACTTGTATATGAAATCAAAAGATACACTTGCTCCTATCCCTCTTAACACTTCTACTTTTGTTCTTAAACCCTGATTTCTTTTGATTACGTCGTGATGGCTTGCCACAAGTGTTCGGTTGTGTTTTTGGGCCTTCCATACATCCAGAATTAGTTGTCCCATTAAGCCCAAACTCAATAGGCCCAACATCAGAAAACTTATTTTTAATTATGCATTTATCATGGGAATCAACACCGAAAATTTTGTTGGAATCTGATCCATTGCCTTCTGCAGGAATTTTAGTTTTACGAGTACATCCATTTGAAGACCTTTCAACTTCTGTTTCTGCGACCCGTTCCCCTTCCTCCGGTGATGCTTTTTCAGTTGACTATTTAGCCGGAGCTGAAACAAAATTTGGAACCCAACCTTCCTTAATTTCATTTATCCATGCACTATACCTCTTACCATTCCATTCCACAATGATTTCTTCATCTAAGGTCTTTTATAAATTTAACAAGTAGACAAGCTTGAACATTTGATATATTCAAATCATCCCATGCTTCTGAAATTGGAACAATTATTCTCCCAAATTACTTAATATCCGATTAATATTGACTTCCGTCCATTAGTGTACCGGTAATCCCTTTAAGCTAACCCAAATCAGTTTCTCAGCATGAGAATATGCTTTATCATAATGTTGCAATCTTGAGAACCATCTTTTCCACACATTTTTATAATCTAGCAAAAATCTTGTTGCCTTATATGACGCATCCCACAAGATATTAACACTTAATCCTCCAATGTATTGCACTTTACAATCTTCAACCCCTTCCTTTGAAAGAAGATCTACTAATCTTTCAATAATTTCCAAGCTTTTTGCGTCCCCACTGAGAATCTCCTTACATGCCCCCACACAATGAATATTTTCATTTTTGTGAGGAAGATATATATTTGATCTAACATTCACCTTTTTATTCTGTAGATTTTCGATCCTCCCTTTCTCGGACACAATATCGGCATAAGATTTAACTCCCCTGATACTACTTCTTTCATTCATAGATCTCTGTTCCCCTTTCTGCATTTCATGCTTACTTTGCCATGTCCTCTGGATTGTATCACCCTTTTGCCTTTCATTATCTCTTCTTCTATCAAATTTCGCTATGTTAACTAATACATGCATTCCATTAATTTTCATCTCCTTCAATCTATTTTCCAAGACATGACTATCCCATACCCCTTTGTATCTCAGAAATCCAAACCGTTTCCCATTCCTATCGTTTTTGACAGCCACGTAAGCATCAACAATTGTTCCGAATTTAACACCTGCCGCCCAAAGAAGTTTCTGGTTTGAATTTGTTGGCAGATTCGAAACGTAAAATGTCGTTGCAATTTGTTGAAGAAGATCTGAATTCGATCTTTTTTTCCGGCCAGAGACTGTTCGCCATTCACTCGCCTTTTCCTCTCCCATCGGTTGGGAAGCATTTAAAAGATTATCTCTAACGTGCCTGCCACTACGTTGAAAAGGGTTGTTAACTCGGTGGTTTCTGATGCTTAATCGGGTTTTATTGAAGGTAGAAACATCCAAGATAGCCCGATGATGGTTAATGAATTAATCAAATGGATTGAGAGGATTAAGAAGAAAGGCCTTTTATTTAAAATTGACTTCGAGAAAGCTTTTGATACCATCAGCTGGGACTTTATTTGCTTAGTCTTGGAACAGATGAACTTCCCGAGTATGTGGATTCTATGGATCAAGGGCATTCTCTTTTCAGCCAAAGCATCGGTGTTGGTAAATGGTTCACCTACAAAGGAGTTTCGATACTCTCGTGGTGTACGACAGGGAGACCCTATTTCCCCTTTAATTTTTGTTATTGCGATGGAAGCATTTTCTTGTTTTGTAGGTAATGCTATGAGTGCGGGACGGTACTGTGGAATTCAAACACCTCACAATGGACCCAATATTTCACATCTCATGTACGCGAACGATGTTTTAATGCTTGGTGATTGGAAAGTGGAAAATGTGGAATGTATAAACAGGTTGATGAGAGCTTTCTACTTGGCCTCGGGTCTTAAGATTAACGTTCACAAGTCGGTGCTTTTTGGAATAGGTTGTTCTGATGGGGAAGTAGAGAATATGGCTCAAAAAATGAAATGTAAATCAGGTAAATTACCATTTGATTACTTGGGGCTTAAAGTGGGTGCAAATATGAAATTGTTTCGAAGTTGGAAAGCGGTAATCGACCTTGTTGAGAACCGGCTTTCTTTATGGATGGCTGCAACTTTATCTATTGTCGGACGTGTTACACTTTTGAAGTCTGTTTTTGAATGCTTACGTGTTTATTATTTCTCAATATTCAAAGCCCCTAAAAGAGTAATTTGCAAGCTTGATGGTTTAAGGATGAAGTTCTTATGGGGGGAAACAAACAAAAGAACGGTATAAATTGGGTTCGATGGGATCATGTTACACGGCCTAAGTCGAAGGGTGGTCTCGGTTTGACATCACTTAAGGAATTTAACTTAAGTCTTTTGGCAAAATGGCAATGGAGGTACAAAGAAGAAAACGGGCGACTATGGCAGAAGACAATTGAAGCTCTTCATGGACAATCAAGGTCTCTTGGGTTGATTCCGTGTCTATCAAATGCATCAGACTGTTGGAGGGTTATTGCAAGATTAGACAAGGATTTCGAGTGTAATGGTTTTAAACTTACTTCTTTGATACAAGGGAAAGTCGAAAATGGAAAATTAATTCACTTTTGGTTGGATAAATGGTTAAGTGTTGGAAGACTCGTGGATCTCTTTCCGGATTTATTTAAAATTGAATTGTACAAAAATCCAAAGTTGTGGATCGGTTAATTTGGGATGGTATTAGAATTTCGTTTAGATGGAATTGGAAAAGAAAAATGTGCACAGATGTGGAAAAGAAGCAATATGAGGATTTATTAGGTGTTTTACAACAGGTAACATTAAAGAATAAAGAGGACGAATGGTGTTGGCAATTAGACGAGAACCATGGCTTTTCGGTAAAATCCTTAAGACTTAAACTTGAGGACTCAGGTGCTGGTAAATTAGGGGATGGTTTTCCGTGGAATAAATGGCTTCCGTTAAAAGTTAACGTGTTTGGTTGGAGGGTGTTGTTGGATAAACTTCCCACGAAGCTTGCTTTATTTCGGAGGAATATTGGAGTTAGCTCGTTCGACTGTATTTTATGCAATGCATATAACGAGTCCTTAGAACATTTATTCACGGGGTGTCACTTTTCAAACGAAATTTGGGTGGAAATTGGTCGTTGGATTAGTATATAGTCGTTATTGATATTTTCGATCAAGGATGTAATATATCTCCATTCTTATGCTTCGGGTACAAGTACTAGAAGATCGCTGATACAAGTTGTTACTCTACTATCGTGTTGGGTGATATGGAAAGAACGCAACAACCGGGTATTTAATAATACAAAGAGGTCTATAGCAGGGCTTACTAATGAAATAAAAACTTTAGGCTTCTTTTGGGTTAAAAATCGTTCAAATTTGGATGATTTCAGTGAACAAAAGTGGAGGGATTTTGAGTTCGAGTAATTGGGGAAGACCTTCGATGCATCCAAGCAACTGCAAAAGAGACTTTCTTTTTTCGGCTGTTGATTTTTTTTTGGTGACACTCGAAACCTATTTTGGGTTACATCAAAAACACTATGGAGTGAAAACCGGTGGCTCGGCCTCCATGTGAGGGGATTTTTCTCTTGTCTTGTTTCGGTGTAATTGGCAAGAGTTTTTTCATCCCTTTTGTAACCTTAGCAGTTAAGGTTTCGAGTTTGAGTGCTAGACTTGTTGTTTTGGTGTTGTATAGTACTATACGTGTATTCTTTGACTTCTACCTCTTTGCTAGTTGTTTCCACATTTATATAATACTCCCTCCGTCCCATATTTATTGTCCAGTTTTGACTTTCTCGGTCTTTGCTTTTTAACTTTGACCTTAAATAACTTTTTTCGTGCTATAAATTTGTTGATAAAAATTATATCATTGAAAAATAATTTTAAAACCGAATCCAATCATATAATATGTATCAAATATTGTATAACACAAAAAAAGTTATTCATGGTCAAAGTTACAAATGAAAGACTTAAAAAGTCAAAAGTGGACAATAAATATGGGACGGAGGGAGTATATTCTTAGGGGCTGTTTGATAGCTGCAGACTGAGTTGGTGTAGACTGAGTTGGAGCACAGACTGAGTTGGAGCTTAGACTGAGTTAGGTGCAGACTGAGTTTGTTGTGTTTGATTATGCCTCGGACCGGCTATGCTGACTGGGAGAAATGACTATTTTACCCTTCTTTTTATTTTTATATTGAATGTCGTACAAAATCCAAATTAACCATAAATCTAAATTAATCATAAATCCAAATGTCTTACAAAATCCAAATGTCTTACAACTTCAAATTAAAATAAATCCAAAGGAAAAAATCCAAATTAAAAAAATCCAAAGAAAACCTAACAATGATTGCGTACAATTAAGTTTTATTACAGCATCATATTTTTAATATTACAACATCATTTTTTTTTTATTATTATTTCTCAGACATTTAATCAAACATATAATGGTTAACCAAACAACCCAGTTACTATAATAATTGTCACAAAAGGTATCCAAGTTAGAAACACCATTAACAAACAAGACAACTAACTAACAAGATAGTAGGAACCATAATCAAAATTCTCAGTTAAACTTCAAACAAATGAATTAGGGCCATGTTACATGTAATTATATTAACTCCTACAAAGAGTGCCCGCAAGTATCCGAAATCAAGAACAAAGGACAAAATAAGATCAATTTTGGTTCCTTTCTATATTATCTCAACATATAAAAAATGAGCTTTGAAGGGTAGAGTAATGAGTCTTCACTTTTTTATTAAAGACTCAATCTTTGATATGGGTCCGTGGTACGGACCGAGTCCGTGACAACCTTGGTTTATCAAACACGTGGACCACGGACCGGGTCCGTGGTCTGAATTCGAGTCTTTGGTCCGTGGTGATATCAAACACCCCCTTAGTCTTTCAAAAAAAAAAATTATGTTAAAAGCATTTAGTTATTATTTAGTTATTGTGACATACCTAAAATTGATTGATCTTTCAACCACTCATTGTCAAATTCAAGTAATCTAATAAAAACCTATCTTTATGATAACCATGGCACACTTATAAATCAAAAGAGGAATATGAATTATTGGGTGATGTCGATATATAATTAATTAATAATCCTTAAAAGGAAAAGGAAAACACTTTTAATTTGTCGACATGTGAAACTATACTTTGACTATGTCGCCGCATCACTTAAACGCGTATATCTAAAACCATCATAGGTTTCATTGGTTCTTGTGATTGTGTCATGTGGGCTCCTTGGTTCATATGCAAAATAGTATCATTTTATAAAAACAATATTTGTAAAAAGTAAAACTTTTAACAAAGGGGTGATCTATTTAGACCCCTTATATATTTTAAATTGACTCACTATTAAACTTTCCTTAAATAACTCTAATCATTATATAATAATTAGCTATTAAACTTCATTTTTTAGTGTTTCTAATCCAAAGAATTAGATAATGATTAGCAATCTTTTTTATTTATATTTTATTTTTATTTGTCACAAATACCTAACTACAACATTTATAAGAATTAACTTTTTATTTATCAAAATGACATATATAAATAAAATACTAACAATACGTAATGCTAAAAATACAAAATCTAAAATATTTAAAACTTTAACAAAAATTTTAATTTCAAACTTTAACTAAAATTTTAATATCAAAAAAATATGTTTAACAAGAAAAAGGAATTATTTAGCAATTGTTTATTAATATTTATAAGATAAGTTGATATTTTTATGGATTTAAAACCCTAATTCCCACTTCGCCACCCACAAAGTCTCTCTTCCTCTCTCTAAAAAAAAATGTCAGCCACCATCCTCTCCCTCTCTCTCAAATCTGCCACCCCTCTCCCTCTCTCTCAAATCTGTTGAACAAATAAAAAGGAATTTGCTATGTTAGATACTAAAATAACGATTCTAGACGCGACTGTTAAAATCTCTTTTACGATATAACTCCGGGCACCGCCGCCTGCTCCGGCCGCCATCTACGGTAAGTTTGTAGAAATGTGGGATTTAAAATGATTCCGACGAGTGAAAAGAGGAACAACTGATGAAGCGTCGGATCCGCCGCCTGCTCCGGCCGCATCCGCCGCTGCTCCGGCCGCCATCTAGCGCGCTGTCGGCTCAGAAGAAGGTGAAGGTTTCCGGCGAGTAAGCGTAATGTACAACTGATGTAGCGTAATGTATAACTGATGAAGCGTAATGTACAAGTGACTGATGAAGCGTAAAAAAACAAATAAAAATACTTACTGATTCTATGTTGTTGCTATTTAAAAAAAATAAAAGTGTGATATGTTTATAAGGTAATAAACACTTAGTTGAAAGGAATTAATTGTTAGTAAAAAGACTGAAATTTTAGTTTTTTATGTTGACTATAATCTTAATGGATCTTGAAAATGATAATCTGTATGGGAATGATAAAAGAAGACTGCATTGGATTGTGTAAAAGTATTGAAAAGCTGTTAAAATGAACCAATAGGAATAAGCCTTACCAATAAAATCATAATTAGGGGGTCAATTTAGATTAAGAAGGGGTCCAAATATTGTGAGGTTTATAGACATGCATCTTGTTAATTATAGAGTCGGTTCTATGTTTATATACTAGCTTATTTTCGTGTATACGCGAATAATTTTATTGAAAAAAATATAAGTAAAAGTATAATATATTGAAACTAAGTAAACATCGTTTGTCATTAATAATATATAATAATATAAGTTGTGACGTCAGATATTTTTTATTCCGTTTATATATATGAAAGAGTTGCGTTCTATCAAATTTTATATGTTGGCCATTTTAGTATTTTTGATAATTTTACTCTATTAAATTTTAGATTTTAAATTATATCTTGGGTTATGTCATATTGTTAGAAATAGGTCTTCAATGAAATTTATATTTAATTTTGCTTTATTTAAAAGCAGAGTTTTAGATATCAAATTAAATAGTTTTACAATATGATTTTTTCAGTTCTTTGTTATCTACTATGGTTGTATGTTTCAATACATAATGTGTGTATTTTTTTTTTATGTTAACATTTCCTTTTATTATTTTTGTATGTTTCAATACATAATGCGTCTATTTTTTATGTTAGCATTTCCTTGTATTATTTCGTATATTTTTTGTTCATACTCGTGTAATGTATAATTCGTTTAATGTTAAACAAAAAACAAAAATTTAGACGGTGTTTCTTTTTGTATGTCATCGTTAATCCTTTTTTTTTTTTTTTTTTGCAGTTATAGGTTATATTTTTCAGAAAAGATAAAACAAAAAAATTAAAAAACTCAAAAAAGTCGTTTTTCCTTTTATTAAAAAAGTTTAATATATAAAAATATTTAAGGTCTAAAGTAATGGTGTTAAACTTTGTTTTATAAAATAAATACTAAAAGTTAAAGGGTTAATTTGTATTTAATATCGAGTGGCTAAAACAAAAATAGCTAATAATGATGTCATAAGACATCATTATTTTGATCTAATGGTGTAAAATTAATCTTGAAACTCATCAAATGACTCATAATTTGTCATTTGACTTTTAATGCACCTCTTTTAGTATAAAATAGCTTATTGAACCACGTATAAAAAGCTATATCGAAAACAATATAATGTTAAACAAAAAAAATAATCTAAATAGAAATATTAATAGAACGATGTATCGTGTAGATAAAATGATTATTTTAGCAAATATTACGATATTTATCTCCGAATTTATGTATTTTGTTTCTTAGATGTTTCGTTTATACTTAAACGACTTTATCTCCAAATTTATGTCATTTGTTTCTAAGAAGTTTCGTTTATACGTAAACGACTTTACGTCATTTGTTTCTACGAAATAAATGTGGAGTTAAAGGTGAGATTATTATTTATTCCTCAAAATATCATATACTATTGACGATTCTTGTAATGCAATTCGTGAATGTTGTCAAGATAGACTCGAAGTTGAGAAAAACAAACTAAATAGAAATAAATATACAATTAACAGTCAATATATATGTTCATTAACTTTTTTTATGTTTCTTCGCAAAACATTCAAAAGTAATTATATTTTCTTTATATTAATAATTTGTATTTATATGAAGGAAAAATAAGTCTAATATTTTAAGAGAGATATGTTTTGTATTTTTAGATTTAAAGTAGAAGTGTTATATTATTTAAAGTAGAAAAGTTAATTTTTTATTTGCATTGTATTAATTAAATGGTTAAATTAGTTAAAGTAAAAAAGTTTAAAATGAAATTAGTAATGATGACATCATCAAAATGATCTAATGATCCAAATTAAAGTTTGATATTCATCTAATGGCTATTACTTTGTCATTTGGTATTTTAGAATTCTCTTTTATTATATATTAAAAACCATTCAAAAGTAATTATATTTTCTTTATACTAATAATTTGTATTTATATGAAGGAAAAATAAGTCTAATATTTTAAAGAGAGATATAGTATCTTTTTATATATCCATTTAAGGGATAATTTTAAATTTACCCCTACTAACCTATATAAATATCATATTTACCCGTTTAAACTTCATAATATCATATTTACCCTTCTTAAATTCAAAAATATCAAATAATTCCAAATTAATAATTTATCCTAATTAAAACTCCAAAATCATTAGTAATTATCCAAAAATTAGTAAATCAAACTAGTTGCTTTAGTCTATTTTGGGTTGTTGTTTGGTCTGCTGATAACTTTTGTTTCACCAAACTAGTTGTTTTTGTTTTGGTTTATTTTGGTTTGGTCTATTGATAACCTTAGTTTTACGAAACTAGTTGCTTCAGTTGTTTAAAATATTGCTATGTTTTAATAATAAAAACGTTTTTCTCTGTTTTAAATTGTTTTTGTACTTGATTCAAATTTATGGATATTTTTCTTACCGATTAATTTGGTTGATTTCTTTTTGGTTGTGCAGTTGTGGTATTGGTCGATGATTCCAAATGTGTAACCATAATTTTTCAAATATTTATTAAATCTAATAAGTCAATATTGTGGCAAAATTTTATACTTCATTCGTGCAGATTTAAGACTTTATGAGAGGGGTATATTAGTGATTTATAAATTTTTGGATAATTACTAATGATTTTAGAGTTTTAATTAGGATAAATTATTAATTTGGATTTATTTGCTATTTTTGAATTTAAGAAGGGTAAATATGATATTACAAGTTTAAACGGGTAAATATGATATTTATATAGGTTAGTAGGGGTAAATTTGAAATTCTCCCTTAATTGGAAGTAGAAGTGTTATATTATTTAAAGTAGAAAAGTTAATTTGTTATTTGCATTCTATTAATTAAATGGTTAAGTTAGTTAAACTAAAAGGTTTAAAATGAAATTAACAATGATGATATCATCAAAATATTTTAATGGTCCAAATTAAAGTTTAATATTCATCTAATGGCTATTACTTGCCATTTGGTATTTTAGGCTTCTATTTTATTATATATTAAGATAAGATAAGATAAGATGAGCAAATTACCAAATTAATCACCTATCACTTACATTTTACAAAAATAATCACCTAATTCGCGACGGATTTCTCGCAACATTTTTTTCGTCGCGAAAGTACACATATTTTAATCAGACCAATAAAAATTCAACACGTTGTCGCGACACTATTCATTTCTCGCGTCAATATTCATTTTCGCGACGACGTGCTGATTTTTATTGGTCTAATTTTGTTTTATTTACTTCTCGCGACGATAAAGTGTCACGAGAAATCCGTCTCGAATTAGGTAATTATTTTTGTAAAGTGTATGCTAGGTGATTATTTTGGTGATTAATTCTTTAAATAATCTAGACATGTATAATACTTATATATTTTATAACAAATTTTTAAATAAATAAATAATTATACAAAGAATACAATTATGTATAGTATTATGTTTAGGAAAATAAAAAGTATACTGATACGGCTTAATAAAGAAACATAAGAGTTTTATGTTATTCTTTTAGAAAGCAAAACTACTTACTAGACTAATCGTTTTGGTTGACGACTCAATTTTTGAGTCGTAAAATGTCTCAGACAAAAATGACAAAAATGCAGACAAAAATGCAACTGTGTTAGTGAATGATATTCTTTTGCAAAGTTTTCTCAAACTTCTAATAAATTCTCAGCACCATGATTTCACAACAAGATTTTGTATATATAATCATATGGTGTCCTATGAAACTAGATATTATTTTTACGTAAAAGTTTCTACTGAATATCAAATCTAAACAGACCAGTGTATAATTTTAGAGAACTACCAAGCTTCCCTAAACTACGTCCGTTATAAACATTACCGACTGAGAAAATAAGAGCCGTACCCGTTTAGTAAAAATATTAAGTTTCTTGCTTAGAATATGTATCATATTCGATATTGATCTACTAGCACAATCGTTCATGTTTAGGCATTAATTGAGATTTATGAACACCACCTTATGTATATATACTAAAATGATTCTACACATTCATTGATCTATTTTACTTATGAATAGTGTGAATATGTTGTAAATTGCCTTAGAAAAGAAAAGAAAAAAAGTTGGATGCTAAAATACACATGTTATCATTTCTTTGCATACGGACCATGAATGGCACAAGGGTAATCCTCTGACCGTTTTTACATTTAAAAGTATTTACTCTGATCATAAATATATGATAACACAATTTGGGCGAGTAATTCTATGAAGTAACTACAACACCAACATAGTGTTCTCAGACAACATCGACAAAGACAATCCATGATGCACAAGTTTTAAATGGTGTTTTCGGTTTTTATAGATTTTTGGTTATTATTAAAATCCTACCACTTATATTAAGTATGTACATGTATCAAGAAAACAGTAGCATATTGCTTTTATATTATATGGAGCATAACATACAACCCTATCACAACCCTAATACACAATTAGTGGTTCCACATGACCTCGTTTAAGCAAAAGAAAGACCATTAGTAGGGGTGTTTGTTTCGGCTTATTTAACATGCTTATAAGTATAGGTGCAACAAATCGGTTTTAATCGGTTTTCGGTATAAAAAAAACAGTTAAAAAAAACCGGTTTCGGTTAAACTATTTTTTTTAAATCGGTTTTTTCGGTTTTGAACCGGTTTTGTAATCAGTTTCTTTTTTTTGGTTTTTTTTTCGGATTCTAATAAAAACGAAGTTAATTCTTTTAGTATAATGTTAGAAACAAGTCAAATACGAATTCGAACTCTATAAATCTTAGACGAGTCTAATACATTATAAAGCATTTGATGTTTTAAGAGTTAGATTTTAAGAGATACAATATTTAAAACATACACAACAACACATAAAACACAAGATACAACATACATTGCACAACTTACAACCCTAAATAACACACCCCTTCACACAACATACTCAATACAAAACCCTAAAAATAAACTTTCATATCCATTTACCCATTTTTGGTTTCTCTCTCTAAACCACTCGGCCTCCCCCTGTTCTCTCTCTAAATTCTCTCTAAATTCTTCTCGAAAAAACCCGGTTTCATACTTTCACCTATACTTATAAGATTATGTACAGTTTCATGAGCTCATAAACCTATTTTTTCCGGCTTATGAGCTTATCAAGTTTTAGCTTATTGCTTATTTAAAATCATAAGCTCAAGTTGATAAACTCATAAACCAAAGAAAATGAGCTTATGAGTTTATAAGGAATTATATAAGTTTATAAACCGATTACATAAGCCCAAACAAACACACCTAAAATCTCTCTTTGTTGTCTGAGGCTCTGAGCACGCATCTCAACCTAAAAAAGAATAAAATGTATCCGACTTGGGCCATTGCACTACTCTCTTTTATTTTGGGCTGCTATAATATAATCTTATGTCAGGTTACATCATGGATAACATAAGGCTCACTACAGCAAATCACTTCATTTGCACTTTCTTTTAGGACATATTTAAACATTTAAAGCTGAGTAAAAAGACTACAAGAAAACTTTTATACATATATTTTTTCAAGATTTCTAAAATGTTTGTAAACATTTTCTTTATTAATTTGTTAAAAGATTAAGTACATGATTTATATATATTGTTTATATAGTTACAAGGAAATATATTTGCATGTTTCTAATTAATTAAAAAATATAAACAACTATAAGCTTATATAAACATATTACCTTTCGACACTTAAAAATGTGTGACTTTATATTTTCATATATAAACTTATCTTTATACTTTTACATGTGGATATTTTTTATATTTGTAAGCAATTAAAGGTGTACATATTATTTTCTTTCACTTATAAATGCATACTTTTTTTTTCTTTTTTTTCCTTCTATTTTTCCATATTTTCAATAATTAATATATGTTAATATATTGTTTATGTTTATAAATGCTAATAAATTAAAAATAATAATAATAATAATAATAATTTCTAAATATAGAAAAAGAATAAAATATATTAACATATTCATTGTTGTTTAAGAGTGAGTTACAATGGAAAAATATGAAGTGACCTATAACAAGTTTGGTACGAAAGGTCAAAACTAAATTGTTACATTATATAATATAGAGTAAATTACACCGTTGGTCTCTATATTTGTACCCAAATCACTAGTTCGAGGCTTTTTTTTAAATAATTATGCCATTAGTCCCCATTGTTGTAAATCCGTTACACCGATAGTCCATTTTTCAAACGTCCGTTTATATTTAACGGAAACCAGGTCATGTGCCCTCCACACGAGGGCATTAAAGTCTTTAACCACCCTCACACACTTTTATTAACACCAACGGTCCTCAAATTAAACCTAAAAATTCATAAACCCAGAAATTCATCCCAAACTATCATAAATAAAACCCAAAAATTCATAAAACTAATAAAAGTCATAAACCCAAAAATTCACCAAAACTAATAAAAATCAAAACCCCCACTCTGTCTCTGATTCTCTACATACATACAACTTTTACTTTTACAAATCAAAGAAATGTATGGAGTGAATCCGCCGAATAATTCCGATCAAGTCACTGCCGGCGATGATTCGATCCGTATGTACCAAGCTTGGAAAGGAAGTAACGTAAGTTTATTTCAATCCCCAATATAACGAAAACCCCTTCATTCAAGATCCGCCACCGGTTCTTCCTCGCCGCCGCCGGTTCTTCCTCACCTCCGCCGTCCGCCGCCGGTTCTTCCTCACCTCCGCCGTCCGCCGCCGGTTCTTCCTCGCCGTCGTCCTCCGGCGCCTGTTGTCGTCGTCTCTCCTCCGGCCAAACCGAGTAAAACATTGTTGCAATTATCTTTAAAGGTGTTGGTTAGTTTTGTTGTTATTATTATGAATTTGGTTAGCAAAAAATTAATGATTTTGTTATAATTTTGGATGGTGAATCTAGTTTAAGAAAATGGAAAATGGGGAAGAAAGGTGTTGTGGTTGGTGAGAGTGAGATTGAGAGAAAGGAAAAGGTTAAAAGTGTAGGTTAAAGGTGAAATGACAATAATACCCTCGTGTGCAAGTCATGTGCTGAAAAAATCGTTAAAAATAAACGGACGTTAGTATTTTGGACCACTGGCGTAATGGATTTACAACAATGGGGACTAATGGCATAATTATTTCAAAAAAAGCCTCGAACTAGTGATTTGGGTACAAATATAGGGACCAACGGTGTAATTTACTCTATAATATATAAACACCAATAAGAAGCCCATAATTCGGAGGGTGGTCAAACTACTTAAATATGTAAGCAAATTTGTTAGATCACTTTAAATGATTGACGTAACTGATACGGTTAGTTTTTGTCAATTTAGCTAATCACCAAATTAACTAAAGATTGATTAAATCAATGTCAACGTTAATCTGTCAGTTCGTTTTTCTAGAACCTGACATATTTTTATTAATTTAAATGCAAATTCAATAAATAAAAACATTCTATTTATTAAAAAAAAATCTTTATTAAAGAAAGAACAATGCAATAATAAAAAAAACATTACATTTATTGAAAAAAAATACAATTACTAAAATAATTAACGATTACGAAAATTTGGTGGGAGACGCACAATGTGTTGGATAAGAGCACCACAAGATGTGTCAATCACGCAACTCCCTGTCCATACGCCTATATGTTGCAAGTTTGTCTTCCCACGTACGCGTCCGCCTATTTTCCTCTTCTTCTAGATAATCTTCCTCCAATAGATTGTGACAACCGTCACTAAATCCGTCTGGTCAACGTTAACTTCTGTTAGTCAACGTTAACTTCTGTTAGTCAATGTTCCCTCTAGTTTGTCTATTATTATTTGTTAACTGTTACTTGCCATGATTTTAAAACTTGCCACTTAATTATATATGATTACTTGGGATGATAAACATTGGTGAATCCTTTATATAACGAAAACTTGCATGACATGTTATGAATTTTACCGTTGCGTAAGATTGAGCTTTTACGTCCAATTTTAGAAAGTTAAACGTTTTGTGTGGTCACAACTAGTTATAATTAAAGCGGATAAGTAAACTTTCCATATTTAGATGTTTCTAGTAATCTCCAGTCATACTTTATTTTGTTTACGTTTGCTAAGTTCTTGAGTTATTATATTTAATGAGAATTCATTAATTTGAGCCTAGCCACTACCATTTGCCTAACCCGATATTGTTTAGTTTTAGCCCGTATCATAAACCCGATTCATTGGGCATTCATTTCATCTTGTCTTAGACCACTCCCATCCGTAACACCAATAACACCATTTTTCGTTGCCACGTCACCATAACACCAACTTAACATAACACCACTAAACACCCCCATCCATAACACCAAAAACTGGGACCCACCACCTTTTCTTTTTTCATTTTCTTTCTTTTTCTCATATTATTTTTAAAACATTATTAATAAAAATAAACTTACATTAATATTAAAAAAAAACAATACATAGAAATAAACTTAACACGATTACATTAAAATTTTAAAAACCGAAATTAAAACATACATAAATTAAAACATACATAAATAATAGAAATCATTCTCTAAAGCGATAGTCATCAGGAAGCGTAGCAACGTGTTCAACGAGATCGCTTCGAAGAGCATGGTGTACATCACGATCTCGTATCTCTTTCATTACTCGGATTTGTAGTTGGCACCTTTCGTGACTAGTTCGTTGAACTCGTGGTATTGGAGTATAGTATTCCTCGCAGTCACTGATATTTTTTTTTTTTTTTTTTTTATTAAATAACCATTTAACGATTAAACAAAAAAAAAAAAAAAAAAAAAAAACAAGAAACGCGCCGTTGCTCGGAGAACACCGCCACCGGAACGCCGGAACAACGGCGTTGAGCCAGCCGTTAACGGCGTTTCCGGTGGCCCTTAACGCCGTCTCGATGCTCGGCTGCGAATGGTCTTACAATCAAGATTCAACAAAAAATTTATGTTTTATGTTTTTATCTACAACACAATGCCTAAATGTTTCATCAATGAACTCTAATGTATTTAACAAACTCCGTAAATGTTTCACCAACAACCAAATTCATTATGTGCCATACATCAATATGAACATATCACCATTTGCAATAAAATAAATTCATTATGTGTCATACATCTTATGTTCCATACATATAGTATGAACATATAACCATTTGCGAAATATTCAAAAAATTTCTTTAATATAATCAATTGGAACTTTATTTCAAGCCACTATCAACATTAACTTTTAATAGGTTGGTAATTTTGCAATCTTTTAAACATTCCATAACCCACTCCCTATATCTTTACCCATATGACTAAAGATTGATTAGTTTTTTTTTTTGGTGTAAAATTCATTCATCATCAATAAAGCGTGCGGTTAAACCCATTTAATTAATCCTTCGAATAGAAGTCTAAATGTTAGTTTGATTAAAATATTTGTGTAATTTTGTTTCTTCATCAACAAAATATTCCCCATAACTCCTTGAAACAGTAAAACAAGTAACTTAAAATTTGGACAAACACATTTTATAAACTCTTAAAACCCTCTTTTTCAACAAACGAAAATGGTAATTATTCAACTATAATAATCTTAAATCAAAGCTCACATATTTTATCATAGTCAAATGTCCACTTTTGAACACTGTCTATAGCATCATCATCATCCTCTCAAATATGTATATTAGGTTTGTTTTTGTATGAGAGGGTGCGAAATATCAAAAGAAGAGTTGAAAACATCAAAAGAAGAGTTGTAGTGCAACATTTTGTGTATTTAGAGGATCCCTAACGGGGTTTATAGAGTAGGTCCATGTGAACTCGTAAAGTTTATAGAACATTAGTGTATTAGTTTGACAAGTTTATAGTGAAAGTCCATAGAAAAGAAAAAAACAAATTTATAAACTTAGGAGAGAGAAACAATAATGGGTTTTATAACTAATTCTAACACCTTTTAATATCAAAAATATAAAACTTTTATCTTTTTTATTTAGATTATATTAGTAAAATGACAAATGAGACCAAAATATGGACTTAATAAGTTTAGAGGAATAAATGACTAAATTTAATTATAAGAAACAATGGTTTATAAAAAAATGATGTTTGACGTGACAAGGTTATAAACTTGCAAGAGTTCGTTGCATTACGGATGCTCTTATACAAACTCTCATGCTATGAGCATCAAGCCCTCAGACGTTTATTTCTTTGTCTATGTGTTCATTTCTTTCACTCAATAGCCAGCTAGGGTTTCTATAGTTTGGTTGGGAACTTGTAATCACGTAACTAGCATTTGATTCATGTTTTATAACACTCAGATCATTAATTAATGTTTGTTAAGTTTTTCTTTCTTACGGTTATGATTAATCAATTTGGTATAAAGTTAATTCAAAATCAACTTGAACTCTTCATTAATTCGAGTTGTGTGTTTGGTAAGATTCAATAAAGTTTGTAAAGAGTCAGGAAAGTTTGCATTATCTTTACATAGTTAGTGTGAATACTTGACATATTATTTTCTTTTATTGGGGCCTTACTATTCCATATGTACATAGTTGGTAACAAAACATTCATTAAATTATAACCAAATACATTAAAAATATGTGACGTAAGAAACCATTTGTTACAAGCTCACTTAACCGTGTAAACAAGAAAGGATATAGAGGTTATAAACTAAAGAAAGGTAGAAATAGAAAGGGGAGTAAACACATTGGGTGCCAAGCGCTCAATCACATCCAGGTCCTTCTGTTTGAGATGCATGTACACAACCCAATCCCCTTTTTTAGTTGCACTCGGCATTGTAGTTACGTATCCAGTTCGACTACCCCATGGGAAATGATACGACCCAAACACTGGCTTACCCCATCCAAAATCCATATCCGTAATTGGTAAACCTTGTCCACCTGAGACTACAACGGCCTCGCCTTCAGACTTTTTAAGTCCAAAATATATTCTAGCAACTGTTGGTGTTGGTCGATGTAGTTCTACCCAATCAATTAACCCCCTAAAATGCTCTTCGTTTGTTGTTGCAGCCACAAACTTATGAACGATATCTGCAACTTCATGAAGTGGCATTTCCTTGAGATCACTATTGACTGCCACACCATATGGGACAGAAAGTACATTTCCAAAGTGGTTCTCTAATGATGATTCTTTGTCAGCGCTTCCTTTTAGGAAGCGTCGGCGTCCATTAACGACAATCCCCATTCTAGAAGTGGCATTCTCAGCTTCATCGTCTCCATGTGCTAGTAATTTCCACAAAAATGACGTGAAAGACAAGAGTTTGCTTATTTTTGTTTCTTTTGTGCTTGCTTGAGATTGTAGATAGTCAATTGATTCAGCATGAACGTAGTACATGCGACTATAAAGAGGATCCTCAAAGGACGATGGTGGAGGGAGAGAAGATATGGGGACATATAGATCATCAAGAGAGGATTCATAATGAGGTGGATGTCGCGGGTTCAACATTGATGGCCGGAAAGATGGGATATGGGAGATTGGTTGCAACTGCGCGTACTTACCCCATGCCACCAAAAACATGTCTATGGAGTACGCATCCACTACTTGGTGTTTGAACGAACATGATAATATGATTGATCCACAGTTCAACTCTGTTGCCTGATCCATTAAAATTTCAGTTAGTGATTTGAGGATTTGTATTCATGAGATAATACTTTTTATGGGATTACATCTTGAATTTGGGTTTCAACTCGAATTATATAATTTGTGTAGAGAATATTTTTTCAAGTATAAATATATTGAAGAAATAAATGAAAAGTAGTTTAGAACATACAAACACCTAATAAAAATACCAAAGAATGTCCGTTGAAAAAAGAACCTTAAAGAGACCCTAAAAATCCCAAGACCACACAACCCATGCCAAATGTATTAATTCGCATAATTTATGGAATAAAATGTTTGAAAATATAAACAACATTAATCCGAAATTTGTTGTATATATCAAACTTTAAATAAGTTTATTAAATATATCTAATTTTAATATCACAATTGAACGTATCTAGACATATATGAGATCTATATAAGTTGCCACGTGAGGTGGCACATCTCTTTGCCAGTTTTTAATTTGTCGGATACTTATAATAGACTAAAGTTCGATATTGAATGAGATTCCTTCAATGACCCATTTAAAGTTTGATGCATATTATAGATTTTGTTTGAGTAAAGTTAGATACATTTCCAAATATGTATCCTAATTTATGAGGTAAGCCTATATATAGATGGAAACAGGTCATAAGAAACAATTTATAGCTGGTTTGATCAAGTTAGACAATCCCTTATCGATTTAGTAGAGACTTTAATTGCATATTAAACTAGTGTGGTTTTACCTGAACCGCTAATACACCATGATTTATCCTTGGGACCAACTTTCCCATCACAGAATTATCAGGGTGATAAAAGTCCAAATCTCTAAGATCGACGTCTGCATGGGCGTGAACAAATTCTACGCCACTATTGTTGCAAAACACCTCGGGTTCTCCTTGACTGTTCGACACAATCTCGCCAGCTAGTGGGTAAAATGTGGATAGTACCCCAGCTAGTGATGTCTTGATCGTTTTCATAACAGTTTCCGATGACATGTCAGTATTGCCTTTTTTCTTATAACAAAAGAAAAGCCCGGCTTCAATTGGTGGTAGGAGCAAGTCTAGGTTGGATAAAGGTAGCCAGTGCTTGCTACCCGTTGATACAGCCGGTGTAATCACATCTCTAGATTTCACGGTTACTTGATAGTCGAAGGAGGATTCATCCTCATATAAGGGTAGTTCGGATGTGTGAAGTTTAGAGAGCTGAAGATGATAATGACTATGGGTAAGATTTGTGTATGAAACAATAGCATTTCTGCTGAATGTGTTTTTCAATATACGAGAATAGGAAAAAGGTGATGGTTGTGGTTGTTGTAGAAGGTGGCCGCGATGGTGGTCTATGGTTCGACTTGAGACGAGGAGACCTTTCGATCTCGTAAGGCTAAGGAGATGATAGTATTTTCTCATGTTCATGATACAAGCTAGTGAAGCTGAGAAGAGTTTATGTTTTAAAGATGAGGATTGGCAATATTCCATGGCAAGAATTCATTTGGATTTATAGGGAAATGTGGACACTTGACACTACAAAAACTTTGGTGGCCGTTTTTCTGCGAACAGTTGAATATTTGCATGGCTGGAGAAGTCAATGATCATATTTTAAACAAACTAAAAGTAAATTGTGATAGATTACAGGGAGAATAAAAAATCGAAAAACCAAACTCAAACTTAAGTACTAAACCATTTAAAGTATATCATAATTTTGTTTATAAATATTTATTGTGATTACGTTTATTTAGGCCAAAAACATTCCAAAATATAAAATAGAACTGAAAAATGTCTCTAACAAAGTTTTTGAAAATATATAGGCACAAATTGTATTTGATTGTCAAAAAAGTGAATAGGATATTGCTTATTGAGTCCAACAAGTTTTTTATTAGGTTTAAAGTATATAATTTTGACTGTCGATTTTAAATTTATAATACAATCGTATTTTTTCGTTTTCTTTTATAGATCTCAATCATTTTTTTTTTCGAAAAAAAAATTATATTAATATTTGTTAGTTTTCACAATAATAATAATAATAATAATAATAAATAATAATAATAATAATCTTTTGGTATATCTATTTCTTTTGGTGGCTAATAGTTATAGATTAAAGATAGAAAAAGATAATAATAATGAAAAATATAAGTAAATAAGATAAAGAGTTAGAAAAAATATTAATAAAAGAAATTAAAGACATTCTTAGGAATAGAGGGAGTTAACCATATTAGCAGAGGAATAATTTGTGATTATTTTCTGCATATATTAGTTATATTTTAATAAAAGAAAAAAGCTATTATTTACTAGTAATTTAATTTAAAAATTGAGTATGTAGGTAATTTTCCTAAACCAAAAAAAAAAGATTAAAAAATTGAACAAAACCAAACCAAACTTGAAATGAAAACACCGGGTAGATAAATCGATGTATACCGAACCAACGGTTTCTAACTTCTAAAAGCCAAAATTTTCTGTTAGAATATGGTTCTATGCCAAAAAAAAAAATCATATCACAATACACGGTTGAGCTAAAATGATTCGGCTAAGTCGCCATTTTCCAAAGAGTTAATTACATGGGTCGTCTCTATGGTTTGCACTATTTGCACCACTTGTCCCTATAACTTTTTTATTACACCACTCGTCCCTAAATTTGAATTTTGTTGCCCGGATAGTCCCTATTTTGGATGTCCCGTTAAATCCACCGTTAGTGGGACTCATGTGCTATGCACATGAGGGTATATGTGTCATTTTACTATTATTTTAATTTCTCAAGTATCCATCTACCTTTTCTTCCTTTAACACTAACAAACAAACCCTAATTTATCAAATCCAAATCAAAAACTCAAATTTATCAAATCAAATCAAAAACCCAAATTTATCAAATCTAAATCAAAAACACAAATTGAAATCAAAAACCCAAATTGAAATCAATATTGAAAAAAATAAAATAAAATCAAATCACAAAAACCTCTCTGACCTCTCCATTTTGACAATTTGACAATTTAATCTCCCAAATTTTAATAACACTGAAATGATGTCTTTCAGGTAATCAACAATGCATGTGCTACTCAAGCAATCCTCTCCATTCTCATGAACTCAGAAGTCGATATCGGTCCTGAGTTATCAGCGCTAAAAGACTTATCCAAAAACTTCCCTCCAGAGCTCAAAGGGTTGGCCATATCAACAACAGTAACGCCATTCGAACCGCCCCACAACAGTTTCGCAAGGCCTGAACCATTCATTCCCGACGAGCAAAAAACCGTCGTAAAAGACGATGATGTTTACCATTTCATAAGCTATATACCAGTAGATGGTGTCCTTTTACGAGCTTGACGGGTTAAAAGAGGGTCCCATTAGTCTAGGCCCATGTTCAGGTGGTCCAGCGCGACTTGGACTGGCTCAAATTGAAATCAATATTAAACGATTCATTTTGTTGTGATTTTTGTGATTTGATTTGATTTTCTTTAATATCGATTTCAATTTGGGTTTTTGATTTGGATTTGATAAATTTGGGTTTTTGATTTGATTTGACAAATTTGGGTTTTTGATTTGGATTTCATAAATTATAGTTTGTTTGTTGGTGTGAAAGGAAGAAAAGGTAGGTGGATATTTGAGAAATTAAAATAATAGTAAAATGACACATATACCCTCATGTGCATAGCACATGAGTCTCACTAACTTTAATGGGACATTCAAAATAGGAACTCGCCAAACAACAAAATTCAAACTTAGAGACAAGTGATGTAATAAAAAAAGTTATAGGGACGAACGGTGCAAATAGTGCAAACCATAGAGACGATCCATGTAATTAACTCTTTTTCCAAAATAATCAAATGACCAAACATGTATCACTAATTTAAACAAGTCAGGGAGACGTTTATTACAGACCAATAACATAACGCCACATCGTAAAGGCCTTTGCATATAAATAGAAAACCTCCAAATCAAGTTCAAACAATTTTTCTTTTATTTTTCACTTATTCTCTAAAAGTTTTCATATATCACTTTCCTTCTAAAATATTGATTTTGACGATATCTAAAACTTTTCATATCACTTATATTCAAAATCACGGTTAAGGATTTTCGAAACTGCAAAGCGATCATCGACACTCACCATCACCACCACTACAAGAAAAATGACTTTTTGGAACGGACATTTTTAGGGACGACAAATGTCGTAAAATCCACTAAACGACAAAAAAGGTTAGCTTTTGACCAGATTTTTGGTCAACTTAGTCAACAACTTTTTAGGGATGACATGTCCCTAAAAGTAATTTAATTTTCTTTTTCTTTTATTTTTTGGATCGAAAACAATTAATTTCCACCCAAATTTTAAGGACGACATATCGTACCTAAAAGTAATTTAATTTTCTTTTTTATTTATTATTTTGGATCGAAAAATTAATAATTATCGCCCAAATTTTAGGGGACGACATGTCTTCCCTAAAAATAATTTTTTTTTATTGAAAAGTAATTAATTTCCCACCCAATTTTTAGGGACAACAACTAATTTATTTTTCTTATTTATTTATTTTTTTGGATCGAAAAGTAATTAATTTTCCCCCAATTGTCTATAAAAGGTTAGATAATTAAATTTTAATCATAATTTAATTAAATAATGTCAAATTTTATATATCGATTTGTATCCCAACCAGATCTTTAGAAAAAAAATTAAATATTTTAAATGAGTTTATAAATAGATGTTTAGGAATCGTTACAAATCCTTATAATACAACAAATATAATATATTTTGAAATAAAGTAAAGAAGAATCAGTATTGGAATCGATCATGAAAACTTCTTCGTTAAAAATTAAATATGTCTTAATAATCAATCGTGATGAATATAATATATTTTGGAATAAAATAAAGATGAATCAGTTTAGGAATCATCACAAATCATTACATATTCGCCTTAGGAACCAACCATTATATTTCATCACATCCGGCGCTAACTATTCAAGTATGTAATATGAAGCAAGATAATATATCTTAATAGTCAATCGAGATGAATAATTTACATTTCATTATATTAAATTCGACAATCGGGATTCAATCATTGCACTTCATGACTACGAATCAATCATTGTATTACATTCCATCCGACACTATATATGTATGTATATATTCAAGTGACTCAAATGGAGCAAAGTATACATGTCTTGCTAATCAATCGAAATCATTTCATTATAACAAATCACGATTAGGAAACAATCACTGCACTTCATAATTACGACTAAGAAACACAACCACTGTAATCGACAACCACAATATGTATGTTTATATTCAAGTGACTCATATATATGAAGCAAAGTATATATGTTTTGCTGATCAATCGAGATAAATAATTATATTTCATTATATCAAATTCGACTCATGAATCAATCATTGAACTTTATAATTACGACTACCAACCACAACCACAACCACTTTAATCCGTAATTAGGTATTGATCATTAAAATTTTATCACATTCAACATACGTATGTATATGATTCATATATATAAAGCAAAGTTTATATGTCTTTCTAATCAATCGACACGATTCATTGAATTTTATTATATAGAATCCGATAATCAGGCATCAATCATTTTACATCCTAACTATTCGATCGAGATTCAATCGTGATTTATCATTGCAATTCATCAACATTAGTAAATCATTGTATTTAATCATATCCAACAAACGCGTCTTAAAATTGTGATGCCCAAGTGAACCATATATTTAATTAAAGAAAATGCAATACATCACCAATTCGGTAATTATAACATTTCATCACATCCGAAAAAACTGAAAATCCATTTCGTAAATGAAAATCCTACTAAACACAATTAGTTTCAATTATATATATATATATATATATATATATATATATATATATATATATATATATATATATATATATATAAATCTTTCATTTAATATGTTTTTTTAAAAGGTTTTAGGGACGACCTGTCGCCCTTAAATGTCGTCCAAAAGATTTTCGTTTCCCCCCATTGTTTCATCGTCAATAAAAGTCGTTGGTAAAACCAAATTTTATATTTACTACTTAACTCTCATCTCTTTTTATCACAACAACACACAAACACACTCTCAATTTTCATCTTCAATCCACCATCTTCTTTCAGTTAAAACCAATATTTCCACAACAAACCTTATATTCTATTTCTTAATCAAACATATAAATTATCCTAAACACACCTAAAGCCTCACCCACTCTTCGGTTACTACCATCAATCACACCACCTACCATCGGTGTCTAACTACCACCACCATATCCTTTTAAGGTAAATTCATTTTTTTGAATTTTTAGTATAAATTTTGTAAATATTTGTTAGATTTTGATTATATAAATTGTTATAATTTGTATAAGTTTTGTTATAATTTGTATGAATTTATTTGAATTTGTATGAGTTTGATATAATTAAATGAATTTGTTATAGTTTATTAATTTATACAATTGGTAATTTTTTATTACTTGTTAAATTGTTTTAATATTTGTTGGTATAAGTTTGTTATATAATATTTATATGAATTTGTTCGTATGAATTTTGAGAGTTTTGTATGAATATTTTGTATAGTTTATTATGAATTTTTTAATACTCCTAATGAAACTTATTTTTTTTTTAACTTTTTAGCGGAAAAAATGATGCAATTGAGGGGAGCTGGGCGTATGAGAGAAATAATAGAAGAAGTTTTGGGAACTCGGTGTGGACATAATCACAGACGGGGTAGAAATTTTTTATTACCCGAGTTCTTCAAGACGACATGGAACCACTGTGTAATAGCTTATTTTGTCGGAGTTCGGTTTGAAAGTCTATTTTATTGTATTTGTTTTAAACAATCAAGTGTTTGTGAATCGTTTAACCTATAAATCGAATGTTTGTGAATCTTTTATTTTATAATATCGTTTGTGGATTATTAGTTTCTGAAAAAACTCTTATTTTGTCGGATTTTTTTGATTATTTGTTTCTATAAATGATCTTATTTATCGGCTTTTGGATTATTGTGATTTCTGGAAATAACCTTTTTCTAGCTAGTGATTTTAAAAAAACATGGACCACACATGTCGTCACTAAAGATATTTAATATATATATATATATATATATATACATATATATATATATATATATATATATATATATATATAAAATAATCATTTAATATAATTTTAATAATGACATTTACTTTTTTGATTTATTTTTAATCAACATAAGGACACGACTTGGTCAAAGGGTAGGTCCCATATGTTATTGCTAAAAGGAAAAGAAAAATCGTTCCTATAGAGTTTACATACGAGGTTTTAGGAAAACGGTTTAAGAACACTTTTCTGTCGTCCCCAAAACCTATTTTTCTTGTAGTGCACCCCCTTCTTTGTTCCTCTGCTAACTTTAGCATGAACAATGTTTATATGAAACCTAAAAACATCTATAGCAATGTTTCCATTTACTTTTATGATCATGACTTTGATATATGAATTTTGTTCTTTCATTATTTTTCTTGGATATAAAACATGTTTAAACGAGTTCGTGAAACTTGTCTACCCCTGACGGATGATGTATAACCGACTACCCACCCACAAACCCGTCATAAGTACACTTTTTTTTTTTTACCAATAACTTTACTCACGAGAACACTATAAGAAAATTGCTTTTAGTGACGACTCAAATTTGGTCACTTAACATATTTAATGACCAAAATATTTTGTCACTAATGATGTAATGACCAATTTGATGGTCCACTTTTCGTCACTATAGGTCCTATCACTAATTTTATTCGAGACCAAATTAAATTCTTTTTTTATCACTAATTTTGTTTATTGACCCAAATTTAATGACCACTTTTTTTAATGGGGACTAAATAAGTTTATTAGTAACAAAAAGTAGTCGTCATTATATTTCTTGTAGTAGTAAAGATTTATGAATTTGCCTAAATATGACGGGCAGGTAAATTTGAAGTTTCTAATACATGTAAATAGAAATTAAAATTTTGGTGTATGGTACCTAGGAATTGGGTTTTAACATTGTATCACTAGTAATCTAACAGTAAAAGATGCTTCTTCCCCACTAAACTTCATATTTTCTTGTAATTGTTCTTAAAGATTTCAAATCTTGTTAGAATCGTCAAATACGAACTTCCATGATTAATTTGGCTCTAAAACCTGGAAACGAAATAATGATATTCATTACTCTCGGTCTCTTCTGCTAGCGTTGTTTCAAGTTATAAGAAAGCATTTGTGATCCACTACAAGAAAAATAAGCTTTAGTGACGAAATGTTTTAGTGACGATAAGAACCTTATTGGTAACCATTTAAAAAGTGGTCACTAAATTTGATCACTAAACACAATTAGTGACCAAAAAATAACCTTATTTGGTCTCTAACAAAATTAGTGACGAACCTATAGTAACGAAAAGTGACCACTCCAAAATTGGTCACTAACATCATTAGTGACCAAATATTTCTTCCACTAATAATGTTAGTGACCAAATTTGAGTCGTTACTGAAGATCATTTTTCTTGTAGTGTGATTTTATTCAAAAGTGACATATAATGAACATAATAACGTCGATCTCATTTTCCTATGATTCTATTAGATTTTGTCCTAGGGTATTTGGAATCAGAACGAAAATCTGGAAGAGAGAGTTTATGTTTGTTTTAGGAGTTCAAAAATATCTATGGATGTTAAGAAAAAAGAGATGATATAAATATTTAATTAATATGTCTAATAATATGTTCATACTTTAAAAGATCGGTAGTAAAAGTGTCTATTATGATAAGCCATTTTAAGATATATAAAGCATATATGTCAAGCCAATATCGATTATATTTTTCTAAAAAACACATACAAAATACGACACAATATAATTTACGCTTTTGTATTTTGCGAAACATTAATCACGATTACTTGGACAGTAACATTAATTGACTTGAATATGTCCATAAAAATAAAAGTAAAATCCATTTTATTAACTGTTATTTCATTTAACAGGAGAGTTAAGTGAATATATATTACAAAATTTCATGTAATATACCCTTTTAACTTTATAAACCTTTTGATGAAGTTACTATCATTTGAGGATGCCAAAAATGACCATATTTCTAAAATTTCATTTTGCTAACTTATAAAGTTTTACGTTATAACATTGGGTAAAAGTCAACCATAAGAACTTTTTCATTTGTTTGTAGCGTTAAACAACTTTCGATAATACTTGTGATAATATATGTACTCCGTTTTTACCTGTCAAAATGATAAAGGGATACTTATTTACCTACAAGTCATCTTCTCCGACAAGTCCATCTTCACCATTTTTCCGACGAAAGGAAAAACACAACGAACACCTGAACAACAAACACAATTATCATCGGCATTGTTTAGGGAGCCGCCGTCGCGTATTAGAATTTGAAATGTTTTCCGAATTAAGATCGATCAGTTACTTAATGTTTATCCGAATTATTTAATGTTCATCCGAAATTAAAAAAGAAAAAAATTATTTAAATAAAAAGGAAATACAAACTGTCAAAGAAAATCCAGTTTTTTTACAAAAAACAAAAATAATTTTGAAAATCGATGAACATTAATAATTCGGCGAAAATTATAAATCCTCACACGGCGACGATTTTGAAAATCGGATGAACATTAAATAATTCGATGAACATTAAATTTTTTAAAAATAAACTTACTTTTGAAAATCGCAGCACATTGATTTTTTTTTTTAAAGTTATAATATATAAAAAAAAACGGTTAATAAACAGTCAAATGTAACCAAAAAAAAAGAATGGAATTTGCTCTCGAAAGATATGTATCGATCAAAGAAGAAAAAAGTTAGTAAAGGGTTGGAAATCCTTGACATGGAAATTGATAAAGATGGTCGAATGAGATAAGCAATAGCGAAAAGAAATAAGTGGAAAGAATTTACGTGAAGTTGAGGCTCCAATCTGAAAAAGATTTGATTCAAAAGACGAAAGTCAAGTGGGCTATAGAGGGGATGAAAATTCCAGATTCTTCCATGGAATTGTGAATAAAAAAAAGATTTCTCAGTCGATTAGAGGTATTATTATCAACGGAGATTGGGTCCCTGAGCCGAATCTCATTAAAGAGGAATTTTTTGTCATTTTCGTGTTCGATTTGCTACCACGCCTCGGTCACAGGTCTATTTTAATAATGATAATCTTTTTCCTTTGTCTCTCTCGATGGTACAAGTTGCAGGTCTTGAATCGGACAGTACTAATGAGTGAGATCAAACGAACGGTTTGGGATTGTGGAGCGAGGAAGTCTTCGGGTCCGGATGGTTATACTTTTGAGTTTTTGAGAAAGTATGGGACTTGGTGGGTAAAAGATGTTAGCAAGGCGACTTCTCAATTTTTTGAAAGTTGTGTTTTCGAAAAAGGATGCAACACATCATTTATTACCTTGATTCCGAAAAGTACTAATGCGATGTTTGTAAATGATTATCAACCGATTAGTCTTATTGGGTGTCAATATAAGATTGTGGGGAAATGTCAAGATCAATTAAGTTATTATACTTCGTTAACCTTAACCTTGTTAGATCGTGATCTATCAAGAAGTTCAGCAGCGGAGATGAACACTTTGATATTTACAAGTTGAATCGAACAAACAATATTGGAAATATACGAATGAGTAAGAACAATATATTTGTCCGAATGTTAAGCCTCAATTGCACAGAATTATCAATACAACGTGTTTTCCTATCTTACAAGGACCTACTATTTATAGACCTTGAGGCTATCCTAGATAAAGTAGGAATCTACATCTCTGTCTAAAAAGGAAACATACTTTAAATACATTGAAACTCTATCTATTAACTTAACCGTGCATGACAAGAGTTCATCCGTATTAACATGAATCAATCCGTAGTAACTTGGACCATCCGTAGTAATGATAGTTTCCTCCGTAGTAAGTTGTTGAACAGCCGCATTAACTTGTCTTCCGTAGTAACTTCTTAATAACTTCCGTATTAATCTTGTAAGTTTACTTTATCCGTAGTTAGAAGCAGTATTAATGAGTTAAACTATTTTGACTAAGTTATAACCCAACAATCTCCCCCTAACCTTGAACTTTAGATAAACTATCAAAAGTACAAGTTTTATATATCAACAGTTTAACTACTTCATTACATAGCAAGTCATCTAAGCATTTCTTCTTTCATTCTTGTCTTGCCATTCTCTTCCTTTTGCTCGTTCTTCATAAAGTTGAACCATAATGCTCCATACTAATTCATGTGCTATATTGGAAGTATGAAGTCCATGTAATTTGACTTTGATCAGTTCTTTTAAAGTCCTCAAGTCAGTGGATACCGTTTGTCCACTAAATAAAACTCCATGGCTCATGCTTTCTCACTATAGAGTAGACACCACTTCGTTCATAGACAAACCACTTGACTACTGGATTTGTAGGACTTTCCCTTCTTGAACACTGAGCTAGTCTTCACATACCCTGGTTTCAAACAAGCCATTCAAGCAATCCACTGCCATGTCAATACCTGCACACTGACCTCTGCGATTTGAATACTTGATTCTTCCTATTTCGTACATTCTCTCTAAATCATCCCTTGAAAAATCCCTTATCACTCCTGTGGAAGGCTGGAACAATTGTTTTTGATTTTGTCTTGCCTTGTTACCCTATATTCTGTCTTCATAGGTCCACCCGTGAATTCCCAGTCGATTAGAGGAAGCTCGACAGCTAAAGGTGTAAACCTTAGTCCTTCTAAATGGATAATCAAAGCAGAACAGATTTCTTTGGAGATTTCAGGATCAACAATCTTCTTCTTCCACATTAAATGGGTCTTCTTTGACTTGTACAAATGGAACAGTAGGATTCCCTTGAGAAGTAGTTGAAGCAGCAGCAGTTTCTAACTTTTCGTCTCTTTGCAGAGAGGAATTCTGTTGATGCCGACTTCTTCCTCTTTGGCTTCTCAGGTGGGTTAGACATAGCTGGAGCAGTACTAACAGAAGGATTTGTAGTTCCTTTCCTTGTTCATCAAACACTTTTTTTCTTCCAGTGTCATGGAGCTCTCTTTGGGCTTTCTCCAAGTCTAGCTCTTCTTCTCTTGCAGCTTGGAGAGTGCAGCTTCCCTTTGAGCATCTCTTTCTCTTTTCCTTTCGGTTTTCAACCAACTCCAATAAGCTCCCATGCGTCATAGGTCCCAAAGACCCGCCACCTTAAGATAGGAAATACCTCTTCATAATCATTCCCTCTTCTTGTGTGTAGCCTTGTGCAACCAGTCTTGGCTTTATTCTTGATCACAATACCTCTTTCATCCTTCTTGTTTCTGAAGATCCATCTTGTACCTATCACCTTTTGCCAATGGGACTTCCACTAATTCCCAGACTCGCTTGAATCTTGAATTGTAGTAGCTCACTTGACATGCCTCTATCCAATGTGGATCCAGTAATGCCTCCTGTATTTTCTTTGGTTCCATTTGAGAAAGGAAGCAGGCAAACAGACATGTGTTAAGAAGAGCTTTCACAGGATCCTTTTGGGCTTAGTTTGACTCCTAGTCTCCATTGAGAAGTCATATTACCAATGATTTGAGAAGGTGGATGGTTCTTTGCAACACGAGAAGATGGAATCTTCTCAAGTCTTAATTCGTCTCCTAAGTTGGGGTCATTCAAATCGGGGATATCATTGCTTAGGAGTAAGGCGTAGATGGAGGAGAGTTAGAGTTAACCGAAGGAGGTAAGTCATTAGTGTATGCTTCAAATTCTTCAGTGATAAGTTGTTCAACCTCCATTCTCATCCTCTTCTACTAAGTGGTGGAACCCCATTGAGGGCGTGTGGCATCATCCTTAGGCAGTAGTTGTAGAAATGGGGAACTGCTTCATCTTCAGGTGTATTTTCTTCTTCTTGTTGGGAAGAATCGTCTGCTTCATCTGGGGATATGGGATCAAAGAGTTGAATAGGATCCTCCATTGAACCAGGAAGATTGATGTACTCCATGACATCCAATCGTGCAGTACCAATGATTGGAGCAGTAGAAACTGGTTCCGCAGTACCTGTTCCGTAGGAATAGAATGTGCCGTATAACATGATCCGTAGGAACTGATGAAGGTTGAGAATCAAAGTTAAAGTTTAAGGATTTGGTTAATGCATCCAAATCAAGACCCAATTTGGTCCTTGACCCTTCTTGGTGGGAGTATGTTCATTGAATGTCACATTAGAGCTTCTATGATTTTTTGTTTTGTGATTATAAACACGATATGCTTACTCTGTGATGAGTATCCAACGAAGTTTCCTTCATCTGCCTTGCTGTCAAACTTACCAAGATAGTCTTTAGAGTTTAAGACTGTGCAGGGACAACCAAATGCTTTTAGAAAACTGACTAAAGGTTGTCTCTTGTGAAGTAGCTCATATGGAGTTTTGTTTTGAGACTTGACTAGAAGAACCATGTTGTGAACATAGCAGGCAGTGTTAACTGCTTCTTGCCAGAAAAAGATGGGTAGGGTTGGAGTCTGCCAACATACTTCTAGCTGCTTCAATCAATGTCCTATTCCTTCTTTCATTTCAGCAACTCCATTTTGTTGAGGAGTTCTAGCAGCACTGAATTGTCTCTCTATTCCTTTCTTCTCACAGAAATCATTCATCACCTGATTCTTGAATTCTGTTCCATTATCACAGATCTTCTTGACTTTTAGGGTTGACTTGATGCTATACTTTGGTGATGACGAGAAGCTGGCTTGTCTCATCTTTCGTAGCCAGGAAGTATACCCCAAGTGTATCTAGTAAAGTCATCAGTGATGACAAGGCAATATGACTTCTTGGCAATGCTCTTTACATTGGTAGGACCAAAACAGATCCATGTGTAGCAAATGTAAAGGGGTAGTGTTGGTGTTGATCTCCTTTGACTTGTGAGAAGATTTGTGTTGTTTTCCTTTCAGACAAGCTAAACAATTATCATCAAGATTGAACTGTTTGTTGGGGAGACCTCTAACCAAACCTGACTTCACCAATGGATTGATATTCTTCAGGTTCATATGGCACATCGTCCTATGCCATAGAGTGGATTCATCTAAGGTAGCTTTTGAGAGAAAGCATGCTTCAGATGAAGTTGGTTGGACCTTAGACATGTCAAGACAATAGACATTGTCTCTTCTTGGGGTTGTAAGTAAGATCATGCTCTTATCTATAACTATCCTGGCTTCATAATGATGCATTCAGAGGCAATATAGTTGTGTGTTTCTCATCACAGACCTTGAGAGACACTCAACAGAATACTGCAACTGTTGCACATAATACACATCTTTGAAGTGTATTGTTCCATTGCTTACTGTTCCTTTTCCAGAAATTCTTCATCCTTTTGGATTGCCTCCAAATGCAACATATCCTCCATTGAACTTTTCAAAGTCCTGAAGGCATGACATGTTGTCTGTCATGTGTCTGGAACAGCCACTATCTACATGCCAACTGCTCTCACTTTCATTTGTTGGCTGAACCTGCACACAAACAATAGGAGTTAGTTTCTGGTGGGAACCCAAGCCAAAGCTGACTTGGGTTTGCCCATCTCATCAAAGTAACTCACCTTCCTTTGGAATAAGTTTGAAAATCAATAGGAATAGGTGGTTGAGTTACTTTGATCTTTGGTTGCCATACTTGTTTGAATGTTTTAGCTTTTGAGACAATTTTGGTGTTAACAGATTTTGATTTAACAGTAGGAACAGATACTTGACATACTTTGTTTCACAGTATTAACATGAGCCGTAGTAACTAAGTTACCTTGGCAGTATTAACACGTGCAGTATTAACACTGTGATTTTTCACAGTTATTAATACGAGAAGTATTAACACCATTATTTTTACCGTATTAAGTTTGTAGTAGAAACAAAATTTTGTCTAGCAGTATTAACTCTATTTCTACTGTTAGAAAATAAGTTTTTTATTAACACGTTTTCTTCCTGAATCTGTAGTAACAAATTTGTTGTGCACATGATTTGTTTTGTTACTACTGTTCATGGGTTTGTTTTTATGCTCACTCTTTCTAGTGTATCCCAACCCGGATGTGGATTTTGAATCACTTGCTTTTGATTTAGAGGATTATGATAACAAACTTTTGCATAGTGATTTAATTTTCCACATATAAAGCATCCCTTAACAGAACTTTTAGGAATTTGACCTTTTGTGACTTTACTTGGTTCATATTTCGTTGATTTCCTCTTTACCTTTATGGTATCCATGTCTTTTCTTTTTCCTTAGGGACTGTTTTGTTTTTACTATTAATGGATGCATTTTCGTTTACTTTCTTGACATGATCATGAGATGGCATAGACACTAAACTTTGTGAAGAATGTTGAGTAATACCTTCTATTGTGATTAAGTGATTTTCCAAAGGAATATCCTTGTCTTTCACAATGTTCAGTTTACTCTCTTCAACTAAGTCCTCAATCAGAACTTCATCATAGTTGATTGGATCAACGTTGAATGATTCTGTTGGAGGTGTCTGAGAGATAGGAATCCTAGGTTCATCTAAGGATGGACGGATATAGTTTTGGTTAAATGGAGGGGCAACTTCTTTGTAACCTAAAACAGATTTTATCTTTCCATGTATTTGTTGTTGAATTAGGTTATTAACTGATTTTGAAGCATGTTCTAATTTCCCTACATCTAACCTCAACTTTATCATGTTTTTCTTCTAATCTTTTGATATCTTCCCTTGCTATCTTAAGTTTACTAGTAAGTCTTCTCCTTTCCATTCAACTAATCTAATTTTCTCTTGATAACTTTGTTCATTTACTTTGTGTGACTTAATTTGATTCTCTAAGTTATCAATAACTCTAGCAGCTGACCGTCTTTGTTCTTCTAAGATTTTAATTGAATCACTCATTCATTGGTTGTGATTTTATATTTAAGAATAACTTCCTTAAACTCAGAAGAACAGAGTTTAGAATTTACCTCGGCCATGAGAGATGGAGTTTGAGGTCCTTTGACGATGATTCAATTGCCATTAAAGCATCATCTTGAGTTGATTCGTGACCGTCTTCATTCTAGTCATATCCAAGAACATCATTGTCAATTGCCGTAGTACCCAGGTCAGTATAAAAAAGCTCCGTATTACAGTGTCCTCCGTAGAAACAGTATCTTCAGCATCCATTACTACTGCTATGCATGCATGGTGAACAGTAGCAATATCTTCAGCAGAAAATAGGATCATCACATGAAATTAACCCCTTTTGACTAGTTTCTTCGGCTAAGTCATTCCAATCATTATCCAAATACGTCATGTGACATAAGTGCACTTGGATTGTTGTCTTGCGTGATTCGTGGATTGTTGGATTTTGACTTATTTGGACATTCCTCCTTGCAAAGTGTCCTGGTTCATTACATTCGTAGCACTTCACCTTGCTTTTATCAAAAGCAAATCCGTTCATTGTTCCTTGGATTAAATCTTCTTCCGGTTCTGTTCACAAATCTCCTAGCACGTAGAGCTAACATGGGAGTTTGCCACTTTAAGTCCATCTCTTCCCAGTCATCTTGATGTATCTGCTTCATGTCATCACTAGTGAGATTTGAGCTTTGTGAGATGAAGGCTTCAAAAGATATCTCTTCTCTCCGCCTTCATGTTTTGTTCCTCCAGATGTTGTGACAAGAGCAGTATTAACATCATTAATATTGTGACTACTACTGTTTGGTTTATTTTCTTCCACCTCTGATTCAAAGACTCGTAGGTCGATCATCTAGCTCCAATTCTTCCAATTTATCTCCTTGTCTGTAAGACACCGTGTAGATAATCCATTCTTTACCTAGAGCTCTTATGAATTTTCGGTTAATGTCATCTTTGTCATACTGGACTCCTGCACTGATCATCTCTCATGTGAGCTTTTTGTATCTGTCAAACGTATGAGTCATTCTTTCGTCTTTCAAAGATTGAAAATTTCGTATTCCTGTTAAGAAGAGCCTTCTTGTTCTTCTTGGTATTCTTTGCCCCGCTGAATCTTTTCTCCAATGCTTCCCATAGAGATTTAGCATCTTTATATTCTTCAAATTGTGATTGATACTCATTGGGGATGGCAATCAGAAGAATACTAAGAGCCTTGATCTCCGTTTGTTTTTCTCTTCTCTCCAGGTCAGTCAATGTTTGACGAGTAAGGACTCCAGGTTGTCCATCAGTTCCTTGTTGGTAGCAGGCTTGTTACCATTGACGATAACATCCCAAACTGTATAGTCAGACCAGTAGGATGTGTTGCTTAATACGTAGCTTCCATAAATCGAATTCGTTTCTATTGAGTACAGGAACTTTGTTGATTGAAACATCAGTCATGATGATTATCTTGATTCTTGCTTATGAGAATTATCAACGTGTTGATCAATGGATCTAAAGCACCTCTTGTGCTCTGATACCCTTGTCAGGATCAATTAAGTTATTATGCTTCGTTAACCTTAACCTTGTTAGATCGTGATCTATCAAAGAAGTTCAGCAGCGGAGATGAACACTTTGATATTTACAAGTTGATCGAACAACAAATATTGAAATATACGAATGAATAAGAACAATATATTTGTCGAATGTTAAGCCTCAATTGCATTAATCAGAATTATCAATACAACGTGTTTTCTATCTTACAAGGATCTACTATTTATAGACCTTGAGGCTATCCTAGATAAACTAGGAATCTACATCTCTATCTAAAAGGAACATACTATAAATACAATTGAAACTCTATCTATTAAAACGTGCATGGCAAGAGTTCATCCGTATTAACTTGAAATCAATCCGTAGTAACTTGGGACCATCCGTAGTATGATAGTTTCCGTAGTAAGTTGTTGAACAGCCGCATTAACTTGTTCTTCCGTAGTAACTTCTTAATAACTTCCGTATTAATCTTGTAAGTTACTTTATCCGTAGTTAGAAGCAGTATAATGAGTTAAACTATTTTGACTAAGTTATAACCCAACAGGAAAATAATGGCTAATCGACTAGGATCAGTGATGGACCATTTAATTAGCAAAGAACAATCGACGTTTATTCAAGGAAGGCAAATTGTGGATGGTCCTATGAATTCTTAGCGAAGTGATTAATTGGTGGGAGCTTAAAAGAAAGAAAATGATGATTTCAAGGTTGATTTTAAAAAGGCGTTTGACTCGGTTCGGTATGATTATATAGATTAAATCTTAAAAAATTCGGGTTGAGAAAAATGGAGGAAAATGGATAAAAGGTTGTGTTAAATTCCACCGGCTCCGGTTTTGATTAATGGGAGTCCTACAAAGAGTTCACTTTGAAAAAGGTCTACGTCAAGAGTGACCCGTTATCTCCTTTTCTATTTCTTTTAGTTAGGGAATCTCTACACATTTCATTTACTAAATCTATGGAAAATTGGTTTTTTTTAAAGGGGTAGAAATAAAAGAAAGTAATCCTTTTATCTTTATCACATCTTTTCTAGCGGATGACGCGATTTTTTAGGGGAATGGCGGAGGCAAATGTTAGGAATATTGTACTAATACTACATTGTTCTATTAATTTCGGTCTTAAAATCAATTTTAATAAATGTAGTATAATGGGTGCGGGTGGAGTTACTTTTGACGAGGTAAAAGTTGCTTCAAAAGTTATTGGATGTGAACCTTTAAACCCCTTTCAAATATCTTGAAGTGATGGTTGGCGAGAAAAATGCTTTGGAAAAAAACCTTAGGATTTAATAATAGATAAGATTAGCGCGCGATTATCTTCTTAAAACTTTCTATGGGAGGTCGTTTAAAACGCTCATTAAATTTGTCATAAGTGCACATCTTCATACTACCTTCAAATTTTTAAAGTTCCGAAGGGTGTACTTAAAATCCTAGAAGTTATTAGTAGTAAATTTCTAAGAGGAGTTGAAGGGAATTCTAGAAAGATGGCATGGTTCGGTTGGGACAAGGTGCTTGCGAGTAAGGATGTAGGAGGTCTTGATGTCTCAAGCTTTTGCTATGAATAGGGCGTTATTGAGTAATGGGTTTGGCGCTTTAAAACTCAACAAAACGCTCTTTGGATATTGGTCATAAAAGCTATTGACGGGAAACTTAATAATCCTATGAGTCTTGGTGCGACTTCAATTTGGTCAGGTAGTAGTGAACGGGATGACGGAACTAAAAGAGTGTAAATATCGACTAGTTGAGCTTATTAGCAAATCTGTAAAGAATGGGAAAGAATACTTGTTTTCTGGCTGGAGAATTTGACAATTGGAGGGACGCTTAAATCTTATTTCCGCGGTTGTATGGCGTTATAAAATAACCAAGTCGTCTCGGTTTTGATAAGCTTTTAATGGTCTCGAATGCGGTTTCCGTAGGGCTCCTCGGGGGGGAGTAGAAAAGAGCAAATCTTACAACTTAGAAGCTACCTTAGCGATGTTCATTTAACCAATGGCATCAATTCATGGATCTGGAAGTTGGAGGAGAATGGGTTGTTTTTCCGTCGCTTCCATTCGGAAAGTTATTGCTTCTAACTTAATATGGTCGAAGGTGATCCTACAAGATGGTGCAAGCTTGTACCCATTAAAGTCAATCTACTTGCTTGGAGAATAGGAGGTGATAAACTTCCAACAAGATTTAACACTGTCCTTACGTGGTTTGATATTCAAAGTTTGGAGTGTCGATGCGCAAAAAAAGGGAGGAAACTACTAATCATATTTTTTTTCTCGTGTTCTTTTACAGTAGTGAACTTTTATAAGAAGATGTTGCCTTGGTGGGATTTTCCGGCAGATTCATGGAATAGTTGGAAAAGTTGGTTTGACGAGTTAAAATAAAAAGAGAGACGAATGATTATGTGGAAGCCACGCTTTTTGCTTTATGGGTGGTCTTTATGGAACTTTAGGACAAGTTGATTTTCTCTTCAAGAAGTCTATCGTAGTGAAGTTTTAACATGATGGTGTCACAAGTTTTTTTATATGATGTAACAATAGGGTTAGGCGCAAACTTGATTGGTCATTTTGATTAGAAATCCAATGTATACTCTTATGTAACTGGTTCTTTTTAGCTTCTTGCTAATATTAATATAGTGAAACAGGCACGGGGTGATGGCAATGCCGAAGCTTCTTGTTTGTATTTTTTTCCGTTCAAAAAAAAAAAGGTAAAAAGTCAACCTAATTTTGAAATTGTTTATCACATAGATTTTGAAAGTTCATATATTATACAAGTATTATCGGAGTTGCTTTATTATAACGCTACAAATGAGAAAGTTCCGTATGTTTTTTCTTTACTTACATTTAGACCTATATATATATATAAGAGTTTAATTACACGCGATGGGGTCCTTATCCTCTTACCCACATGACAATCTTTTCGTCCTATCTTTTGGAGAGTACATGGATAGTCCCTTTGTTTGGAATTTCTGCACATTGGATAGTCCTTTGGTCCGTTAGGGTTAACTCAATTCCGTTAGTTATATCATAATGGATCAATTTACCCTTTTTGTCTTATTCGAAAAGGACTGCTTTTGTAATTTTTTTTTTTTTTTGTTTTTGTTTTATAGCAATTTTTCCCCCAAATTAAAACCCCATTCTCCCTCTCTTCCATAGCTACTACGCCTCCAATCTCTAAAAATCGATTTCGTACGCCTCCAGAATCCAAAACCTAACATAATCAGATCATTCATGATCTGTAATAATATCTCTCTCTCCTCTCGATTCCGAACTCACTTATTCCGTCATCGCCGTAAATCACTTCGCTGCATTACCATGGCTATACGATCACTTCCGTTCCAGGCGATGTTACTACCAGGACTTGAAATATTCCAATTAGCAATCGGAGCATGCGGCCGTCGACTCGATCTCCGGCGACATTCCGGCGATTTTTGTTGTTCATCTAAAAACTTCAAGCGCCGACAAGTATTACAAAGCTCCGGATCTCATCATAACTAAACCCAAATCCTAAATCAACACACCCTTTTAACTCATCGAGATCTTCATTAGTTAAGCTTTTAGGATCTAACTAAATCATCTTCATTGCTTGATTCAACATATCCTTCAAGAAAAACTTGGTTTTTCTTCTTTTTTTTAGGGAGTTTTTTGGACCATTAATCGTCATGTTTTAAGGATCTAGATTGATTTGGTGCTCTGGGTATTGTTCTTCGGTGAAAAGGGTATTGAAAGTGGCGAAATTGATTCGTATGATAAGCTGCCCATTTTGATTTTTGGTTGTATGTTTTGTGAATTTTGTGTTTTGGGGGTTTTGAAAGTGGTTATGTGAGAGAGAAAGAGTCGGTTTTTATAAGACTTTCAGAATGGGTTTTAATTTGGGGAAAAAAAATTGCTATAAAACAACAAAAAAAAAAAAAAAAAAAAAAAATTACAAAAACTGTCGTTTGCGAATAAGACAAAAAGGGTAAATTGGTCATTATGATATAACTAACGGAATTGAGTTAACCGTAACGGACCAAACGACTGTCCATGTGCAGAAATTCCAAACAAAGGACTATCCATGTACTTATCCAAAAGATATGACGAAAAGTTTCATTTGGATAAGAGGATAAGGACCATCCGTGTAATTAACTCTATGTATAATAAGATCTTTTGAAATTGAAAATATATGTATTTAATGTTCTTTTGTTTATCACATAGTGACGGATTTTGAAAATTCATATATTATACAAGTATTATCGGAAGTTGTTTATAAAGCTAAAAATGAGAAAGTTCGTATGGGTTTTTACTTTTACCCTATAACATTTAGACCTATATACAGTAAGAGCTTTTGAAATTGAAAATATATGTATTTAATGTTCCTTTTTTTTTCATATTAATAAAAATCTTATATCACTTTCCAATATAGTAAATTTAAGATTCATCATTAATAAGGAATAATATTCACGCGCGTAATGTTTAATTTTTAATTTCTAAAACTATAAGCATAACACTAAAATATGATTAAGCTCAATCTAATTTAAACTAAAATGGATTCGTTAATGATCTAAAAAAGGAAACTCAGGGCATGTTTGGTCCGTGTAATGTTTTTCAAGGAATTGGAATCCGTTAAAGTAATTGGAATTTGAGGAATTTGAATCTGAATTAAAAAAAAAAAGTGGTCATGTTTGGTTGACAGAATTCAAAGAATTCAGTTTTCAATTTTGCATATAATTGAGTTCGATTTGTAAGTATTTAAAATTAATTGAAGTTTTTGTAAAATATGTGTGGAGAAGAACTTATACGAAACTTATGAAAGCTTAATTTAATATATTTTGTTGGTCGATATTTTTTGTGAAACATATTTAAAATAAATATAGACTTTTAAAAACAAATTGCTTCAAGTAGCTTATTTGAGATTATAATATGGTAAATTACATAATTATCCATAATTAAATTTATCTTACTTAGCTATTATGTACTATCATTTTACATTTTTGAGCTAGACCTTCAACTACATTGTCGGACACATCTACGAAAATAGTTGGCGGTTATATTAAAATGATACAACGTTTTGTTTAAAACAAGTTTTAGTAAACTGGTTTGAATTTCATTAAATCATTAATCTTGGATTCCTTTCGAAACTGAAAGTAATTCTGAATTCCACAACGAAAGAAATATGATGAAATTGATTTCAATCCCGCATTTATTCAACCAACACAAAATGCAACCGGAATTTAGCATTCCACACAAAGTTCCCCCACTATATCTTTATACACCACCTTTGTAATATTTTGGAAGTAGTGCTTATCATATTTTTTTTTTCTTCTTCTTCTGAAAGACAACATATATTAAAAACAAACAACAAACAACAGGCACCACCCTCCAAACCAACAACAAAAATACATATTGCGACTAAAAGAGGAGGGGGCCAGGGACAAGGAAAAAAAAAACAAGGTAACACACTTGTTACCAAGAATACAACGGAAATATAAAGCCAAGGACAAAAGCTACTAGAGCCATATAAAAAATATAACAAAAAGGACCCACAAGACCCATCATCACCCAAACAAAAAACCCAAACAATAAGCCGCAACTGCCCACTGTGCAAACATCGACCAGAAGGCGTGAAACAAAAACAGCACCACGCCCGTAGCACACAGCTGAACGACAATTTGCTATTAAGCTTATTCTGAAGGCTGCTGCAACTCGAGACCGGATTCTACAACCATTTATGCCAACACAACGTCCCTTTTTACTCTTTTCAAAATCCACTCATAGCTTCGCACCTAAATTTCCCAGACTAGCGTGGGCAGACTCAATACAGTACCTCCAAACACCCGACTATTCCTGTTTTTCCAAGCAAAATATCCCGAAATCAATTCAACAGCTTGCCAAACATATTTGCAATTACTTGATCTCAAGGAGTTGTCGCTAAATATTTTGTTCAATGTGTTAAAATAACGTTAACGATTCCAGTCCTAACTTAATATAAATCGTTTACTAACTTGGTTTGGTTTTATGCAGTAATATGTAGAGGGACTGGTCATGTTAATATTCTGAAGTTAGGTGCTGTTTCTATATTGAAGTTTGGAGTTTAGAAAGTTGAGGGTCTTGGATGCAAGTAATAGTTGCTGAGGACTAAAGCTGTAAATATGTGTTATATATAAACACATTTATAGTTAGGGTTTGGCATAATGTTACAGCCACTCTCTCTCTCTAACCGATTGTCTTTGTATTCAGTTGATCTTATTAATAAGAAGTTGTGGTATTGATTTGTGTTACCTTGAGTTCGTTTATCAGTTTTTACATGGTATCAGAGCACCGTGGTGCTCTGAATATTTCGATCAAGATCTGTTCATCGGTGACTGAATATTTTCATGTCTGTCGGTTGTGTTGGATCTATTCGTCGGTGTTTCTGTCCGTCGGGGTTGCACCGGTAATGTGGTGTTTCTGTTGACGTTCTGGTTTAGAGGCGATTCAGGTTTAGGTGACGCTGTTCTGTTGTTTCGAGGCGGTTCAGGTTTGTTCTGGTTTCGACATCGAGGCAGCGCACTGTTACTTCTTCGATCTGTAAGTTTCTGGCTATTTGTTGGTTTATATCGGTGGATTATTGTTATCGGTGTTGTTTGTTGGTTTATATCGGTAGATTGTTGAGAACAGGTGATTGTTGTGATTTGTTTGTTTAGATCTTGGTAGATCTGGTCAGATTCAGTTACTTCGTGACTGTTTTTGTTTAGATCCAGTGGTTATTGTGTGATTTCTTATTCGGTGACTGGATCTAGTATATCGGTTACTGGATCTGTTATATCGGTGGTTACTGGATCTGTTATATCTGGTAGATCGGTGGTTATTGTGTTATATCTGGTGGCTTTTTCGTTGAATCCGGTGACTATTCGGTTGGATCTGGATTTTTGCTTGGGTTCGGTTGATTGTTTTTTTGGTTGTGGACTTGATCGATCTGTTCAGGCTAGATCTGGGTTAGTTGCTGGCTGTTGGGTTCCTTGGCTGTTCCAGGAGTGTGGGCTAGCAGCTGCTGTGGGTTACCTCTTTTCTTCCGCTGCTCTCTTTATTTTTTCTGTTTTTTTTGTTTTTTATTCATTCATTCATTGGTCTGTATTATTCTTTTATTTCCTTTTTTATTGTCTGTAATATTGCTGCTGGTGCTTCTTGCTCCCACTGTAAGTCTTCTCTCCCTTCCTCTTTATTACTTTACTGCTCTTTATTGGTTGGTTGATTGTGGTTGCTTGTGGTGCCAGAGGTTTAAGCCTGGTGTTTTGTTGTTTGTGATCTGTTTGTTTTTTTGTTGGTTGGAATTTTTTATTGTTCTAACGTTTTCTTGGTAGAAGAGAAACATACTGTTGAGCCCCTACTTAGTAGACCTCTGAATCGAACAGTATAGGGTGCAACACACAGTGTTGTCTTTTAGGACTTTTATTCTGTTTTCTTATTCTTGTGGTGGTTGTTGTTTTTTCTTCTTCTTCTCGTGTTTGTTGTCTATGTGCCTTTGTCTGTTATAATGAGTGCTGAAAAATCTGGTGCTAGTAGTGATATTAAAATGACCCAAGTTAATAATTTGGACTTTAGTGACCCTTTATTTCTGCATGCTAGTGACACTAACACTTCGTCCTTAATCACATTTAAACTTAAAGGAACTGAAAACTATAATGTGTGGAGTTGTGCTATGTTACTTGCCCTACAAACCAAAAATAAAACTGGATTTATTGATGGTAGCTTAAAAAAGGATGAGTCTGATGCTGTATTAAGTAGGATAGATGTAATTCTGTGGTACTTTCTTGGCTACTTAGCTCTATTTCTGATGAACTGTATTTGGGTCAAGTTTTCTCTACTTCTGCCTATGTTGTTTGGAATGAATTAAAAGAAACATATGATAAGGTAGATGGGTCTATTACATTTAATCTGCATCATAAAATAAATAGTTTAACTCAAAGTGGTAGTTCTGTTTCTGACTATTATCATAAGCTTAATTCCCTGTGGAAACAATTTGATGCTTTAGTTAAACTTCCTGTATGTACATGTGATGGTGCTAAAATGTTTTGTGACCATAATAATCTGATAAAACTGATGCAATTTTTGATGGGCCTGGATGATAACTACTCTCTCATACGTAGTAATATTTTAACAACGGACCCTCTTCCTTCTGTTAAAACTGCATTTGCTATTGTGTCTAGAGAAGTATCTCATAAAGGTTCTTCTCAATCTTCTTCAAACAAAGGTCAAAACACTGTTTTCATGGCAAAAACTTTTGAACCTAATAAGAACTTTAATGGCAATAATAATTTCAATAAAAAATTTGAGAAGAGAGGTCCTAATCCTAACCTTACTTGTACAAAATGTGGTATGATTGGGCACACTGTTGAACGTTGTTATGAGATAGTAGGGTATCCTCCAGGCTTGAAAAAAGGCTTTAAGAGTAAATTTAACAATAATAATGCCTTGATTGATAACAATGTGGTTTCTAGTGGTTCTATGTCCTTTACTAGTGACCAAATGGATAGGATTTTGAGACTTATTGGAGATAAGTCAGTCCTAGGGGGTGTGCATGCCAATATGGCAGGTACTCGTTTTCATAACAATAATGTGTTCTTTAATTCTAATTTTCATAAATTTTTTTGCTCAAATACTCATCTTAATTCTGTTAAGTTTCATAATTGTTGGATCTTAGATTCAGGAGCAAATCAGCATATGACACTATCAGATGTACATCTTGATAGTGTAGTCAATATTGCTGGTTTGAATCTGAAGGTAGGACACCCAAATGGAACTGAAGCAAGAATAATTAAAATTGGAAATTTGAAACTAAATGAACATATACGATGTCTTGGTTGTACCTGAATACAATGTGAACTTGCTTTCTGTTTTCAAACTGGCTAAAGATAGTAAACTTTCTGCTGTATTTAATGAACACAATTGCTTCATTCAGGATTCAACTCTAAAGAACACCCTGGGGACTGGTAGTGTTTCTGATGGTTTATATTACTTTAATATGATTAGTAAAGGTATTCGTGATTCTGTGCCTAATGTGCTTACTTGTTTGTCTGTTGATCTGTGGCACAATAGACTTGGTCATCCTTCTGACCAGGTCTTAAATGTCTTAAAAAAACTCTTTAAACTTGATAGGGAGTACTGAAACTGAACCTTGTGATGTTTGTCATAAGGCCAAACAAGCCCGAGAACCATTTCCTCTAAGTGACCATAAATCAAGTCACTTAGGAGAGTTGGTTCATTTGGATTTGTGGGGACCTTATAAAGTCACTAGCAAGGACGGTTTTAGATACTTCCTCACTGTGGTTGATGATTTCTCTCGGGCTGTTTGGCTGTATATGCTTAAGACTAAAGATGAAGTTTGTTATCATATTATTGACTTCTATAACATGATTAAAAACCAGTTTTCTAAAAATATTAAAGTTTTTAGAAGTGATAATGGGACAGAATTTGTAAATAACAAACTGACTGAATTTTTTAATGAAAATGGAATTCTTCATCAAACCAGCTGTACATATACTCCACAACAAAACGGAATTGCTGAGAGGAAACATCGACATCTTTTAAATGTGTCCAGATCTCTTATGTTTCAGGGGGGGTATTCCTCTTTCTATGTGGCCAAAATGTGTTCTAACTGCTACTTATCTTATTAACAGGACTCCATCATCTGTGTTAAATGGCAAATCCCCCTATGAATATGTCTATGACCATAAACCTAATCTGTCCCATCTTAGGAGTTTTGGCTGTCTTGCTTATCCTACTGTACTTAATAACACTGATAAGTTTAGTAGTAGGTCTCTTAAATGTGCATTTATTGGCTACTCTAACTCTAAGAAAGGCTATAAACTGTATAGTTTTGATCAGAAGTGTGTAATATTTTCTAGAGATGTTAAATTCTATGAAAATGTATTCCCTTTCAAATCCTCTAATGACGATCATCTAAACTTGCACACTGAGACCACTACGAACACTTTAAATTTCTTTGATAGCGTGTATAACCAACTCCCTAAAAGTCCCGATGATGAAGGGATGGATACTGATGGTGAAGGTAGTGGCTCAGATTCTACCTCACATGACAGTTTTAAGGAGCTATCTCCTGTGCATAAAACTGTTGTGGAGGAGAATACCACTGCAACACAAGTTGATGAAAACACAGTAATCCCTGAGGGCATTGTTTTTCAAAATCTGGATGAATCTGTAATTAATGAAACTGCAAATTCTCGAAAATCATCTAGAAAAACAAATGTTCCTAGAAAGTGGGATGACTATGTTTTAGGGGGGAAACACAAATATGGAGTTGATAAGGTTGTTAGTTATGCTTGGCTGAAAAATGATGTTGCTTGTTTTGTTTCTAACTTGAATAAAAGTAGTGAACCTAAGTCTTTTGCTGAAGCATGTTTAGATCCTAACTGGATAGATGCCATGAACACATAAATGGAGGCGTTACTTAGAAATCATACTTGGGATGTAACAAAAAAACCTGAAAATAAAAATATTGTCGATTGTAAGTGGCTTTTCAAGATTAAATATAAGGCTTCAGGAGAAATAGAGAGATATAAGGCTCGTTTAGTTGCTAGGGGTTTTAGTCAAAAATATGGAATTGATTATGAGGAAACTTTTTCACCGGTTGTGAAAATGGTCACTGTTAGGTGTATGATTACTTTAGCTGTGTGCAATAGTTGGCCTCTTTATCAACTTGATGTTAATAATGCATTTTTATATGGTGACCTGGATGAGGATGTTTATATGTCATTACCCGAAGGGTATTTTGAAAAGTCTGATAATCGTGTCTGTAAGTTGAAAATGAAACAGGCCCCTAGAAAATGGAACGAAAAATTAACTGCGAGTCTTTGTGAATTTGGGTTTGTGCAAAGTAAATCTGATTATTCTCTTTATGTGCTGACCAAAGCTGATATTCATGTTATGTTATTAGTTTATGTTGATGACATTATAATAACCGGAAATTCTAATGCTGAAATTGATGCTGTGAAAAAGTTCTTAAATTCTAAGTTTATGATTAAGGATTTGGGTAATTTGAAATATTTTCTGGGCATAGAATTAGTTGAAACTGAATTGGGTGTATGTCTTTCTCAGCGTAAATATTGTTTGGAATTACTTGATGAATTTGGATTATTAGGATGCAAACCTGCAACCACGCCCATTGATGCAAATATGTCTGTTTTATCTGATAAAGTTGAACAAAAGTCGAGTAAACCGTTAAGTAATATTTCTGTGTATCAAAAACTGGTTGGAAAGTTGATATATTTGACTCTTACAAGACCAGATATTAGCTTTGCAGTTCAAAATCTTTCCCAATTTATGCATGCCCCTACAGAACTGCATTTTAGCCTTGCTTTGAGGGTACTTAGATATCTTAAAGCTGCTCCTGGACAAGGTATTCAATTGTGCAAATCTAGTAGTGTCCAGTTATCTGTTTATGTTGATTCTGATTGGGGTCGATGTCAAATATCTCGACGTTCTGTTACTGGTTTTTGTATATATGTTGGGAATTCTCTTGTGTCATGGAAAAGTAAGAAGCAGCCTACGGTCTCCAGGTCTTCTGCTGAAGCAGAGTACCGAGCCATGGCTGCAGCTACTTGTGAAACTTTGTGGTTAATAAATTTATTGCATGATATGAAAATAAATGATTTAACCCCTGTTGATTTCTACTGTGATAACAAAGCTGCGATGATGATTGCAAACAATCCAGTATTGCATGAGCGGACTAAGCATTTTGAGATAGATTTGCATATTGTAAGGGAAAAGGTGTGTTCTGGGGTGCTGAAGTTAATCAAAATCGAGTCAAATGAGCAACTAGCTGACATCTTTACAAAGAGACTTTCTCCTTCTCCACATAACTATTTGTGTAAAAAGTTGGGATTGTATAATCCGTTTAGAGTTAGGACTGAGGGAGGATGTTAAAATAACGTTAACGATTTCAGTCCTAACTTAATATAAATCGTTTACTAACTTGGTTTGGTTTTATGCAGTAATATGTAGAGGGACTGGTCATGTTAATATTCTGAAGTTAGGTGCTGTTTCTATATTGAAGTTTGGAGTTTAGAAAGTTGAGGGTCTTGGATGCAAGTAATAGTTGCTGAGGACTAAAGCTGTAAATATGTGTTATATATAAACACATTTATAGTTAGGGTTTGGCATAATGTTACAGCCACTCTCTCTCTCTAACTGATTGTCTTTGTATTCAGTTGATCTTATTAATAAGAAGTTGTGGTATTGATTTGTGTTACCTTGAGTTCGTTTATCAGTTTTTACACAATGTAACTTTGCAAATGCTTATATGATTTAAAAATAGAATGTTTGGCGCTTCGACTTTTTTCGTCTCACTTGATAAATGAAAAACATTTGATGGAAATTATTTCACAAAAATAAAAATGGTATATCTTCATTAGATGTCGTTATTTATGGGTAACTAGCACTACAAGAAATTAGACTTTTAGCAACGGACATTTCCGTCGGAAATACCTCAAAAAGTGAACCTAGCAACAAATTTCCACAAACTGGTCGCCGAAAAAAATTTGGTCGAGAAAAAACAACAGCTCCCAGGGGCTAATGACAAGACCATTTACCGACGAATTTTTTGTCGCAAATCCCTGGGAACTCCGTCGAAATTCCATTTATTTTAATCTATATGCATTATAAAGCATTTGGGTATAAAGTAATTTAAGCATGCTAAAATTATTAAACTACCCTTTTAATTAATTAATTACTAAATAATTAAAATTATAACTCTATAACATTATTACTATATATACTTAAAAATTTAAAATAATTGAGTTTTCTTTTTTTATAAATTTAAAACAGTAAAATTTTAAATAATTGGAGTTAATTTTTAAAATTTCTAACTAATTGAATGTTTACAAACCGAAAAATCTTAATCGTTTATAAAATTATTTGTAATAAAATATGTACCACCGAATAAAATTATTCACCGAAAATTTTAAAAAATTATTATCACCGCCGCATCGCACGGGTATATATTAATAGTTCTCTAATAAATTCCTAGGAAATAACTCAGTTTTGTGACGGAATTCGGCCGTCGTTAACATCCGTCGCTGATACTCTAATATTACTCGGTTTGAATATGTTTAATTGTGTCTAAAGTTGATAAACCCAACTTTTACAAAATTTCCAACAATAAGTTGGAGATTGCAGCTAAGTCATATAAATTTTGACTTCGAATTGTTTCACTAAAATGTCATTATTTAATCAAGTATCCAAATACGTATAAAGTCAACATTTGGCTTTGATCATATATTAAAATTATTAACTGATATAGTCAAAATAAAAATAGGTTAGGTTATATTTAGTAAAACTAGTTACATTAAACTAAGCAATTAAAAGCTGTAACTTTTAATTTGTATTGAAAGTTGAAACTCTTTCTTTGTAATAAAGTTTGTCAAATTTTTTGTTGAGTTGCTGAATATATAATATTATATAAAAAGATACATAAACTAAAATAAAAATAGGAATAATCACCAAATGAAGGGTATATTGGAAATTTTATTTTTAAAAGACTCCAATTAATTTTAAAATTGTTTTGAAACTTTTTGTTCGAAATATGAAAAAGTTTACTTCTCGTGTATCAAACAAAACGTTTTCTAAGTTAGCAGCTTTTTGAAAGAAGAATTAAAAAAAAAAAATGTCGTATGATCTAAAATAAAAAACTTTTTTTTCCGCCTCCTTTATGACATTTTCTAATTGGTCTTATTCTTGCCTAAAACTAACAGCCTAAGGACAAACCGGACCGTTATTACGATTAGTAAAACTAGTAAATATGATAATAACTAAACATATATTTCTTTTTAGCTCTATTTTCCAGATAATTTTGTTCAAATATATCTATCAAATGACAATGATCTGTATTTACATTTGTCAAAGGATTGTGGTTGGTAAGGCAATATGTCAAATTGTCAATATGAGCATACGTCTTTTACTTACATATTTACATTAGAATGTCAACGTTGTCAACTCTAACTTTAACTAAACCAATCAAAATTAATTACACAACGTTGATCTTTGATTAACTTTAATTCCACTAAGAAAAAAACTAGGATCAATTCGTTTTTAAAATTATTAAAAAGGTCTAATCTACCTTCATATTCAATAAAGAAGTAGGTGAGTAGCATTTGTAAGATATTCAAATTATACCAAGAAAGAAAGTTGATTCAATCTCATCCCGTTGAAAAACTATACCACGATTGAAAATGGTAAAACGAATACTGTATTTTATAAGATATCAAATAAATAAAAGATAGTAATATATGCAACTTGACGTCACCTAACTTCTAATTACTTTTTTTCATATAAGAAAACCCTGTTCGCTATATGTACTCATGGTTCAAACCTGTTTCAGTTGTGATGTACTTGTGTCGATTTGATATGAATTTTATGATTGTTGTGTTCAACTACTCTTCATTCAAATCATTTAGAGATACACAAATTTAAGATTGACTCTAATTAAAGTTTTATCAATTTGGTTTATCATCTATATGTTTTTGTTGGTTAATAATTGCTATAGATAATGAGATTTTATTTATTTGTTATATGACTAAAATGAGAATTTAGTAATCAAATTTAAGTTTTAAGAGATTTTTAAATAAAAATGGTATATATGAAATGTTTAGGGTTTATATCGAGTATATGTGAAATTTTGAATTTTAATTGGAAAAATATGATCCAGAAAGGTGTAGAATGGAGGGAACGTCTTGATTCTCGGTGTCTTTGCCATCACTCATTATTCATCCCACAAGGATGACTACGGACAACTCTTATGATCCGGTGGGACACCAACTAGAGGGGGGACGGACCGAGACTCGATCCTACTTATCCAGAAATCTCAGTAGTGAGCCCATGAGTTTTTACGGAGGTGGTTACCATTGCAACGACAACCCAATGATATTTTGATGTTTATATGTTTAATCTTTAATCTTTAATTTATAATAAAAGATGGGGTTTAAATGACACATTGCGAAGTAAGACTCATTTGATAAGTTATTTTCTTTGATTTCAACCGTTAAATAAGATTGATGATAACAGCAAATATATATATATATGATACCATAAAAAGTAAAGTAAAGTTTATTTATAAAAAGTAAAGGTTTTAAAAAGTAAAGTTTAAAAAGTAAAGTTTATTTATATGTAAAAATATATGAAATTGAATAGAAAAGGTTTGCAAGTATTCGATTTACAATCTGCTTGGTCAAAGGGATTTATTTACTATCTGGTTGTCAAATATATATAATATGTAAACTGGTTAGTCAATGAGCTTTTGCCCTTGACGCCACACTTAGGCTTAAGCGGGCTTAATCACGACAAGAGTTTTAATATATATAAGGGACCAGATTAACCTCGACTAATAGCAGAATTGACCTTACTAAACTTTCATTTCAATTTCCAGACTTTTTTTTTATTATTTTTATTTTTTTTATTTTTATTTTTAGGCCATGAATCCAGTAGTCATATGAGTAGTGCTATCCAACGTAGTAATTTAGCCTTCCATATAGGAGGCGATCAAACAATATAAATTATAATATAGAAAGTAAATAAGGTAGAGAAACTTACAATTAAAATAGGATGTATTCAGAAACTGGAAATATTATTAAGCTTCACAAATATTACAAGGAAAGTTTAAAACAAAGTAGAACTAGAAAGTAAAGTGGTGCCTCTAAAGTAAAACCTGAGTCCCCTTTTATAGAGGGTGGAGCTCAAGGCCAAATACAGTACAAATTATTATGGCCGACATCTTTTATTGATTGTGGGCTCTTTAGACAAAATCATTTAGCCTTCACATGGCTATAGTGAGATTTCTTTAGATATTCTGACGTCTTTCCTTTCTTATCCTCTGTGTCTTCACTCATTTTAGTGGTATCTTCCATCTCTTCATTAGTTTTGGAGGATTCTCCAATATTTCTTGCCATTTGATACTTCAATTCCATGAATAATTCTGGTATGGACAATTGCATATCCTCTTCTTGGTTTTGGGATTCTCCACCAAGGCATTGAAATTGATTATCATCTTCAGAGGAGTCCTTCATTGAAGTGTCTGATTTTGAATATAATTGTTGATATTGAATTAAATCTTTTTGGACCTGGTTGATATATTCTTCCATGAGTTGTTGATGTGTCGGTTTTGTGATTCCACTAGACACTAATTTTGCTTCGATTAAGTGAATTGGAGTAACAGGAGCTAATTCTTTTAATGTTTCCTTTTCCATTAATTTCTTTTGTTCTTTATATTTTAATAAAGTAGACTGAATATAATCAATAGTGTCTTTTGATGCTAATTCACCAGTTTCCTTATCTACTTTGAGCATGTTTATCCAAAATTTAGTATAAAATGCTCTTTTTAATTGTGGTAATTCTTGATCACATGATTCAATTTCTGGTTCCCATCTCCATATCCATGGGATTGAAAATTCTCTAAAGAATATTAGAGAAGGAATAATTTGTTGAACACAATTAGCTCTTTTTTCTTCAAATAATTTTGGGCAAATATTTACCCATTCAACATAGTAACTCTGGAATGGCTCTACAAGAATTTGAACTGAGGGACCATATGTTTTCCACCAATTAAAAAACCAATTTGGTAGTCTAGGGTTATAAACCGAAGAGGATACCTTAATAAACCAAGAATGTTTATTATTGGGATTTTGATAAAAAAAATATTTTGTGGAGGCTATCCACATAATCCCAGTAATTATAGCTGATTTTTAATTTATTTTCAGCGTTTATAAATTGCTTTTCCCTGAATGGAGATATTCCCCAATCTTCTATAGTAAGAATCCGTTTAATATGAATTTTACTATAAATGTGGAATCTGTAATTGACCTGTTATCCTCTTTTGTGGTGTGCTTAATTTCACAAGTAGAGGTATCAAGTAGTAATTTTTCATAATATGTTCTGGATTTATAGGTCGGAGCTGTGTAATATTGCGTATCCAGATACCTTGACATTAATTCCCAAGGTGTTTCATTTAGATTAAAATGATAATTTAGAATATCTTGATATTCAAGAATTAAAATTGTCTCCCTATGAGGGGTTTGAATAAAATTATCTGAAGAAGTATCATTATCTTCTTCTTGGATGATTGCATCCTTATATGGAGATTTTATTGCTCCTTGTTGATGCATAAATTGCATAAATTTTTGGTATAATTGTTCATTTTCTTGTAATAAAGGAAATTGAGAAGAGTCTTGAATTGCTCCTTGGGATATTTTTACATCCACTAGTCTTCCTCTGCCATGTTGAATTATGGCCTTGCCTCTTCCTCCTCTATTAGAGGGGTTTAATCCTCTTCCTCTTCCTCGAGGAATCATCCCTGCAAAAATTCTCTTGTTAAGAAATCAGGAAGAGAATTGTCTTCCCCTTTCTTATAAACAATTTTAAAATCAAATGGGGCTAAATGAGCTTGCCATCTAGCAAACATTTGTTTTGAAACATCATGTTTGAAATCTTTAGTGAACATAAATTTTGCAGATTGACAATCAGTCTTTATTGTAAACTGTTGATTATATAAGTCATCTTGGAATTTTAAAACACATTTAACAATTGATAAGATTTCTTTAGCTATTGTAGCATAATTCTTTTGACCATTATTCCATTTTCCAGAATAAAATCTAACCAAGTATTCTAATTTATTTTCTGGATTAATCTGTTTTTAATATTCCTCCATAACCTATATCAGAAGCATCTGTTTCAATTATTTTTTCCCAATTTGGATTTGCTAAGGATAAACATGGTAAATTTTTTTACCTTTTCTTTAATTTTTTGGACTGTTCTAGTATGTTCTTGTGTCGAAGGAGTAGGAATCTTTTTTAGTCTATCATATAAGATTGATGTATCTTGTGCTAAATTTTTATAAAAGGGAGAAATATAATTTAAACTTCCTAAGAACCTCTGTAATTGTGTCTTATCTATTATTTCATTTGGAAATTTTGAAGCAAATTCAATACTCCTATTTAATGGAATTATGCTTCCTTTTTCTATATCGTGTCCTAGAAATCTAACCTTGGTTTGGAATAACATCATTTTTGGTTTGGAAATTACTAAACCATTTTGAATAATTAATTTTTCAAAGATTTCTAAATGTTTAAAATGTAATTCAATATTTTTAGAGAATATTAAAATGTCATCAATATAGACAATAATAAACTCTCCATATGGATTAAAGATATCATTCATAATCTTTTGGAATTCGGAAGGAGCATTTTTTAATCCAAAAGGCATGACATTCCATTCATATTGTCCAAATGGAACATTAAAAGCAGTTTTATATCTATCTGATTCATCTATTTGAATCTGCCAATATCCAGATTTTAAGTCAAATTTAGAGATATTAGAATTATGTAATCTATCTAATAAATCTTTTTTATTAGGAATTGGATATCGAATCCATTTCAAAACTTTGTTTAGAGGTTTATAATTTATAACAAGTCTAGGTACTCCCCTTTCTTGTTCTGCATGTTTATTAACATAAAAAGCTGTACAAGACCATTGAGATTTTGATGGTCTTATTAATCTCTTATTAATTAAAGATTCAATTTCTTTTTTGCATAATTGCAGATATTCAGAATTCATTTGGCAAGGTCTTGCTTTTGTAGGAATTTTATCTTCATTAAAATCTTCTTCGTAAGGAAGGGTCACCGTATGCTTTTTTCTATTCCAGAAAGCATTAGGGTGATCATTACATATATGTAATGAAAATTTATTTGTTATTAACTTTATTTTATCTTGTAATTTAGGATTGTCTAATTGTTCATCAATTCTTTTTTCTGGTTTTGATTGTTCTGTTGTTGCTGCTGCTGTTGCTGATGATGGTTGTTGACATTGGCATTGATTCTGGCAGTGATCTGGGCGATCATATTGGGCATTGCCGCATTCAACTGCTCAGCGACTTGTTCAGCAATGATGCTAGCGTTGGAGCGAGGTGCCATGATTCTACAGCCAAAAGAACGAAAACAATTTAGAACGCACGAATGGAATATGATAAGAATATAATCTAGTGAATATTGATGATTATGGCACGAGAATAATATGAACGAGCAATAGTACACGCATGACAATGATTTAAGAGAATGGACTGTAATGATTGCCAATAGTAAAAGTTTCACACGATAAGATAAGTACAATAATAAAAGATAAAAGTTCCATTAATGATAATAAAGTTTAATACAAGTACTGAATGAGAAATACGATTTCAATACATAGAAGAGAAAATGAGATAAGTAGTCCAAGTCGTGTACAATGAGAAAATTACGACTAAGCTAGGTACAGTATAATAAAAGGAAATAACTAATGGCGTCTCTCTAGGAATATCTTGGCTGCCATGACCGCAATCAGCGTGCCCATTACCAGGCACACACCAATGAGGTGCTGCACGGTTCCTGCCGTAGCTCGGGTCGATGCGATGACTCGCAACGCCTGCTCCGACAACTGTTATGCAGAGTCAGTGACCTCACTGATAAGGTGTCCCTGATGATGGGTCTCCTGTGCCAGTCCCCGTACCTCGCGGTGCAGGTGAAGGAATGCGGCCGGTGGGGGAGGCTGAAGGGTAGGAGGCATCCTCTGCCTAGCGGCCTCGACGTCTCTAGCGCGCTGCATTTCCTCGCGCTCCATCTGTCTCTCCCAGGAGTAATGGTCCATGAGAGGGTTATGTGGGGCCTCCTCTACAGGGTGACCAAATGGGAGGTGGGATGGTGCGGGTCGGGATGGGCCGGCCTGGTGCTCGGCGATCCGGTACGGAAGGCGGCCCGGGAGGATGACCTGCTTTCGCGCGGTCAACCTAGTACGGGCCCCCTGGTACTGGGGTGGCGCGGCGACGGGTACCGGTGGCGGGGGTGGCAACACAGCCCTCGGGATGGACCCGATGCTGCTGGAGATGGCCATGGAGGTGTCCTCCGTGGGATCGGTGGTCTGCCGGCGCTGGCTTTCCGAGGCGGTGCGGCCCTCGGAAGGCGAGGCGGCTCTCGGTAGCGAGCGAGACTGGAATCGTGACGGTGAACGCGAACGGGAGGAGTGAGACATGACGGATCTGTGAACAATGAGTTTCGTAAGTACGTGAAGACACAAAAGAATAATAAAGGAAATGTGTAATGAAATGCATGCACGGTCAGTCACGTGAGAATCGGGAAAAGACAGAACCGGGAATTTTCGACTCAAAAACCGTAAACAATAGTAATTACGTTCGGTCCTTGCATAATTCATTTTGAACTAGGCATGGGTGATCAGGCCATGCTTAGTTGAAAATACCATGCAATCGCGAAATTATTCCCTAAAGTTTGAACCCATAAATGATTTTCCTAAAAAGCCATGGTTATAGTTTGGTTTCGAAAATTTTTGAAAATCTTAAAACCGTTTTTTCACTATAACTTGTGCTCTGATACCAAGTCTGTCACACCCCGCTAAAGCGGAAACACGAGATGTGAAGAGCTGGAAGATCATTACACATGTTATAACAAACATAACGTTTTCAAGTCATAGATTTAAAAATAAAGTGTTTACAAATTCAAAAGTAATAACCAAGCCAAGAAATTTAGTACGAATACATAAAGCAAAGTTCCATTAAAAATTCCCAAAATAAGTGAACAAGTCTTTTCCCATCTGGTTCTCTCACGCGACCGCCTTGACCCCGTCCATGCCATGCACCTCATGCTTCACTAAATTTCCTGAAACATAAGATAAAGTGTCAACTACGAAAGTAGTGAGTGAGTTTACGTTTAAGTTTGCTCGGCAAAAAGTCTCGATTAAGTATATAAAAGTAAAAGTTTCCAAAAGGAGGTTAGCGGAGAAAAGTCGCTTAAATTTTATATACTTTTAAAGTTCTAAGTAATGGGCACATCGAGGTCTCGTATAGACCAAGTAGAGTCAGATTTAGTAAAATCATAGTTGCGGAAACAATCGCTAAAAGTTCATAAATTATGCGTATAAGTAGTCTACTTAGATTCGTGTATCAACCTCTTGGCATTCTATAACTTAAGTGTTCACACTAAACCGATTGTTCAACCGTGAGGCCACTTACCCCGCCTATCCTACAGGGAGTTCTCAAGTTCTTAGTAATATGTACTTAGACTGCCATCTAAGCAAGGAACGGTTCTTTCCTAAGTATCGATACCCATAATTACTAAACGGCTTCCTGAAGTTAATAGTGTGTAATGTCTAAAAAATGCAGTTGGGCACTAAGTAGTTTGTTTCCAAAAGAAGATAGTCGTCACTTAAGAGTCATGTTATAGTTCCATCAAGGGTCGGTCTCGCATACAAGCATCAATAATTAGTTTATCTGAAAAGGGGGCAAGCCGGAAGTTCAAGTAAGCAGTAGAGCACAAGTGTTTACCGCAATAGAGTTTCATTGTCCAAAATAGTTCAAAAGTTCCAAAGCTCTTATAGTTTCATAAGTTCGTAATAAGTTCAAATGTTCACAAAGTTGTAATTGTTCATAAATGTTTTCAAAAAGCAATTAATCTTATGTTTCCTCCCCCGAAATCATGCAAAATATTCATTACGTAAAAGGGGGTTGTAACTCACGGATTGCGAAGAATAAAAACACGAAAGTCGGTCGGATGGAAGTCGGGAATCACGGATCGCCTATTATTACCAAGATAGTTCAATAGTTTTATCTTATTATGTTTCTTTATATAATATAATAGATAAAATTTTATTATAAACTTTAAGTGTCAAGGTTAAGTATTGTCCAAAATGGTCCGAAATGGTGAGATGTCACGTTTTTGTCCAAAAGTCCGAATTTTACGTTTATTAATTGTCGCGTCACAAGTGATTTTGCTCGCTGAAGTGGTTTACATTTTTCTAAGGAAATTTGGGCAAGCGCTTCCGCGCCCAAATTTCATATCCGTACAATCCACTTCCGCTCACAAATCACCTATAAAACGATTACATTAAACTAGTTATTTTAAGTCCAATTAGTCCAAACAAGTCACAAATGTCCTTACTTTCACCAAACTCAGTCCAAGTGTCATATATTAAAAAGTCAGCGGGTCAATTAAGTCAAAAACGTGCAATAACGAGTTTTCGGAAAAGTTGCAGCTCTATGCGCCGCTGTGAGCACTGGGACGGCGCACAGAACACATTTTGTCCCGCTGCGTCCTGGTCTGTAGGACGGCCCACAGAACGTGATTTTCGAGTTTTTCTTGTAAAACGTTTATTTATCCATAGATCTCGACATGCAATAGTTTAAACTTATTAAAACATCATTTTAACAGTTTCTAAAGTATTTAGAGTCACAAATTCGTGGATTCAAAGGTTATTTCGGTTAAAAACGTTTTGACTATAAAAAGTCATAGATTTTGTTTTTAGACTTTAGATCATACATGCAAGTAATAAATCAGTAAATAATGAAAAGGGAATGATTTCTACCGAAGAGTTAGCTTGGATGATGATTTGGCCGGATTTTAGCTTCAAAAACCTTTACGAAAATGGTCCTTTACCGAAATACTTGACTCCTCTGTTTCCTTTGGTGTTTTTAAACGATTGGATGGATGAAAAATGGGTTTTGATGGTGGAAATCACTGTAACTTGTTGTTTTTGAGAGAGCTTAGAGAGAAAAGTGGTATGTGTGGGTTTTTGTTTTATAAACTGATAAATGAAAATGAATAAAGAAAAGTGGTAATGTGAAGTCTTGGTACTGCCTATTTGCAGTAATGATGGCCTGGAACTCGAGATTGATTGGTTAAAAGGTTTAGAAATCGCGACATGCAATTTATCAAATAAATTACAGAATTCTTCCTGCAGGACGGCGCACAAGTTGTGGTGCGTCGTCCTGGACCAAATTTGTAATAATTTTTGTGGTTTGGCTGATTTTGTATTATTGTTCGTTGGACCTTTTCGTTAACTAAAATTTTTAAATGTATGTTTACGTTATGAACTTAGGAAAGTTCATTAGGAGTTTTCTTGGTATTAGGACTTATATAAATTGATTCCCGGGTGTGGATTCCGACACAGTCGCGGTTTCCGGTTATTGAACAGTTTAAAGACTAGATAGACCAAAAAGAGACATAGAGTCTAAAATGCACCTGGAATTGGAACGGTTGTCACAAAAATGATTACAATTAAAATTTGCAATTCAAAATGTCATTAACCATGTATTAATCAAAATTAACAATTAACATTACACTTTTAATATCCATTCGAAAATCTCAAAATAAAAAAATATATTATATATATATATATATATATATATAAATATATATATATTATATCTCTATATATATATATATATATATATAAGTCACTTTTTAATTAAATAAAAGAACATGACGGCCACAATCCTTGATACAAAATCTTCTTGGGAGGTCACTCACCCCGGTACTAAGTTCGTACCTATGATCTCCACACAAAGGTTGTAGGTGATAACCATTGATGCAAGCCTCAAGGTCGTACACATGTAAGATTACATACAAAACCCATCAAAAACTATGTCGTTTGTGGTTTAAATGTTATTCAACGTTTGATTTGTCTTATATTCATCAAGGGAGAGATGACTCAAAATGCAGGGGGCCATTGATTTAAAAAGAAGTTATTAAAAGTTTTTCGATAGATACCCAGTGATAAGAAACAAACTTATATTGTTGAAGACGTGATTAATGAAGAAAAAGATGTCATTAGATAAAACTTAGTAAAATTGTTTAAAATATAATTTAAATCAAGATGAGTATTCAGGAGACGATGTTCCGCGCGAAGAAGGACGAGCGGCAAGATATCGATCTTTCAAGTCAACAGCGGCCGTTTGAAACGAATGATAATTCCGAGTCGAAAAGAACATTGATACCAGGTTTTATTAGATCGACCAAGTCAACGTCGAAGAGGTTGACTTGGTCAAGTCAAAGATGTTAACTTTTAAAAAGTCAAATGTCAAGAATGGTGACTTTATAAAGTCAAATGTCAATAATGTGTGACTTTATAAAAGTCAAATGTCAATAATTTGAAGTAATTTGAAAGAAAGTCGAAGTCAATATAAAAGTCTGACTTTGACACTTGAATATTAAAGTCTTTTCTTACCAAAATACTTAGAGTAAAATGCCTTTAAATTTTATAAAAGTTGTCGTAAAAAATATTTGATGAATTAAAAGATGATCAAAACTTGTGGCGAAGCTTAATATATCGCGAAGAGGTTAAAAGTCTGTTTTAAGTAATATTAGACATTTTGATTACGTTGGCGTCTTTGAGTCCAAGACGATGTATTGCACGTATGTATTATATATATAAGTTTTACTTATACAAGTATATTATATATATACGATAGATATTTATATCTATATATATATATAATATATATATAATATATATATATATCTATATATGGGGTTGTTACATATAAGGTTACATGCAAAACTCATAAAAAAAATATGTCGTTTTGTTAAGATTCTTCAAATCTATAATTTAAATCATATTTATTAACTAACGAAATAGTTTTTGATGAGTTTCGCATATAAGATTACATGTATAGCAGCCCATATTCACTTCCTCATAATATATATATATATATATATTATATATATATATATCTATATATATATATATATATATATTATATAATAGGAAGAACCCGCGCGATGCAGCAGCGGATACAAAATTATTGTTCGATTAAATTTTATTAGAAAACATTGATGATAGTTTCTCATTCATCGGTTAATATATTTGTTCGATGTAATAGTTCTTGGTTCGGTCATTTGGACCTTAAATAATTATGTAGTAAGTTTTATGGTTTGACCATCGGTTTATGAAACAAATTAAATGGTAATCGTTTCTCAATTCTTTTCCCTCTTAATTGTCATAATAAACTTGAAGTGCCTACATGTAATAGCTTTTAGTTTCTACTTGAGTTATTCGGACTCCAAAAATAGTTAACTATGTTATTTCTAATAGTTTCACGTTCTATTCTTAGACATAATAGTAAATAATTCTTGTTTGGGTCGTACGGAAAATTAAGCTTGTTAAGGTCATTTGACTTATAAGTCTGTGACAACTCGTCTTTTCGAGTTATTGTTTTTCCGATATTTATTCTTTTATTCGCAATTATTTCGACCCTTGCATTTCGCTTTTATTTACTCACGTTTTGTATATTGAGTGGGTTTTATATGTTTTATTACTTTGTCTTCGAGACGGAAGCTTTAGAATTACCTAAGTGCTAATAATTAGTATACTCCGTTATTTATAAAGTAGTGTGTTTACGCCACGATCGTCGGTTAAGAAAATCATATTTGAAATTTCATTACAAAGTTAGTCCTCTAACTTAATCTATTACAAAGTTAGTCCTTTAACGGAGAACTAACGGAATCTATCACAAATCTAATCCTTTAACAAAAAGTTAACGGATTTTGCCAAAAAAGGCGGTGCGCAGGCGCAGCACCTATGTTGAGGTGCGCACCTCCCTCAATTTGGCTAAATTCCAATTCGACTTTGTGAGTCAATATCTTGAGATTCCAAACCTTTTTCCACGTGATTTCTTCTGCAATATGCCCCATTTGGGTATGAAAGGCAAGTTTGTGGATCTAGAGATGGATGGCATTCTCTATGTTGCCAAAAAAATCAAATGTTACAACAAACACTTTTGTTTACTTTTCCTTTCATTCTCACTTCACAAACCTCTCATTTTTCTCAAACATTCCAGAGAATATGAGCCTATTACACCTTTATTGAAGTGAGAATCCAAGGGAGCAAGTTGGAGAAATTACCTCCTACAATCATACTTGATTCTCCACAATTTCGGTAAGTTATCCTTGTTAAACTATTCACATTTCTTCTACTTTTTCCATTTGGTTAGAGCTTGCTAACACATAATTTTATTCCTTTTCTTACAAGTTCATACTTCCATTTTTCCATCTTGACTACAAGGAGTTTCGGTGATTTCTTTGAAGAACCGACATATTTGGTTTAGTAAGTATTCTCTCCGAAACCTTTTCATCTTCTTCTTTCTAGTGGAAATCTCTAACACACTTTTATTTGTGTGTTAATGGAGATCTTTTACTTTCATTTCCAACTATTTCTTTTGGAGTTTGGCAACTTTTCGGAGAAACTCTTAGATTTTTGGTAAGTATATTCCTCCGAAATCTATTTACTTTTGCTTTTTTGAGACTTTATTAATGGTGGTTGTTTTTATGTCTTGGAGCGATTACTTCTCCTCACCACCATCACCGAAGTCTCCACTTTTTAGACAAGTAAAGTTTGTAGATTTCTTGCGGGTGTAACGGTAAATTCGTTATTTCCCTAATTCCGTTCTTTCATTATCTTTTTCATTATTATCTTTAATTCGGTTTAAAGCCTTGAAAATGGTAGGTTAACATATTAGACCAACACCTTTCGTTCTCGGAAATTTGGACTTAAAACGTGTAAATATGTTAAGATGTGCTATTTACCGAAATAACGTATTACTATAAATATATGTAAAAACTACACATATAAATATATATAACGCTTGGTAAATGTTATTTGAACCTAATTTAACTTTCGGACATTTTACCTTTTTACCATAAAACGTCAAACGAATCAGATTTCGGCTAAAACGTAACTTTCATAAATTTGGAAAATGGCTCGGTGCGCAGCACCGAGGGTCTGATCCTCAAAAATTCGTTTTTTTGTTAATTATTCAGCAAAGGTTCTTAGCGTATTTCGTACTCTTAATCAGTTTTAAACTTATATATAAGTAATCTAGTATATAAAGGTATTATATAATGTCAAAATAACGTCTTTGGACTCAAAGACACTACCGCAATCTTAACGTTATCAAATTTATTAAAACAAACGTCTACTTACTTTTTCGTCAAATCATGTAAAAACGTTCTAACTTTTTACTATATATTTGAAATAAAAGTCTTTTACTCTTAAAGTGTCAAAGTTGATTTCCATTCTATAAATCGTTGACTTTGACTTTTTCTTCAAAATCGTTGACTTTTGACTAATCTAAATCAACATCTATAATTTTGACTTTTCTTCAATTGTTGACTTGACTTGACCAAGTCAACATCTTTGACTTTGACCAAGTCAACATTTTGACGTTGACTTTGGTCGATCTCAATAAACTTTGGTAACATTTCCTTTCAATGATATCCTGGTAGTCATTCTTTGGGGCTCGGAATGTTATTCCCTTCTAATAGTCTTTATGACGTGAAATTATCGATA
>CAJVGC010000582.1:56600230-56632597 GCA_910822075.1 Senecio squalidus | reverse complement strand
CAAATCTTTCAAGAAAATGTGGCAACCAAAGATTCAAGTAACTCAACCACCTATCCCCACTGATTTCTCAAAACTTGTACAAAGGAAGGTGAGTTACTTCGATGATATGGGCAAACCCAAGTCAACTTTGGCTTGGGTTCCCATCAGAAACTAAACCCCTATGTTAATGTGCAGGTTCAGCCAACAAAAGAAGATGAGAACAGTTGGCATGTAGATAGTGGCTGCTCCAGGCACATGACAGGCAACATGTCATGCCTTCAGGACTTTGAAAAGTTCAATGGAGGATATGTTGCTTTTGGAGGAAATCCAAAGGGAGGAAGGATTACTGGAAAGGGAACAATCAGCAATGGTACCCTACACTTCAAGGATGTGTACTATGTGCAACAGCTTCAATACAATCTGTTGAGTGTTTCTCAAGTTTGTGATGAAAAACACACACCAATATTCACTGCTACAGAGTGTATTATCATGAAGCCTGGGTATGTAATCGATGAAAGTATGATACTACTCAGAACACCACGGAGGGATAATGTCTACTGCTTAGACATGTCCAAGGTTCAAGTAAATTCGACTGAAGCTTGCTTTCTCTCAAAAGCGACTTTGGATGAATCAACTCTATGGCATAGGAGAACCTGAAAAACATCAACAAACTAGTTAAATCTAGTTTGGTTAGAGGACTCCCAAATAAGCAATTCAAACTTGAAGACAATTGTTTAGCCTGCTTGAAGGGTAAGCAACACAAGTCTTCCCACAAAATTAAGGAAGTCAACTCTAACATCACTGCTTTACATCTTTTACACATGGATCTCTTTGGTCCTACTAATGTAAAGAGTATTGCAAAGAAGTCATATTGCTTGGTCATCACTGATGATTACACAAGATATACATGGGTTTATTTTCTTGGTACCAAAGATGAAACAAGCCAACTCCTCATTTCCTTTATCACTAAGATTGAACTTCAACTCAACCAGAAGATCAAGAAAATCCGTTGTGATAATGGTACAAAATTCAAGAATAGTGTGATGAATGACTTCTGTGAGAAGAAGGGTATAGAACGCCAATTTAGTGCTGCCAGGACTCCTCAACAAAACGGAGTTGCTGAAAGACGCAATAGGACACTGATTGAAGCGAAGCATGCTAGCTGACTCCAATCTTCCTATTTTCTTCTGGGCAGAAGCAGTTAACACTGCCTGCTACGTCCAGAATAGGGTGTTGCTAGTTAAGGCACACAACAAGACACCATATGAGTTACTACACAAAAAGCAACCCTTGATCAGCTTTCTTCGTGCTTTTGGATGCCCATGCACAGTTCTCAACTCAAAAGACTATCTTGGAAAATTCGAAAGCAAAGCTGATGAAGGAACATTTGTTGGATACTCATCTCAAAGCAAAGCATATCGGGTCTACAATCACAAATCAAAGATAATTGAAGAAAGCTCCAATGTCACATTCAATGAATATACACCCAACAAAAGAGGACATGGACCAGATTGGGTATTTGATTTGGACGCCTTAACAAGATCATTAAACTCTAACTTTGAGTTTCATCCAAAACAGGTTGCTACGGACCAGGTTGCTACGGAAGAGGTTACTACGGCAACCAATTCCTCTACTACGGCACCTGTTGCTACGGATCCCATTACAGGTACTGCCCGTCTAGATGTAATGGAATATATAAATCTTCCAATTACATTGGAGGATCCAGTTGATACATCAACAGCCCAAGAGAATGACTCCACCAAGGAAGATGAAGCTGTACCTCCTCCATCTCCAAAGGCTACGGATTATGCAACACGTCCTAATGGTGTTCCATTCCTAATTGAAGAGGATGAGGATGGAAACTCCTTTTTCCATTGATCAAGAAGAAGCTGCAAATGTTCTTATAAGAACAGAATTGACAAGAATCAATGTGATGGCTGATGAAGACACCATAGCCTCACAACTTTTGAAGATCAAGAAGGAAAAAGAAGAAGAAGAGAGAAAGAAGGCACTGGCTGAAGCAGTAGCAAGACAAAGAGCTGAAGCTGCTTCACAACCCAAACAAAAATCTCTCAAGTTACCTGAACAGTCTGCAGGTACATCTATTCCTACAGGTAAATTGGGATTCATCACAGTGGACAGAAAGAAGAACAAGGTACAAAGTGTTGACCTTGAAGCTGAAAAGAAAAAGGGAAAGTCAGTTGTGGTAAAGAAGTCAAAAGAAGAAATTGCTGAAGAAGACAGATTGGCCAAGGAAGAACTTTATTTCAAGACCATGTCTGCCAAAGAGATTGAAAATGTGAGAAGAGAAAATGAAGCAGCTGCACTGCAGATCAGAATGAATGCTGAATTAGCAGCTGAAGAAAAGGCAAAAGCAAGGTTATTGGCTGAACAACAAAAAGAAGAAGACATTCATGAAGCCATTAACTTTCAAGGTATGACTGCTGAGGAGATAGATGCAATCAAACAAGAAAATGAAGCTGCAGAGTTATACCTCAGAATGCAAAAAGAAGCTGCTGATGATGCAATAAAAGCTCAGGAGATGGTCAATGATGACATTTTGGACAAACTGGTTAAAAAGGGATTGAAAAAGTCTTTGGAAAGAGAAGATGAGCATATAGCACAGAAGATGCAAGAAGAGGAGCTCAAAATTGCTAAAGCCAAAGTCAAAGCCAATCCTGAGAAGAAGAAAGTGTCCAAATCAACTCCCATACAAGCAAAGATAGCAGAGGATAGAAGGAAGTTTACTGCTTATCTAAAAAGCAAGGGTCATAGTGGCAGATCTTTAGGCCCTATGAAGTTACCTTCCATCCTTGAGCTTGTCAAAGAGGAAAAACAAAAGGAAACATTAAGGGAACTTGCTCTCAAGAAACTTCAAGAGAAGAAAAAGAAGGATGAAGAAAAAGCACTTGAAGCTGCCCTTAGAACAGGAAGAAAAATATTTCAGGCACAAGAACCTGTTTCTCCTGTGGAACAACCAGAAAAGAAGCATAAAAGAGTCAAAAGCAAATCCAAATTCATTCCTCACGCTAAAAGAAGAAGGATGAGTGAAGATGATGCTACTGCTTCTCAAACAGAAGATCCAAACATTTCATTTGCTGACATCAAACCTGAACATGAAGAGATAGAACAAAATCCTCCAAGTGTTGCTCAAGGGGGTGATTACTCTGCATACATCAACCCTGTTGAAGGTTTGAAGTATACCCCATTGAAGGTGAAGCCTCCAATGATCATTGACTGGAAATACATTGGTGGAAATATGAAAACTGAATATGAAGTTACAAGAGCTGATAAATCAAAGACGATTCTTATAGCCTTTCATGCAGTTTTTATGAAATTTGATAGAGATGATCTGGAGAAGATGTATGAGATTGGCATAAGGAAATACTCACAACGAAGACAAGGAGTATGTCCTGGTACTGATCTAGCAATGGATGTTCTGTGCGGTTTATTTGAACCTGGATACAAGCCAACAAGTTCAATCTTCAAGAAAGAAGGACCTAATAATCCTGTGCTTAACTGGTTTGTGTATGAAAAATGTGAAGCATACTCAATCATAAGAAAACATGGATCAAGGGAATTCTACTTGATAAGTCATACTTATCCACACTCTTTGAAGACCTTAGAAGAACTGGTCGAATTGAAGCTGAATGGTCCAGGAGATTCATTGATTGCTCAAGAATTAATTTGGAAAATCTTGTGTCAAATAATAGTGGAAAAGAACAAGATGGAAACTGACTTGTAAACCGTAGTTGTAATAGTTAGTACTGCTTTGTTAATAAAAGTAGTTAATACAGTTGAAGCATGAAAACTTGTACTTTTGATGAATCATAAAAGTTCAAGGTTAGGGGGAGATTGTTGGGTTACAACTTAGTCAATATAGTTTAACCATAAACAATGAATCCTAATAAACAAACGAAAGTAACTTAAACAATCAGTTTGGTGATTATGAAGTTACTACGGAAGAATACAAAGACAAGTTGGTGCGGCTGTTCAATCAAAGTTGCTACGGTAGATAGAGTTACTACGGTTACTACGGACAAAGTCAGGATCAAGTCACAGTCAAAGTCAAGATACGGAATAAGTCAAAGGCACGGAAGACACGGAAGACTTATCATATTTTGTATATATAATCTAAGAGTTATAATTAGATTATATTTCCTTTTGTAATTAAATAAAGTTTTCTTATTTAATGTTTAGATAAGGATAGACGTAGAATTCTAGTTTATCTAGAACAAGCCTCAAGGTCTATAAATAGATAGATCCTTGAAAGATAGAAAACACGTTGTATTGATGTTATTCTGGTTAATACAATTGAGGCTTGCAATTTGACAATACTTTTGTTTAATTCTTATTCATTCTTTATTGTTTAATAAACTCGTAATATTGAAGTGTTCATCCGCTGCTGAACTTCTTCAATAGATCTTGATCTACAACGTTAGCAAACCTGTTAGTTTATCTAGACTAACACGATCCTGACAATATGAATTTTATGGTTGTTGTGTTCAACTACTCTTCATTCAAATCATTTAGAGATACACAAATTTAAGATTGACTCTAATTAAAGTTTTATCAATTTGGTTTATCATCTATATGTTTTTGTTGGTTAATAATTGCTATAGATAATGAGATTTTATTTATTTGTTATATGACTAAAATGAGAATTTAGTAATCAAATTTAAGTTTTAAGAGATTTTTAAATAAAAATGGTATATATGAAATGTTTAGGGTTTATATCGAGTATATGTGAAATTTTGAATTTTAATTGGAAAAATATGATCCAGAAAGGTGTAGAATGGAGGGAACGTCTTGATTCTCGGTGTCTTTGCCATCACTCATTATTCATCCCACAAGGATGACTACGGACAACTCTTATGATCCGGTGGGACACCAACTAGAGGGGGGACGGACCGAGACTCGATCCTATCACCTTATCCAGAAATCTCAGTAGTGAGCCCATGAGTTTTTACGGAGGTGGTTACCATTGCAACGACAACCCAATGATATTTTGATGTTTATATGTTTAATCTTTAATCTTTAATTTATAATAAAAGATGGGGTTTAAATGACACATTGCGAAGTAAGACTCATTTGATAAGTTATTTTCTTTGATTTCAACCGTTAAATAAGATTGATGATAACAGCAAATATATATATATATGATACCATAAAAAGTAAAGTAAAGTTTATTTATAAAAAGTAAAGGTTTTAAAAAGTAAAGTTTAAAAAGTAAAGTTTATTTATATGTAAAAATATATGAAATTGAATAGAAAAGGTTTGCAAGTATTCGATTTACAATCTGCTTGGTCAAAGGGATTTATTTACTATCTGGTTGTCAAATATATATAATATGTAAACTGGTTAGTCAATGAGCTTTTGCCCTTGACGCCACACTTAGGCTTAAGCGGGCTTAATCACGACAAGAGTTTTACATAATATATATAAGGGACCAGATTAACCTCGACTAATAGCAGAATTGACCTTACTAAACTTTCATTTCAATTTCCAGACTTTTTTTATTTTTTTTATTTTTTTTATTTTTATTTTTAGGCCATGAATCCAGTAGTCATATGAGTAATGCTATCCAACGTAGTAATTTAGCCTTCCATATAGGAGGCGATCAAACAATATAAATTATAATATAGAAAGTAAATAAGGTAGAGAAACTTACAATTAAAATAGGATGTATTCAGAAACTGGAAATATTATTAAGCTTCACAAATATTACAAGGAAAGTTTAAAACAAAGTAGAACTAGAAAGTAAAGTGGTGCCTCTAAACTAAAACCTGAGTCCCCTTTTATAGAGGGTGGAGCTCAAGGCCAAATACAGTACAAATTATTATGGCCGACATCTTTTATTGATTGTGGGCTCTTTAGACAAAATCATTTAGCCTTCACATGGCTATAGTGAGATTTCTTTAGATATTCTGACATGGATTCTGTCTTTCCTTTCTTATCCTCTGTGTCTTCACTCATTTTAGTGGTATCTTCCATCTCTTCATTAGTTTTGGAGGATTCTCCAATATTTCTTGCCATTTGATACTTCAATTCCATGAATAATTCTGGTATGGACAATTGGATATCCTCTTCTTGGTCTTGGGATTCTCCACCAAGGCATTGAAATTGATTATCATCTTCAGAGGAGTCCTTCATTGAAGTGTCTGATTTTGAATATAATTGTTGATATTGAATTAAATCTTTTTGGACCTGGTTGATATATTCTTCCATGAGTTGTTGATGTGTCGGTTTTGTGATTCCACTAGACACTAATTTTGCTTCGATTAAGTGAATTGGAGTAACAGGAGCTAATTCTTTTAATTTTTCCTTTTCCATTAATTTCTTTTGTTCTTTATATTTTAATAAAGTAGACTGAATATAATCAATAGTGTCTTTTGATGCTAATTCACCAGTTTCCTTATCTACTTTGAGCATGTTTATCCAAAATTTAGTATAAAATGCTCTTTTTAATTGTGGTAATTCTTGATCACATGATTCAATTTCTGGTTCCCATCTCCATATCCATGGGATTGAAAATTCTGTAAAGAATATTAGAGAAGGAATAATTTGTTGAACACAATTAGCTCTTTTTTCTTCAAATAATTTTGGGCAAATATTTACCCATTCAACATAGTAACTCTGGAATGGCTCTACAAGAATTCTACAAGAATTTGAACTGAGGGACCATATGTTTTCCACCAATTAAAAAACCAATTTGGTAGTCTAGGGTTATAAACCGAAGAGGATACCTTAATAAACCAAGAATGTTTATTATTGGGATTTTGATAAAAAAAATATTTTGTGGAGGCTATCCACATAATCCCAGTAATTATAGCTGATTTTTAATTTATTTTCAGCGTTTATAAATTGCTTTTCCCTGAATGGAGATATTCCCCAATCTTCTATAGTAAGAATCCGTTTAATATGAATTTTACTATAAATGTGGAATCTGTAATTTGACCTGTTATCCTCTTTTGTGGTGTGCTTAATTTCACAAGTAGAGGTATCAAGTAGTAATTTTTCATAATATGTTCTGGATTTATAGGTCGGAGCTGTGTAATATTGCGTATCCAGATACCTTGACATTAATTCCCAAGGTGTTTCATTTAGATTAAAATGATAATTTAGAATATCTTGATATTCAAGAATTAAAATTGTCTCCCTATGAGGGGTTTGAATAAAATTATCTGAAGAAGTATCATTATCTTCTTCTTGGATGATTGCATCCTTATATGGAGATTTTATTGCTCCTTGTTGATGCATAAATTGCATAAATTGTTGGTATAATTGTTCATTTTCTTGTAATAAAGGAAATTGAGAAGAGTCTTGAATTGCTCCTTGGGATATTTTTACATCCACTAGTCTTCCTCTGCCATGTTGAATTATGGCCTTGCCTCTTCCTCCTCTATTAGAGGGGTTTAATCCTCTTCCTCTTCCTCGAGGAATCATCCCTGCAAAATTCTCTTGTTAAGAAATCAGGAAGAGAATTGTCTTCCCCTTTCTTATAAACAATTTTAAAATCAAATGGGGCTAAATGAGCTTGCCATCTAGCAAACATTTGTTTTGAAACATCATGTTTGAAATCTTTAGTGAACATAAATTTTGCAGATTGACAATCAGTCTTTATTGTAAACTGTTGATTATATAAGTCATCTTGGAATTTTAAAACACATTTAACAATTGATAAGATTTCTTTAGCTATTGTAGCATAATTCTTTTGACCATTATTCCATTTTCCAGAATAAAATCTAACCAAGTATTCTAATTTATTTTCTGGATTAATCTGTTTTAATATTCCTCCATAACCTATATCAGAAGCATCTGTTTCAATTATTTTTTCCCAATTTGGATTTGCTAAGGATAAACATGGTAAATTTTTTTACCTTTTCTTTAATTTTTTGGACTGTTCTAGTATGTTCTTGTGTCCAAGGAGTAGGAATCTTTTTTAGTCTATCATATAAGATTGATGTATCTTGTGCTAAATTTTTATAAAAGGGAGAAATATAATTTAAACTTCCTAAGAACCTCTGTAATTGTGTCTTATCTATTATTTCATTTGGAAATTTTGAAGCAAATTCAATACTCCTATTTAATGGAATTATGCTTCCTTTTTCTATATTGTGTCCTAGAAATCTAACCTTGGTTTGGAATAACATCATTTTTGGTTTGGAAATTACTAAACCATTTTGAATAATTAATTTTTCAAAGATTTCTAAATGTTTAAAATGTAATTCAATATTTTTAGAGAATATTAAAATGTCATCAATATAGACAATAATAAACTCTCCATATGGATTAAAGATATCATTCATAATCTTTTGGAATTCGGAAGGAGCATTTTTTAATCCAAAAGGCATGACTTTCCATTCATATTGTCCAAATGGAACATTAAAAGCAGTTTTATATCTATCTGATTCATCTATTTGAATCTGCCAATATCCAGATTTTAAGTCAAATTTAGAGAATATATTAGAATTATGTAATCTATCTAATAAATCTTTTTTATTAGGAACTGGATATCGAATCCATTTCAAAACTTTGTTTAGAGGTTTATAATTTATAACAAGTCTAGGTACTCCCCTTTCTTGTTCTGCATGTTTATTAACATAAAAAGCTGTACAAGACCATTGAGATTTTGATGGTCTTATTAATCTCTTATTAATTAAAGATTCAATTTCTTTTTTGCATAATTGCAGATATTCAGAATTCATTTGGCAAGGTCTTGCTTTTGTAGGAATTTTATCTTCATTAAAATCTTCTTCGTAAGGAAGGGTCACCGTATGCTTTTTTCTATTCCAGAAAGCATTAGGGTGATCATTACATATATGTAATGAAAATTTATTTGTTATTAACTTTATTTTATCTTGTAATTTAGGATTGTCTAATTGTTCATCAATTCTTTTTTCTGGTTTTGATTGTTCTGTTGTTGCTGCTGCTGTTGCTGATGATGGTTGTTGACATTGGCATTGATTCTGGCAGTGATCTGGGCGATCATATTGGGCATTGCCGCATTCAACTGCTCAGCGACTTGTTCAGCAATGATGCTAGCGTTGGAGCGAGGTGCCATGATTCTACAGCCAAAAGAACGAAAACAATTTAGAACGCACGAATGGAATATGATAAGAATATAATCTAGTGAATATTGATGATTATAGCACGAGAATAATATGAACGAGCAATAGTACACGCATGACAATGATTTAAGAGATAGGACTGTAATGATTGCCAATAGTAAAAGTTTCACACGATAAGATAAGTACAATAATAAAAGATAAAAGTTCCATTAATGATAATAAAGTTTAATACAAGTACTGAATGAGAAATACGATTTCAATACATAGAAGAGAAAATGAGATAAGTAGTCCAAGTCGTGTACAATGAGAAAATTACGACTAAGCTAGGTACAGTATAATAAAAGGAAATAACTAATGGCGTCTCTCTAGGAATATCTTGGCTGCCATGACCGCAATCAGCGTGCCCATTACCAGGCACACACCAATGAGGTGCTGCACGGTTCCTGCCGTAGCTCGGGTCGATGCGATGACTCGCAACGCCTGCTCCGACAACTGTTATGCAGAGTCAGTGACCTCACTGATAAGGTGTCCCTGATGATGGGTCTCCTGTGCCAGTCCCCGTACCTCGCGGTGCAGGTGAAGGAATGCGGCCGGTGGGGGAGGCTGAAGGGTAGGAGGCATCCTCTGCCTAGCGGCCTCGACGTCTCTAGCGCGCTGCATTTCCTCGCGCTCCATCTGTCTCTCCCAGGAGTAATGGTCCATGAGAGGGTTATGTGGGGCCTCCTCTACAGGGTGACCAAATGGGAGGTGGGATGGTGCGGGTCGGGATGGGCCGGCCTGGTGCTCGGCGATCCGGTACGGAAGGCGGCCCGGGAGGATGACCTGCTTTCGCGCGGTCAACCTAGTACGGGCCCCCCGGTACTGGGGTGGCGCGGCGACGGGTACCGGTGGTGGGGGTGGTAGCACAGCCCTCGGGATGGACCCGATGCTGCTGGAGATGGCCATGGAAGTGTCCTCCGTGGGATCGGTGGTCTGCCGGCGCTGGCTTTCCGAGGCTGTGCGGCCCTCGGAAGGCGAGGCGGCTCTCGGTAGCGAGCGAGACTGGAATCGTGACGGTGAACACGAACGGGAGGAGTGAGACATGACGGATCTGTGAACAATGAGTTTCGTAAGTACGTGAAGACACAAAAGAATAATAAAGGAAATGTGTAATGAAATGCATGCACGGGTCAGTCACGTGAGAATCGGGAAAAGACAGAACCGGGAATTTTCGACTCAAAAACCGTAAACAATAGTAATTACGTTCGGTCCTTGCATAATTCATTTTGAACTAGGCATGGGTGATCAGGCCATGCTTAGTTGAAAATAACCATGCAATCGCGAAATTAATTCCCTAAAGTTTGAACCCATAAATGATTTTCCTAAAAAGCCTTGGTTATAGTTTGGTTTCGAAAATTTTTGAAAATCTTTAAAACCGTTTTTCACTATAACTTGTGCTCTGATACCAAGTCTGTCACACCCCGCTAAAGCGGAAACACGAGATGTGAAGAGCTGGAAGATCATTACACATGTTATAACAAACATAACAGTTTTCAAGTCATAGATTTAAAAATAAAGTGTTTACAAATTCAAAAGTAATAACCAAGCCATAGAAATTTAGTACGAATACATAAGCAAAGTTCCATTTAAAAATTCCCAAAATAAGTGAACAAGTCTTTTCCCAATATGGTTCTCACGCGACCGCCTTGACCCGTCCATGCCATGCACCTCATGCTTACACTAAATTTCCTGAAACATAAGATAAAGTGTCAACTACGAAAGTAGTGAGTGAGTTACAGTTTAAGTTTGCTCGGCAAAAAGTCTCGATTAAGTATATAAAAGTAAAAGTTTCCAAAAGGAGGTTAGCGGAGAAAAGTCGCTTAAATTTTATATACTTTTAAAGTTCTAAGTAATGGGCGCATCGATGCCCTAAAGTTCGTATAGACCAAGTAGAGTCAGATTTAGTAAAATCATAGTTGCGGAAACAATCGCTAAAAGTTCATAAATTTATGCGTATAAGTAGCTAATTAGATTCTTGTATCAACCTCTTGGCATTCTATAACTTAAGTGTTCACACTAAACCGATTGTTCAACCGTGAGGCCACTTACCCCGCCTATCCTACAGGGAGTTCTCAAGTTCTTAGTAATATGTACTTAGACTGCCATCTAAGCAAGGAACGGTTCTTTCCTAAGTATCGATACCCATAATTACTAAACGGCTCTGAAGTTAATAGTGTGTAAAGTCTAAAAAGCAGTTGGGCACTAAGTAGTTTTGTTTCAAAAAGAGATAGTCGTCACTTAAGAGTCATGTTATAGTTCCATCAAGGGTCGGTCTCGCATACAAGCATCAATAATTAGTTTAGCTGAAAAGGGGGCAAGCCGGTAAGTTCAAGTAAGCCAGTAGAGCAAAAGTGTTTACGCATAAGAGTTTCAAAGAGTTTGTCCAAAATAGTTCAAAAGTTCCAAAGCTCATTATAGTTTCATAAGTTCGTAATAAGTTCAAAAGTTCACAAAGTTGTAATTGTTCATAAATGTTTTCAAAATGCAATTAATCTTATGTTTCCCCCGAAATCATGCAAAATATTCATTACGTAAAAGGGGGTTGTAACTCACGGATTGCGAAGAATAAAAACACGAAAGTCGGTCGGAATGGAAGTCGGGAATCACGGATCACCTATTATTACCAAGATAGTTCAATTAGTTATTATCTTATTATGTTCTTTATATAATATAATAGATAAAATTTTATTAAACTTTAAGTGTCAAGGTTAAGTATTGTCCAAAATGGTCCGAAATGGTGATTGTCACGTTTTTGTCCAAAAGTCCGATTTTACGTTTATTATTGTCGCGTCACAAGTGATTTTGCTCGCTGAAGTGGTTTACATTTTTCTAAGGAAATTTGGGCAGCGCTTCCGCGCCCAAATTTCATATCCAAAAATGTACAATCCACTTCCGCTCACAAATCACCTATAAAACGATTATACATTAAACTAGTTTATTTTAAGTCCAATTAGTCCAAACAAGTCACAAATGTCCTTACTTTCACCAAACTCAGTCCCAAGTGTCATATATTAAAAAGTCAGCGGGTCAATTAAGTCAAAAACGTGCAAATAACGAGTTTTCGGAAAAGTTGCAGCTCTATGCGCCGCTGTGAGCACTGGGACGGCGCACAGAACACATTTTGTGTCCCGCTGCGTCTTCCTGGTCTCTAGGACGGCCCACAGAACGTGATTTTTCGAGTTTTTCTTGTAAAACGTTTATTTATCCATAGATCTCGACATGCAATAGGTTTAAACTTATTAAAACATCATTTTAACAGTTTCTAAAGTATTTAGAGTCACAAATTCGTGGATTCAAAGGTTATTTCGGTTAAAAACGTTTTTGACTATAAAAAGTCATAGATTTTTGTTTTTAGACTTTAGATCATACATGCAAGTAATAAAATCAGTAAATAATGAAAAGGGAATGATTTCTACCGAAGAGATTAGCTTGGATGATGATTTGGCCGGATTTTAGCTTCAAAAACCTTTACGAAAATGGTCCTTTACCGAAATACTTGACTCCTCTTGTTTCCTTTGGTGTTTTTAAACGATTTGGATGGATGAAAAATGGGTTTTGATGGATGGAAATCACTGTAACTTGTTGTTTTCTTGAGAGAGCTTAGAGAGAAAAGTGGTATGTGTGTGTGTTTTTGTTTTATAAACTGATAAATGAAAATGAATAAAGAAAAGTGGTAATGTGAAGTCTTGGTACTGCCTATTTGCAGTAATGATGGCCTGGAACTCGAGATTGATTGGTTAAAAGGTTTAGAAATCGAGACATGCAATTTATTCAAATAAATTACAGAATTCTTCCTGCCAGGACGGCGCACAAGGCTTGTGTGCGTCGTCCTGGACCAAATTTGTAATAATTTTTGTGTTTTGGCTGATTTTGTATTATTGTTTCGTTGGACCTTTTCGTTAACTAAATTTTTAAAGTATGTTACGTTATGAACTTAGGAAAGTTCATTAGGAGTTTTCTTGGTATTAGGACTTATATAAATTGATTCCGGGTGTGATTCCGACACAGTCGCGTTTCCGGTTATTAACAGTTAAAGACTAGATAGACCAAAAGAGACATAGAGTATAAAATGCACCTGGAATTGGACGGTTGTCACAAAAATGATTACAATAAAATTTGCAATGCAAAATGTCATTAACCATTATTAATCAAAATTAACCATTACACTTTTAATATCCATTCGAAAATCTCAAAAATAAAAGTTGTTTAAAATATATATATATATATATATATATATATATATATATATATATATATATATATATATATATATATATATATATATATATATATATATATATATAAGTTCACTTCTTTAATTAAATAAAAGAACATGACGGCCACAATCCTTGATACAAAATCTTCTTGGGAGGTCACTCACCCCGGTACTAAGTTTCGTACCTATGATCTCTCACACAAAGGTTGTAGGTGATAACCATTGATGCAAGCCTCAAGGTCGTTACACATGTAAGATTACATACAAAACCCATCAAAAACTATGTCGTTTTTTGGTTTAAATGTTATTCAACGTTTGATTTGTCTTATATTCATCAAGGGAGAAATGATCCTCAAAATGCAGGGGGCCATTGATTATTAAAAAGAAGTTATTAAAAGTTTTTTCGATAGATACCCAGTGATAAGAAACAAACTTATATTGTTGAAAGACGTGATTAATGAAGAAAAAGATGTCATTAGATAAAACTTAGTAAAATTAGTTTAATAAATATAATTTAAATCAAGATGACGTATTCAGGAGACGATGTTCCGCGCGAAGAAGGACGAGCGGCAAGATATCGATCTTTCACGTCAACAGCGGCCGTTTGAAACGAATGATAATTCCGAGTCGAAAAGAACATTGATACCAAGGTTTTATTAGATCGACCAAGGTCAACGTCGAAGAGGTTGACTTGGTCAAAGTCAAAGATGTTAACTTTATAAAAAGTCAAATGTCAAGAATGGTGACTTTATAAAAGTCAAATGTCAATAATGTTGACTTTATAAAAGTCAAATGTCAATAATTTGAAGTAATTTGAAAGAAAGTCGAAGTCAATATAAAAGTCTGACTTTGACACTTTGAATAATTTAAAGTCTTTTCTTACCAAAATACTTAGAGTAAAATGCCTTTAAAACCATTTTATAAAAGTTTGTCGTAAAAACATATTTGATGAATTAAAACGATGATAAAAACTTGTGGCGAAGCTTAATATATCGCGAAGAGGTTAAAACGTCTGTTTTAAGTAATATTATGACATTTATGATTACGTTGGCGTCTTTGAGTCCAAAGACGATGTTATTGCACGATATGTTACTTTTATATATAAGTTTTACTTATACGAGTTATATATATATATATATATATATATATATATATATATATATATATGGGGTTGTTACACATATAAGGTTACATGCAAAACTCATAAAAAAATATGTCGTTTTGTTAAAGATTCTTCAAATCTATATAATTTAAATCATATTTATTAAACTAACGAAATAGTTTTTGATGAGTTTCGCATATAAGATTACATGTATAGCAGCCCCATATTCACTTCCTCATATATATATATATATATATATATATATATATATATATATATATATATATATATATATATATATATATATATATATATGCTAGTATAGAACCCGCGCGATGCAGCAGCGGTACAAAATTATTGTTCGATTAAATTTTATTAGAAAACATTGATGATAGTTTCTCATTCATCGGTTAATATATTTGTTCGATGTAATAGTTCTTGGTTCGGTCATTTGGACCTTAGAAATAATTATGTAGTAAGTTTTTATGGTTTGACCACTCGGTTTATGAAACAAATTAAATGGTAATCGTTTCTCAATTTCTTTTCCCTCTTAATTGTCATAATAAACTTGAAGTGCCTACATGTAATAGCTTTTAGTTTCTACTTGAGTTATTCGGACTCCAAAAATAGTTAACTATTGTTATTTCTAATAGTTTCACGTTCTATTCTTCAGACATAATAGTAAATAATTCTTGTTTGGGTCGTACGGAAAATTAAGCTTGTTTAAGGTCATTTGACTTATTAAGTCTGTGACAACTCGTCTTTTCGAGTTATTGTTCTTTCCCGATATTTATTCTTTTATTCGCAATTATTTCGACCCTTGCATTTCGCTTTATATTTACTCACGTTTTGTATATTTGAGTGGGTTTTATATGTTTTATTACTTTGTCTTTCGAGATGGAAGCTTTAGAATTACCTAAGTGCCTAATAATTAGTATACTCACGTTATTAAAGTAGTGTGTTTACGCCACGATCGTCGGTTAAGAAAATCATATTTCGAAATTTCATTACAAAGTTAGTCCTCTAACTTAATCTATTACAAAGTTAGTCCTTTAACGGAGAACTAACGGAATCTATCACAAATCTAATCCTTTAACAAAAAGTTAACGGATTTTGCCAAAAAAAGGCCCGGTGCGCAGCACCTATGTTGAGGTGCGCAGCACCTCCCTCAATTTTGGCTAAATTCCAATTCGACTTTGTGAGTCAATATCTTGAGATTCCAAACCTTTTTCCACGTGATTTCTTCTGCAATATGCCCCATTTGGGTATGAAAGGCAAGTTTGTGGATCTAGAGATGGATGGCATTCTCTATGTTGCCAAAAAAATCAAATGTTACAACAAACACTTTTGTTTACTTTTCCTTTCATTCTCACTTCACAAACCTCTCATTTTCTCTCAAACATTCCAGAGAAATATGAGCCTATTACACCTTTATTGAAGTGAGAATCCAAGGGAGCAAGTTGGAGAAATTACCTCCTACAATCATACTTTGATTCTCCACAATTTCGGTAAGTTATCCTTGTTAAACTCCTTCACATTTCTTCTACTTTCTTCCATTTGGTTAGAGCTTGCTAACACATAATTTTATTCCTTTTTCTTACAAGTTCATACTTCCATTTTTCCATCTTGACTACAAGGAGTTTCGGTGATTTCTTTGAAGAACCGACATATTTGGTTTTAGTAAGTATTCTCTCCGAAACCTTTTCATCTTCTTCTTTCTAGTGGAAATCTCTAACACACTTTTTATTTGTGTGTTAATGGAGATCTTTTACTTTCATTTTCCAACTATTTCTTTTGGGAGTTTGGCAACTTTTCGTAGAAACTCTATCTTAGATTTTTGGTAAGTTATATTCCTCCGAAATCTATTTACTTTCTTTCTTTTTTTGAGACTTTTATTAATGGTGGTTGTTTTTATGTCTTGGAGCCGATTACTTTCTCCTCACCACCATCACCGAAGTCTCCACTTTTTAGACAAGTAAAGTTTGTAGATTTCTTGCGGGTGTAACGGTAAATTCGTTATTTTCCCTAATTCCGTTCTTTCATTATCTTTTTCATTATTATCTTTAATTTCGGTTTAAAGCCTTGAAAATGGTTAGGTTAACATATTAGACCAACACCTTTCGTTCTCGGAAATTTGGACTTAAAACGTGTAAAATATGTTAAGATGTGCTATTTACCGAAATTAACGTATTTACTATAAATATATGTAAAACTACACATATAAATATATATAACGCTTGGTAAATGTTATTTGAACCTAATTTAACTTTCGGACACTTTACCTTTTTACCCTAAAACATCAAACGAATCAGATTTCGGCTAAAACGTAAATTTCATAAATTTGGAAAATGGCTCGGTGCTAAGCACCACCCCCTTGGTGCGCAGCACCGAGGGTCTGATCCTCAAAAATTCGTTTTTTTTGTTAATTATTCAGCAAAGGTTCTTAGCGTATTTCGTACTCTTAATCAATTTTAAACTTATATATAAGTAATCTAGTATATATAAAGGTATTATATAATGTCAAAATAACGTCTTTGGACTCAAAGACACTACCGCAATCTTAACGTTATCAAATTTAATTAAAACAAACGTCTTACTTACTTTTTTCGTCAAAATCATGTAAAACCGTTCTAAAACTTTTTACTATATTATTTTGAAATAAAAGTCTTTTACTCTTAAAGTGTCAAAGTTGATTTCCATTCTATAAATCGTTGACTTTGACTTTTTCTTCAAAATCGTTGACTTTTGACTAATCTAAATCAACATCTCTAATTTTGACTTTTCCTTCCAATTGTTGACTTTGACTTTGACCAAGTCAACATCTTTGACTTTGACCAAGTCAACATTTTGACGTTGACTTTGGTCGATCTCAATAAACTTTGGTAACAGTATTCCTTTCAACTGATATTCCTGGTAGTCATTCTTTGGGGCTCGGAATGTTATTCCCTTCTAATAGTCTTTATGACGTGAAATTATCGATATTTTCCTATCGTCTCTATCGACGCGGAACATCGTCACCTGAATCCGTCATCATGACACGACTTGGAAATCGTTGGAATAATTTAATAAATCTTAAACATTAAACTTAACCGACAAGGCTAAACCGTACTATGTTATTGAGATACTTAGACTATGTTATGTTGTTTTAGGGCACTTAGGCGGCGGATTATTAGCTCCTTATTGATTATATACCCGGTATCTTGCCGAGCTTATTTTGTGAGTTATTCGTAGCCCTATTCTCTTACTATTTTTGGGCTGGAAAGCGTATTTTGAATTGTTTAAATGAATGTATATCTTGTATGCCTGGTGTATTAGTATCACCTCAGATTAGATGGTTCATAGGCTTGGGTAAGCCCCCCTTATATACACTTGTTAGCTTTTGCCCACGGTTGCATATATATAGATCTATATGGCTTTGACCCACCCTCATTGCTCGATAGGACATCCCTATGAGTGGATGTTATGGCCGTATGTTTGTTACCTTTGGTTTGCCATCACCTTAGGATAGGGGATACAGGGTGGTCAGGTTCAGTGTATGCTTAATCTAGGTATCTATACTCACACTTAGGTTATGATTCAAGATATACTATTTGAAACTTATCATTTTTACTAAATCTTTTATTGGGTCAACTTTTACTTAAATATTGCGAATAATTCACCAACATTGTGTTGATGTCGTTTTTAACGCTTTTTCAGGAGTTTGAGGATTTATTTGATCATGCCTTGCTTATTTTGGGATCATCTATTTATTGTATTTGGAATGCGTTTTGCTTGATGTAATTCCTTTATGATCCACGCTATGACATTTGTATTGTATTTGTATTTGACATTTGGATTCACTTTCGACTATGTATCGTATTTAATAACTTTGAGGCATGATTATTATGTTTTGATGTTTTGTTTATGGTGATATTGTTGTAATCCTTGACTCTTGATATCATCAACTGGAACACTCCGTGTTTCCGCTTTGAGCGGGGTGTGACAGAAATTGGTATCAGAGCCAATGGTTATAGCGAACTGAGTGATTTTATGAAGGAAATCACTTGGACTATGACCGTAGGCTTTTTCAATCGATTTTCTCTGATTTGCTTTGTGCGCAACATTTTGCCTTATGTGCTTATTTTCGCTTTTGTTATTTTGGCACTTGGCCTTATTTTTCGTGTTGCACACATCTTGCTTATCGAGTTCTTTCTTTCTAGTTTCAGAACGATGCCGCCTGTGAAGACGACAGCGACGAGATGGTCAGCGAGACATGGTCGTCCGAGCGCGAGAACTTGTAACGCGATTCCGAGTATGGAAGGCAGTGATGAGGAAATGGACATGACGACAGACATCAGCCAGCTCATCGTCGAGCAGTTGACAGCTATGTTGCCCTCTATTGTCGCCCAGATCAGGGATAGTACAGTGCAGTGTGGTGATGGTGGATTACCATCAGTTGAAGTTAAGCAGAATTCCGGAAAGAAACGAAGTGGTAGCTCTCTTCATGGTAAGTCGTGGAAGAAAGCTAGGAGACAGAATATTCGTCGGGTGGTGATTCCAGAGATCCGGAGTACGTATCAGCAGTGTGAACGGTGTGGTAACAAACATGCCAAAGATGTGACTTGTTGGGAGTGCTTTAAGTGTAAGAAGCTAGGACACACATTTGGGTTTTGTAAGTCATACAGGGGCAAATGTTACGAGTGTGGTTCTGCCGAGCATATTAGGAACAGGTGTCCCGAGTTGGTTGCAGTTGGTGTTGGTACTTCGTCTGATTTGGATTCCCGTGGTAAAGCACTTGTTATTGAAGCTCAGGAGGCTCAACAGGATCCTCGCGTCGTTATTGGTACTTTCCTTACCTAACTTCAGCATGCATTTATTCTATTTTTGATTTTAAGGTTTGTCCCTAATTCTCTTAGTGTTGTGCACTTTCCTTTCCTTTTCTTTTATTTTCGTCTTCTTTTTACGTCTCTTTCGCGTTGGAACCGAAGAAAACTCATATCTGCAAAGAAGTCGACGAGACGAAGTTGTCCTACTAGTGCGATTCCGAGAAGTTCGACTCCAGATTCTAGTCCGCTATTTGAAGAATTTTATATCTAATGAGTATAGGACTGTGATTGCTCGTACTTCTAGACTGATAGTGTCTTTCTTCGAGATAGAGTTAGCCGATGATGAGTTTTGCCTACTACTGAAGTACTTTCTGCCTGTAGTGATAGTTTCGACGAGCACTTTTTCCTATCGACTTGATTCCGATTACGCTGGGTAGCTTCGACGTTATTATCAATATGGATTGGTTAACGACACACCGTGTAGAGATCGTATGTTTCGAGGAGATGATTCGTATATCCGTTATCAGTTTGTGGACCGTTGTTAGTTCAGGGGAATAAGGCGGGGAAGCGCCTTAAGATCGCTTCTTGTATGAAGGTTCGGGAGTACATCAAACGGGATTGCACACTCTTTCTTGCACACCCTGTGAAGAAAGACACCGCGGAGCAGATTGAGGAGAAGCCGGTAGTTCGTGACTTTCCCGATGTATTTCCAGAGGACTTACCTGGTTTACCCCTAGTAGACAGGTAGAGTTTCGGATAGAATTGGTTCCCGGGGCAGCGCCGGTGGCGAAGGCTCCTTACCGGTTGGCACCTTCGGAGATGTTAGAGCTTTCGAAGCAGATTCAGGAGTTGGTGGATAAAGGCTTTGTTAGACCGAGTTTCTCTCCGTGGGGTGCGCAGGTACTCTTCGTGAAGAAGAAGGATGGTTCTATGAGGTTGTGTATAGACTACAGAGAGCTGAATAAGCTGACAGTGAAGAACCGGTATCCTTTGCCGCGTATAATGATTTGTTCGATCAACTTCAGGGTTCATGTTTCTTTTCGAAGATTTACTTACGATCCGGATATCATCAGTTGAGAGTGCAGGAGGAGGACATTCCGAAGACCGCCTTCAGAACGCGTTATGGCCACTTCGAGTTTTTGGTTATGCCTTTCGGTCTTACGAATGCGCATGCAGCTTTCATGGATATGATGAACCGTATATGTCGTCCTTACCTCGACAAGTTCGTGATCGTTTTCATCGACGACATTCTGATATTATTCTCGTAGCCGGGAAGAGCACGAGGAGCATTTGAGACTAGTGTTGGAGTTGCTTAGACAGGAGGAAGCCTTTTCAGTCACTGAAGAAGCGGTTGTGTAATACGCCTATTTTGAGTCTTCCCGAGGGTACCGAGAATTTTGTAGTGTATTGCGACGCTTCGCATAAGGGACTCGGTTGTGTACTGATGCAGAATGGGAGAGTGATTGCCTATGCTTCTCGTCAGTTGAAGATTCATGAGCAGAATTACACGACACACGAGCTAGAGTTGGGCGCAGTAGTTTTTGCTTTGAAGATCTGGCGCCACTATCTTTACGGTACTAAGTGTACCGTATTCACCGATCATAAGTCGTTACAGCACATCTTTGATCAAAAGATGTTGAATATGAGGCAACGTCGATGGGTTGAGTTGCTCGACGATTATGATTGTGAGATTCGCTACCATCCCGGTAAGGCGAATGTTGTAGCCGATGCGTTGAGTCGCAAGGAGTCGGTTAAGCCGGTGAGGATTCGTGCTATGATGGTTTCTATACAGTCGAGCTTGAAGGCTCGTATCATTCAGACTCAGCAGGAGGTTATGATACTATCTGGGTTATCGTCGATCGGCTGACTAAGTCAGCGCACTTTCTTCCTATTCGTGAAGATTACCGAGTAGAGAAGTTATCTAGATTGTACATCGACGAGATTGTGGCCAGGCATGGATTCCAGTATCAGTTATTTCCGACCGTGATGCACGATTCACTTCGAGGTTTTGGCAGTCTTTACAGCGAGCTTTGGGTACCAGACTAGATATGAGTACGGCTTACCATCCTCAGACAGATGGACAGAGTGAGCGTACTATTCAGACATTGGAGGATATGCTTCGAGCGTGTGCGTTAGATTTTGGTGGGAGTTGGGATCGACACTTACCATTAGTCGAGTTCTCGTATAACAACAGTTACCACTCCAGCATCAACTGCGCTCCATTTGAGGCTCTTTACGGTAGGAAGTGTAGATCTCCAATATGTTGGGCCGAGGTAGGAGACAGTCAGATTACGGGTCCCGAGTCGATTCAGGAGACGACAGATAAGATCTTCAGGATCAAGGATCGTTTGATAGCCGCCAGAGACCGTCAGAAGAAGTACGCAGATTTGCGTAGGAGACCTTTGGAGTTCCAGGTTGGGGATATGGTGTTACTGAAAGTTTCTCCGTGGACGGGTGTGTTTCGAGTTGAGAAGCGCAGCAAGCTTAGTCCACGTTTTACAGGTCCCTTCAGGATTTTGGCTCGTGTTGGTCCAGTGGCTTATCGTCTTGAGTTGCCACCTGAGTTGTGCGGTGTGCACAACGTATTTCACGTATCGTATCTTAAGAAGTGCCTTGCCGACGAGACCTTGACCGTGCCTCTAGAGAAACTACGTTTGGATGACTCGCTTCATGTGATGGAGGAGCCGGTGGAGATTGTTGACCGAGATGTCAAACAGTTACGGCGGAGTCGGATTCCGATAGTGAAGGTCAGATGGAACTCGAGGATTGGAGCTGAGTTTACATGGGAGCAGGAGGACGGGATGCAGAAGAAGTATCCACATCTCTTTGCTAGCAGCAGTGTTCAGTAGAATTTCGAGGACGAAATTCCTTTTTACTGGGGGATGCTGTGACAACTCGTCTTTTCGAGTTATTGTTCTTTCCCGATATTTATTCTTTTATTCGCAATTATTTCGACCCTTGCATTTCGCTTTATATTTACTCACGTTTTGTATATTTGAGTGGGTTTTATATGTTTTATTACTTTGTCTTTCGAGACGGAAGCTTTAGAATCACCTAAGTGCCTAATAATTAGTATACTCACGTTATTAAAGTAGTGTGTTTACGCCACGATCGTCGGTTAAAAAAATCATATTTCGAAATTTCATTACAAAGTTAGTCCTCTAACTTAATCTATTACAAAGTTAGTCCTTTAACGGAGAACTAACGGAATCTATCACAAATCTAATCCTTTAACAAAAAGTTAACGGATTTTGCCAAAAAAAGGCCCGGTGCGCAGCACCTCCCTCAATTTTGGCTAAATTCCTATTCGACTTTGTGAGTCAATATCTTGAGATTCCAAACCTTTTTCCACGTGATTTCTCCTGCAATATGCCCCATTTGGGTATGAAAGGCAAGTTTGTGGATCTAGAGATGGATAGCATTCTCTATGTTGCCAAAAAAATCAAATGTTACAACAAACACTTTTGTTTACTTTTCCTTTCATTCTCACTTCACAAACCTCTCATTTTCTCTCAAACATTCCAGAGAAATATGAGCCTATTACACCTTTATTGAAGTGAGAATCCAAGGGAGCAAGTTGGAGAAATTACCTCCTACAATCATACTTTGATTCTCCACAATTTCGGTAAGTTATCCTTGTTAAACTCCTTCACATTTCTTCTACTTTCTTCCATTTGGTTAGAGCTTGCTAACACATAATTTTATTCCTTTTTCTTACAAGTTCATACTTCCATTTTTCCATCTTGACTACAAGGAGTTTCGGTGATTTCTTTGAAGAACCGACATATTTGGTTTTAGTAAGTATTCTCTCCGAAACCTTTTCATCTTCTTCTTTCTAGTGGAAATCTCTAACACACTTTTTATTTGTGTGTTAATGGAGATCTTTTACTTTCATTTTCCAACTATTTCTTTTGGGAGTTTGGCAACTTTTCGGAGAAACTCTATCTTAGATTTTTGGTAAGTTATATTCCTCCGAAATCTATTTACTTTCTTTCTTTTTTTGAGACGTTTATTAATGGTGGTTGTTTTTATGTCTTGGAGCCGATTACTTTCTCCTCACCACCATCACCGAAGTCTCCACTTTTTGGACAAGTAAAGTTTGTAGATTTTTTCTTGCGGGTGTAACGGTAAATTCGTTATTTTCCCTAATTCCATTCTTTCATTATCTTTTTCATTATTATCTTTAATTTCGGTTTAAAGCCTTGAAAATGGTTAGGTTAACATATTAGACCAACACCTTTCGTTCTCGAAAATTTGGACTTAAAACGTGTAAAATATGTTAAGATGTGCTATTTACCGAAATTAACGTATTTACTATAAATATATGTAAAACTACACATATAAATATATATAACGCTTGGTAAATGTTATTTGAACCTAATTTAACTTTCGGACAGTTTACCTTTTTACCCTAAAACATCAAACGAATCAGATTTCGGCTAAAACGTAAATTTCATAAATTTGGAAAATGGCTCGGTGCTAAGCACTACCCCCTTGGTGCGCAGCACCGAGGGTCTGATCCTCAAAAATTCGTTTTTTTGTTAATTATTCAGCAAAGGTTCTTAGCGTATTTCGTACTCTTAATCAATTTTAAACTTATATAGAAGTAATCTAGTATATATAAAGGTATTATATAATGTCAAAATAACGTCTTTGGACTCAAAGATACTACCGCAATCTTAACGTTATCAAATTTAATTAAAACAAACGTCTTACTTACTTTTTTCGTCAAAATCATGTAAAACCGTTCTAAAACTTTTTACTATATTATTTTGAAATAAAAGTCTTTTACTCTTAAAGTGTCAAAGTTGATTTCCATTCTATAAATCGTTGACTTTGACTTTTTCTTCAAAATCGTTGACTTTTGACTAATCTAAATCAACATCTCTAATTTTGACTTTTCCTTCCAATTGTTGACTTTGACTTTGACCAAGTCAACATCTTTGACTTTGACCAAGTCAACATTTTGACGTTGACTTTGGTCGATCTCAATAAACTTTGGTAACAGTATTCCTTTCAACTGATATTCCTGGTAGTCATTCTTTGGGGCTCGGAATGTTATTCCCTTCTAATAGTCTTTATGACGTGAAATTATCGATATTTTCCTATCGTCTCTATCGACGCGGAACATCGTCACCTGAATCCGTCATCATGACACGACTTGGAAATCGTTGGAATACTTTAATAAATCTTAAACATTAAACTTAACCGACAAGGCTAAACCGTACTATGTTATTGAGATACTTAGACTATGTTATGTTGTTTTAGGGCACTTAGGCGGCGGATTATTAGCTCCTTATTGATTATATACCCGATATCTTGCCGAGCTTATTTTGTGAGTTATTCGTAGCCCTATTCTCTTACTATTTTTGGGCTGGAAAGCGTATTTTGAATTGTTTAAATGAATGTATATCTTGTATGCCTGGTGTATTAGTATCACCTCAGATTAGATGGTTCATAGGCTTGGGTAAGCCCCCCTTATATACACTTGTTAGCTTTTGCCCACGGTTGCATATATATAGATCTATATGGGTTTGACCCACCCTCATTGCTCGATAGGACATCCCTATGAGTGGATGTTATGGCCGTATGTTTGTTACCTTTGGTTTGCCATCACCTTAGGATAGGGGATACAGGGTGGTCAGGTTCAGTGTATGCTTAATCTAGGTATCTATACTCACACTTAGGTTATGATTCAAGATATACTATTTGAAACTTATCATTTTTACTAAATCTTTTATTGGGTCAACTTTTACTTAAATATTGCGAATAATTCACCAACATTGTGTTGATGTCGTTTTTAACGCTTTTTCAGGAGTTTGAGGATTTATCTGATCATGCCTTGCTTATTTTGGGATCATCTATTTATTGTATTTGGAATGCGTTTTGCATGATGTAATTCCTTTATGATCCACGCTATGACATTTGTATTGTATTTGTATTTGACATTTGGATTCACTTTCGACTATGTATCGTATTTTATAACTTTGAGGCATGATTATTATGTTTTGATGTTTTGTTTATGGTGATATTGTTGTAATCCTTGACTCTTGATATCATTAACTGGAACACTCCGTGTTTCCGCTTTGAGCGGGGTGTGACAAAGTCCGTTTGGGATATTGAAATTAAACTATGTTTTTTATAACAACTCAATTTCGTTTTTAGGTTTTTAGTTGCATGGTTTAACTATTTTATATTTCATTCAATCTTTATGGATATAGTTTTATCAACTAACATTAATTGTAAGGTGTTTTAAATTATGGTTAGAAGGGTAAATAAGTAATTTCAATTCCTTAAATTTTAAGGGATTAAGAATTTGGGGAAAATGCTTTATAATATATATATATATATATATATATATATATATATATATATATATATATATATATATATATATATATATATATATATATACCATAAAAAGTAAAGTAAAGTTTATTTATAAAAAGTAAAGGTTTTAAAAAGTAAAGTTTAAAAAGTAAAGTTTATTTATATGTAAAAATATATGAAATTGAATAGAAAAGGTTTGCAAGGATTCGATTTACAATCTGCTTGGTCAAAGGGATTTATTTACTATCTGGTTGTCAAATATATATAATATGTAAACTGGTTAGTCAATGAGCTTTTGCCCTTGACGCCACACTTAGGCTTAAGCGGGCTTAATCACGACAAGAGTTTTACATAATATATATATAAGGGACCAGATTAACCTCGACTAATAGCAGAATTGACCTTACTAAACTTTCATTTCAATTTCCAGACTTTTTTTTTTTTTATTTTTTTTATTTATTTATTTTTTTTTTTTTAGGCCATGAATCCAGTAGTCATATGAGTAGTGTTATCCAACGTAGTAATTTAGCCTTCCATATAGGAGGCGATCAAACAATATAAATTATAATATAGAAAGTAAATATGGTAGAGAAACTTACAATTAAAATAGGATGTATTCAGAAACTGGAAATATTATTAAGCTTCACAAATATTACAAGGAAAGTTTAAAACAAAGTAGAACTAGAAAGTAAAGTGGTGCCTCTAAACTAAAACCTGAGTCCCCTTTTATAGAGGGTGGAGCTCAAGGCCAAATACAGTACAAATTATTATGGCCGACATCTTTTATTGATTATACAATCTAGTTTGGCCCATGGTCCAGTCTATTTTAATGTCTATCCTAATCTACAATTATCTTTAACTGATGCTAATATTTTAGATGCATTAACTCTAAATGTTAAGACTCATGGATATAATTATATGCCAGGATCTGAATTAATTTGCATATGTTATAGAATTTATTATAAACCCCTAGTAACAATGAATCCTAGATGTAAAAGAGTTGATAAACCAAAAAATGAAACAATTTTAATTGAATCTAATTTTAGTTTATCAAAGATTTCCACTAGAAAAATTATCAAATGGAATGAAATTGATTTTCCAACAAATTGGATTATCGAGGAAGCTATACCTCCTCAACCTACAATAAATAGTAATCTAACTAATATTATTCAGGATTCAAATGGAACAGTAAAAATAGAATTTGAAAAAGATGAAGAAGAATCTCCTTTAATAAGAAGAACTAAATCTAATAGAACTACATCTAGTTATTCTCAATTTTCTCCATTTGACTACAAAGTCGAAATCCCTCCATCAATTCCATCTAGAAATTCAACTTCTCAATTCCATCTAGATATTCATATAAATAATGTTATAAATTATAAATCGCATGGATCTTTAACAGAATTACTTAAAACAAGGTCTGTATTAAGACAAGCAATTAAATATAGAATAAATATTCTAGAACAACTTAGAAATTCTCTTGTTATATGTTAATTATGGATAAGTCACAAAATATTGATTTTACAAAAGGATCACAGGCAAGATCCATAATTTCTGAAGAATTTAGATTACCTAAATGGAAACCATTTAGAAATTGGTTTTTTCAAAAATATCTCAAAGGATGATCAAATACTTCTTCAAGATCAATTTTATGATTATTTGGAACAAATAAATCAAATTATATATTTCGTTCCATGGTATTTTGATAATTATGTTGCAAATTATATCTCTAGTTTAGAAAGAGAATATATTTTGAAAGACGGAAAAATCGTTAAAGAAATTTTTCCTCCACAATCAATTTTTACAGTAAAAAAAGGAGAAATTAGCTTACAATTTAAAGCATTTAAAAATTATTCAAAGATGACGCTTTAAAAAATAAAACAGAGCAAATTAATGCTCTTATACAACAACAAAATTTTGCAAATCTTTACTCTATTGTTTTAGGATAACAATTATTTTCTTTAGATAATAGGGTTCGACAATTGATAGATCATTTTCAAAAAGAGGAAACCAAAGAAACTAAAATAATAAATAGTGTCCAACCTCCACCAGAAATTACTGATTTTAAATTACAAAATACAAAGACTTTAGAAAAACTTATAAGTGAACAATTAAAAAATTTAAAAATAAACACTTTAGAAGAAGAATTAGAAAATTTTTCTAATGAAGAATATAAAAACTATATTAATGAAGAAATGAATAAAATAAGTAGATCAGAGAATACTTATTTTCTCTAGTAAACCACATCAAAGAATGTTTTATAATCCAAGACCGACCCCTCAAGATATTTTATATGAGGAACAAGAATATACAATTAATAATAGTTATAGTGGCAAAAACATCTATGAATGGAATATAGATGGTTACTCTGAAAGACAAATTTACAATTTAGCACATAGAATGCTTATGTACAGCACTATTGCTAAAAATAATGGAAATAGTGATAAAACTATTGCAAATATGATAATTGCAGGATTTACAGGTCAATTAAAAGGATGGTGGGATAATTATTTAAAACCCGAAGATCATATATTAATTCTTAATACTGTTAAAATAGAAAATAATATAGAAACTACTCAAGCAGTATATACTTTGGTTGTTAACATAATTGAACATTTTACTGGAAGATGATCAGATAATTCTGATACAATTAGAACACTCTTAAATGGATTAAGATGCCCAACTTTAACATCATTTAGGTGGTATAAAGATATATTTTTATCAAGAGTTATGGAGCTTCCTGATACTAATAGTAATCATTGGAAGTCAAAGTTTATTGATGGTTTACCTAGCTTATTTGCTGAAAGAGTAAGAACTGCTTTAAGGGGAAATGAATCCTCAATTAAATATGAAAATTTTACTTATGGAAAATTAATAGGAGTCTGTGTCCAGGAAGGTTTAGGACTTTGTAATGAGATTAAATTAAATCAACAAATGAAGAAAAATAGGTTGACAGAAAGAAAACAACTAGGTCATTTCTGTGAACAATTTGGAATGGATTGTTCTACTTCCAAACCAACAACTTCTAAAGATAATAAGGAATTCAAAACTTTTAGAAAGAAAAAGAAGTTTTCAGAAAAAAGAAAAAATTATAAGACAAATAGAAAATTTGAAAATCATTTTAAAAAGAAATCTAAGGTTTGTTTCAAATGTGGTAAACCCGGACATTTTGCAAATAAATGTAAGATGAAAAAGAAAATAAATAGTCTAAAAATCAGTGATGAGTTAAAAGAAAGTTTATCAAAAATTTTATTAACTTCTGATAATTCTGAAACAGATTCATAGATGAATCTGATACTTCTTCAAGTAAAGAAAATTTACAATGTTTAGATAATGAATCTTTAATGTCAGAATCAGATTGTGAATGTCAAGATAATAGATTGGAAGATGAAATATATAAAATCCAAGCTCAATTTGAAGATTTAAAAATAAATGTATTAAATAACGATACTTTTGAGTTAATAAAATTAGTTAAAGATCCTGAAGTAAGATCAAAATTAGTTGATGAATTATTAAAAGAAGAAGAAAAAAATTCTTTAGGACATGCTAATACACTACCTAACAACCAAAATTACATGATGTCGGAAGTTTTTAATTTATTAAAACAGAAACATCAAAGTAGCAATCAAATAACAAAAGATGATTTAATACTTGAAATTAATAATCTCAAAAAGGAAATCCAAGGAATTAAGAAAAATAATTTATCTCTTGAAAATAGAATTATAAATTTAGAAAAGGGGAAAAATATTATTCAAGATGATAGTCCAGAGAATCAGGAATTCTTAAATATTATGGAAACTGTTACATCTCAGAAATGGCTAATAAAAATCAAATTACTTGTAGCAAATAATTTTACTAAGGATTTTATTGCTCTTGTGGATAGTGGAGCAGATTTAAATTGCTTACAGGAAGGATTAATTCCTACTAAATATTTTGAAAAAACAAAACAAGGTTTAAAAGCTGCTAACGAAATACCATTAAAGATTAACTATAAACTTTCAAATACAAAAATTTGTCAAAATAATATATGTATTACTACTAATTTTGTCCTTGTTAAGAATATAACTAACCAGATGATTTTGGGAGCACCATTTCTAAATAAAATATTTCCAATTCAAATGATAGATTCCACAGGGATTATTGGAACATACGAAGGAAAACCTATTAAATTTGAATTCATTACTAGACCAATGAATAGAATGATAAATGAGATACAAGACATGTTAATTGCAAAAAATAATCAAATAAATTTTTTAAAACAAGAAATTCAAACTTATACAATTGATGAACAATTAGACAATCCTAAATTACAAGATAAAATAAAGTTAATAACAAATAAATTTTCATTACATATATGTAATGATCACCCTAATGCTTTCTGGAATAGAAAAAAGCATACGGTGACCCTTCCTTACGAAGAAGATTTTAATGAAGATAAAATTCCTACAAAAGCAAGACTTTGCCAAATGAATTCTGAATATCTGCAATTATGCAAAAAAGAAATTGAATCTTTAATTAATAAGAGATTAATAAGACCATCAAAATCTCAATGGTCTTGTACAACTTTTTATGTTAATAAACATGCAGAACAAGAAAGGGGAGTACCTAGACTTGTTATAAATTATAAACCTCTAAACAAAGTTTTGAAATGGATTCGATATCCAATTCCTAATAAAAAAGATTTATTAGATAGATTACATAATTCTAATATATTCTCTAAATTTGACTTAAAATCTAGATATTGGCAGATTCAAATAGATGAATCAGATAGATATAAAACTGCTTTTAATGTTCCATTTGGACAATATGAATGGAATGTCATGCCTTTTGGATTAAAAAATGCTCCTTCCGAATTCCAAAAGATTATGAATGATATATTTAATCCATATGGAGAGTTTATTATTGTCTATATTGATGACATTTTAATATTCTCTAAAAATATTGAATTACATTTTAAACATTTAGAAATCTTTGAAAAATTAATTATTCAAAATGGTTTAGTAATTTCCAAACCAAAAATGATGTTATTCCAAACCAAGGTTAGATTTCTAGGACACAATATAGAAAAAGGAAGCATAATTCCAATAAATAGGAGTATTGAATTTGCTTCAAAATTTCCAAATGAAATAATAGATAAGACACAATTACAGAGGTTCTTAGGAAGTTTAAATTATATTTCTCCCTTTTATAAAAATTTAGCACAAGATACATCAATCTTATATGATAGACTAAAAAAGATTCCTACTCCTTGGACACAAGAACATACTAGAACAGTCCAAAAAATTAAAGAAAAGGTAAAAAATTTACCATGTTTATCCTTAGCAAATCCAAATTGGGAAAAAATAATTGAAACAGATGCTTCTGATATAGGTTATGGAGGAATATTAAAACAGATTAATCCAGAAAATAAATTAGAATACTTGGTTAGATTTTATTCTGGAAAATGGAATAATGGTCAAAAGAATTATGCTACAATAGCTAAAGAAATCTTATCAATTGTTAAATGTGTTTTAAAATTCCAAGATGACTTATATAATCAACAGTTTACAATAAAGACTGATTGTCAATCTGCAAAATTTATGTTCACTAAAGATTTCAAACATGATGTTTCAAAACAAATGTTTGCTAGATGGCAAGCTCATTTAGCCCCATTTGATTTTAAAACTGTTTATAAGAAAGGGGAAGACAATTCTCTTCCTGATTTCTTAACAAGAGAATTTTTGCAGGGATGATTCCTCGAGGAAGAGGAAGAGGATTAAACCCCTCTAATAGAGGAGGAAGAGGCAAGGCCATAATTCAACATGGCAGAGGAAGACTAGTGGATGTAAAAATATCCCAAGGAGCAATTCAAGACTCTTCTCAATTTCCTTTATTACAAGGAAATGAACAATTATACCAACAATTTATGCAATTTATGCATCAACAAGGAGCAATAAAATCTCCATATAAGGATGCAATCATCCAAGAAGAAGATAATGATACTTCTTCAGATAATTTTATTCAAACCCCTCATAGGGAGACAATTTTAATTCTTGAATATCAAGATATTCTAAATTATCATTTTAATCTAAATGAAACACCTTGGGAATTAATGTCAAGGTATCTGGATACCAATATTACACAGCTCCGACTTGATACCTCTACTTGTGAAATTAAGCACACCACAAAAGAGGATAACAGGTCAAATTACAGATTCCACATTTATAGTAAAATTCATATTAAACGGATTCTTACTATAGAAGATTGGGGAATATCTCCATTCAGGGAAAAGCAATTTATAAACGCTGAAAATAAATTAAAAATCAGCTATAATTACTGGGATTATGTGGATAGCCTCCACAAAATATTTTTTTTTATCAAAATCCCAATAATAAACATTCTTGGTTTATTAAGGTATCCTCTTCGGTTTATAACCCTAGACTACCATATTGGTTTTTTAATTGGTGGAAAACATATGGTCCCTCAGTTCAAATTCTTGTAGAGGCATTCCAGAGTTACTATGTTGAATGGGTAAATATTTGCCCAAAATTATTTGAAGAAAAAAGAGCTAATTGTGTTCAACAAATTATTCCTTCTCTAATATTCTTTACAGAATTTTCAATCCCATGGATATGGAGATGGGAACCAGAAATTGAATCAGGTGATCAAGAATTACCACCATTAAAAGAGCATTTTATACTAAATTTTGGATAAACATGCTCAAAGTAGATAAGGAAACTGGTGAATTAGCATCAAAAGACACTATTGATTATATTCAGTCTACTTTATTAAAATATAAAGAACAAAAGAAATTAAAGGAAAAGGAAAAATTAAAAGAATTAGCTC
>CAJVGC010000582.1:56479997-56600129 GCA_910822075.1 Senecio squalidus | reverse complement strand
ATTACAGAGGTTCTTAGGAAGTTTAAATTATATTTCTCCCTTTTATAAAAATTTAGCACAAGATACATCAATCTTATATGATAGACTAAAAAAGATTCCTACTCCTTGGACACAAGAACATACTAGAACAGTCCAAAAAATTAAAGAAAAGGTAAAAAATTTACCATGTTTATCCTTAGCAAATCCAAATTGGGAAAAAATAATTGAAACAGATGCTTCTGATATAGGTTATGGAGGAATATTAAAACAGATTAATCCAGAAAATAAATTAGAATACTTGGTTAGATTTTATTCTGGAAAATGGAATAATGGTCAAAAGAATTATGCTACAATAGCTAAAGAAATCTTATCAATTGTTAAATGTGTTTTAAAATTCCAAGATGACTTATATAATCAACAGTTTACAATAAAGACTGATTGTCAATCTGCAAAATTTATGTTCACTAAAGATTTCAAACATGATGTTTCAAAACAAATGTTTGCTAGATGGCAAGCTCATTTAGCCCCATTTGATTTTAAAATTGTTTATAAGAAAGGGGAAGACAATTCTCTTCCTGATTTCTTAACAAGAGAATTTTTGCAGGGATGATTCCTCGAGGAAGAGGAAGAGGATTAAACCCCTCTAATAGAGGAGGAAGAGGCAAGGCCATAATTCAACATGGCAGAGGAAGACTAGTGGATGTAAAAATATCCCAAGGAGCAATTCAAGACTCTTCTCAATTTCCTTTATTACAAGGAAATGAACAATTATACCAACAATTTATGCAATTTATGCATCAACAAGGAGCAATAAAATCTCCATATAAGGATGCAATCATCCAAGAAGAAGATAATGATACTTCTTCAGATAATTTTATTCAAACCCCTCATAGGGAGACAATTTAATTCTTGAATATCAAGATATTCTAAATTATCATTTTAATCTAAATGAAACACCTTGGGAATTAATGTCAAGGTATCTGGATACACAATATTACACAGCTCCGACCTATAAATCCAGAACATATTATGAAAAATTACTACTTGATACCTCTACTTGTGAAATTAAGCACACCACAAAAGAGGATAACAGGTCAAATTACAGATTCCACATTTATAGTAAAATTCATATTAAACGGATTCTTACTATAGAAGATTGTGTTCAACAAATTATTCCTTCTCTAATATTCTTTACAGAATTTTCAATCCCATGGATATGGAGATGGGAACCAGAAATTGAATCATGTGATCAAGAATTACCACAATTAAAAAGAGCATTTTATACTAAATTTTGGATAAACATGCTCAAAGTAGATAAGGAAACTGGTGAATTAGCATCAAAAGACACTATTGATTATATTCAGTCTACTTTATTAAAATATAAAGAACAAAAGAAATTAATGGAAAAGGAAACATTAAAAGAATTAGCTCCTGTTACTCCAATTCACTTAATCGAAGCAAAATTAGTGTCTAGTGGAATCACAAAACCGACACATCAACAACTCATGGAAGAATATATCAATCAGGTCCAAAAAGATTTAATTCAATATCAACAATTATATTCAAAATCAGACACTTCAATGAAGGACTCCTCTGAAGATGATAATCAATTTCAATGCCTTGGTGGAGAATCCCAAGACCAAGAAGAGGATATGCAATTGTCCATACCAGAATTATTCATGGAATTGAAGTATCAAATGGCAAGAAATATTGGAGAATCGTCCAAAACTAATGAAGAGATGGAAGATACCACTAAAATGAGTGAAGACACAGAGGATAAGAAAGGAAAGACAGAAGCCATGTCAGAATATCTAAAGAAATCTCACTATAGCCATATGAAGGCTAAATGATTTTGTCTAAAGAGCCCACAATCAATAAAAGATGTCGGCCATAATAATTTGTACTGTATTTGGCCTTGAGCTCCACCCTCTATAAAAGGGGACTCAGGTTTTAGTTTAGAGGCACCACTTTACTTTCTAGTTCTACTTTGTTTTAAACTTTCCTTGTAATATTTGTGAAGCTTAATAATATTTCCAGTTTCTGAATACATCCTATTTTAATTGTAAGTTTCTCTACCTTATTTACTTTCTATATTATAATTTATATTGTTTGATCGCCTCCTATATGGAAGGCTAAATTACTACGTTGGATAACACTACTCATATGACTACTGGATTCATGGCCTAAAAAAAAAAAAAAAAAAAAAAAAAAAAAAAAAAATCTGGAAATTGAAATGAAAGTTTAGTAACGTCAATTCTGCTATTAGTCGAGGTTAATCTGGTCCCTTATATATATATATATTATGTAAAACTCTTGTCGTGATTAAACCCGCTTAAGCCTAAGTGTGGCGTCAAGGGCAAAAGCTCCTTGACTAACCAGTTTACATATTATATATATTTGACAACCAGATAGTAAATAAATCCCTTTGACCAAGCAGATTGTAAATCGAATCCTTGCAAACCTTTTCTATTCAATTTCATATATTTTTACATATAAATAAACTTTACTTTTTAAACTTTACTTTTTAAAACCTTTACTTTTTATAAATAAACTTTACTTTACTTTTTATGGTATATATATATATATATATATATATATATATATATATATATATATATATATATATATATATATATATATATATATATATATATATATATATATATATATATATATATTATAAAGCATTTTTCCCAAATTCTTAATCCCTTAAAATTTAAGGAATTCAAATTACTTATTACCCTTCTAACCATAATTTAAAACACCTTACAATTAATGTTAGTTGATAAAACTCTATCCATAAAGATTGAATGAAATATAAAATAGTTAAACCATGCAACTAAAAACCTAAAAACGAAATTGAGTTGTTAAAAAAAACATAGTTTAATTTCAATATCCCAAACGGACTTAATAAGTCAAATGACCTTAAACAAGCTTAATTTTCCGTACGACCCAAACAAGAATTATTTACTATTATGTCTGAAGAATATAACGTGAAACTATTAGAAATAACAATAGTTAACTATTTTTGGAGTCCGAATAACTCAAGTAGAAACTAAAAGCTATTACATGTAGGCACTTCAAGTTTATTATGACAATTAAGATGGAAAAGAAATTGAGAAACGATTACCATTTAATTTGTTTTATAAACCGAATGGTCAAACCATAAAAACTTACTACATAATTATTTCTAAGGTCCAAATGACCGAACCAAGAACTATTACATCGACCAAATATATTAACCGATGAATGAGAACCTATCATCAATGTTTTCTAATAAAATTTAATCGAACAATAATTTTGTATCGCTGCTGCATCGCGCGGGTTCTATACTAGTATATATATATATATATATATATATATATATATATATATATATATATATATATATATATATATATATATGAGGAAGTGAATATGGGGCTGCTATACATGTAATCTTATATGCGAAACTCATCAAAAACTATTTCGTTAGTTTAATAAATATGATTTAAATTATATAGATTTGAAGAATCTTTAACAAAACGACATATTTTTTTATGAGTTTTGCATGTAACCTTATATGTGTAACAACCCCATATATATATATATATAACTTGTATAAGTAAAACTTATATATAAAAGTAACATATCGTGCAATAACATCGTCTTTGGACTCAAAGACGCCAACGTAATCATAAATGTCATAATATTACTTAAAACAGACGTTTTAACCTCTTCGCGATATATTAAGCTTCGCCACAAGTTTTGATCATCGTTTTAATTCATCAAATATGTTTTTACGACAAACTTTTATAAAATGGTTTTAAAGGCATTTTACTCTAAGTATTTTGGTAAGAAAAGACTTTAAATTATTCAAAGTGTCAAAGTCAGACTTTTATGTTGACTTCGACTTTCTTTCAAATTACTTCAAATTATTGACATTTGACTTTTATAAAGTCAACATTATTGACATTTGACTTTTTATAAAGTTAACATCTTTGACTTTGACCAAGTCAACCTCTTCGACGTTGACCTTGGTCGATCTAATAAAACCTTGGTATCAATGTTCTTTTCGACTCGGAATTATCATTCGTTTCAAACGGCCGCTATTGACGTGAAAGATCGATATCTTGCCGCTCGTCCTTCTTCGCGCGGAACATCGTCTCCTGAATACGTCATCTTGATTTAAATTATATTTATTAAACTAACTTTACTAAGTTTTATCTAATGACATCTTTTTCTTCATTAATCACGTCTTTCAACAATATAAGTTTGTTTCTTATCACTGGGTATCTATCGAAAAAACTTTTAATAACTTCTTTTTAATAATCAATGGCCCCCTGCATTTTGAGGATCATCTCTCCCTTGATGAATATAAGACAAATCAAACGTTGAATAACATTTAAACCAAAAAACGACATAGTTTTTGATGGGTTTTGTATGTAATCTTACATGTGTAACGACCTTGAGGCTTGCATCAATGGTTATCACCTACAACCTTTGTGTGAGAGATCATAGGTACGAAACTTAGTACCGGGGTGAGTGACCTCCCAAGAAGATTTTGTATCAAGGATTGTGGCCGTCATGTTCTTTTATTTAATTAAAGAAGTGAACTTATATATATATATATATATATATATATATATATATATATATATATATATATGTATACATACATATATATATATTTTAAACAACTTTTATTTTTGAGATTTTCGAATGGATATTAAAAGTGTAATGGTTAATTTTGATTAATAATTGTTAATGACATTTTGCATTGCAAGTTTTATTGTAATCATTTTTGTGACAACCGTCCAATTCCAGGTGCATTTTATACTCTATGTCTCTTTTGGTCTATCTAGTCTTTAACTGTTCAATAACCGGAAACGCGACTGTGTCGGAATCACACCCGGAATCAATTTATATAAGTCCTAATACCAAGAAAACTCCTAATGAACTTTCCTAAGTTCATAACGTAACATACTTTAAAAATTTAGTTAACGAAAAGGTCCAACGAAACAATAATACAAAATCTGCCAAAACACAAAAATTATTACAAATTTGGTCCAGGACGACGCACACAAGCCTTGTGCGCCGTCCTGGCAGGAAGAATTCTGTAATTTATTTGAATAAATTGCATGTCTCGATTTCTAAACCTTTTAACCAATCAATCTCGAGTTCCAGGCCATCATTACTGCAAATAGGCAGTACCAAGACTTCACATTACCACTTTTCTTTATTCATTTTCATTTATCATTTTATAAAACAAAAACACACACACATACCACTTTTCTCTCTAAGCTCTCTCAAGAAAACAACAAGTTCCATTGATTTCCAACCATCAAAACCCATTTTTCATCCATCCAAATCGTTTAAAAACACCAAAGGAAGCAAGAGGAGTCAAGTGTTTCGGTAAAGGACCATTTTCGTAAAGGTTTTTGAAGCTAAAATCCGGCCAAATCATCATCCAAGCTAATCTCTTCGGTAGAAATCATTCCCTTTTCATTATTTACAGATTTTATTACTTGCATGTATGATCTAAAGTCTAAAAACAAAAATCTATGACTTTTTATAGTCAAAAACGTTTTTAACCGAAAAAACCTTTGAATCCACGAATTTGTGACTCTAAATACTTTAGAAACTGTTAAAATGATGTTTTAATAAGTTTAAACCTATTGCATGTCGAGATCTATGGATAAATAAACGTTTTACAAGAAAAACTCGAAAAATCACGTTTTGTGGGCCGTCCTAGAGACCAGGACGACGCAGCGGGACACAAAATGTGTTCTGTACGCCGTCCCAGTGCTCACAGCGGCGCATAGAGCTGCAACTTTTCCGAAAACTCGTTATTTGCACGTTTTTGACTTAATTGACCCGCTGACTTTTTAATATACGACACTTGGGACTGAGTTTGGTGAAAGTAAGGACATTTGTGACTTGTTTGGACTAATTGGACTTAAAATAAACTAGTTTAATGTATAATCGTGTTATAGGTTATTTGTGAGCGGAAGTGGATTGTACATTTTTGGATATGAAATTTGGGCGCGGAAGCGCTGCCCAAATTTCCTTAGAAAAATGTAAACCACTTCAGCGAGCAAAATCACTTGTGACGCGACAATAATAAAATTTTATCTATTATATTATATAAAGAACATAATAAGATAATAACTAATTGAACTATCTTGGTAATAATAGGCGATCCGTGATTCCCGGCTTCCATTCCGACCGACTTTCGTGTTCTTATTCTTCGCAATCCGTGAGTTACAACCCCCTTTTACGTAATGAATATTTTGCATGATTTTGGGGGAAACATAAGATTAATTGCATTTTGAAAACATTTATGAACAATTACAACTTTGTGAACTTTTGAACTTATTACGAATTTATGAAACTATAATGAGCTTTGGAACTTTTGAACTATTTTGGACAAACTCTTTGAAACTCTTATGCGTAAACACTTTTGCTCTACTGGCTTACTTGAACTTACCGGCTTGCCCCCTTTTCGGCTAAACTAATTATTGATGCTTGTATGCGAGACCGACCCTTGATGGAACTATAACATGACTCTTAAGTGACGACTATCTCTTTTTGAAACAAAACTACTTAGTGCCCAGCTGCTTTTTAGACTTTACACACTATTAACTTCAGAGCCGTTTAGTAATTATGGGTATCGATACTTAGGAAAGAACCGTTCCTTGCTTAGATGGCAGTCTAAGTACATATTACTAAGAACTTGAGAACTACCCGTAGGATAGGCGGGGTAAGTGGCCTCACGGTTGAACAATCGGTTTAGTGTGAACACTTAAGTTATAGAATGCCAAGAGGTTGATACAAGAATCTAATTAGCTACTTATACGCATAAATTTATGAACTTTTAGCGATTGTTTCCGCAACTATGATTTTACTAAATCTGACTCTACTTGGTCTATACGAACTTTAGGACATCGATGCGCCCATTACTTAGAACTTTAAAAGTATATAAAATTTAAGCGACTTTTCTCCGCTAACCTCCTTTTGGAAACTTTTACTTTTATATACTTAATCGAGACTTTTTGCCGAGCAAACTTAAACTGTAACTCACTCACTACTTTCGTAGTTGACACTTTATCTTATGTTTCAGGAAATTTAGTTTAAGCATGAGGTGCATGGCATGGACGGGTCAAGGCGGTCGCGTGAGAACCATATTGGGAAAAGACTTGTTCACTTATTTTGGGAATTTTTAAATGGAACTTTGCTTATGTATTCGTACTAAATTTCTATGGCTTGGTTATTACTTTTGAATTTGTAAACACTTTATTTTTAAATCTATGACTTGAAAACTGTTATGTTTGTTATTACATGTGTAATGATCTTCCAGCTCTTCACATCTCGTGTTTCCGCTTTAGCGGGGTGTGACAGACTTGGTATCAGAGCACAAGTTATAGTGAAAAAACGGTTTTAATGATTTTCAAAAATTTTCGAAACCAAACTATAACCAAGGCTTTTTAGGAAAATCATTTATGTGACAACCGTCAAATTCTAGGTGCAAATTATGCTCTATGTCTCTCTTATTATCTACCGTTACTTTTAACGGATCAATAACCGGATACGCGACAGTGTCGGAATCACTCCCGGAATCAATTATATAAGTCCTAATACCAAGAAAACACCTAATGAACTTCCCTAAGTTCATAACAAATCATAATTAAGAACTTCCAGTTAACGAAAAGGTCCAACGAAGCGAAAACGTAAAAACGAAAAATCTGAAAAATACTGAAAAACCCCCGGTGCGCCGCACCTATGGCTTTGGTGCGCAGCACCAGGCCACCAGATTTCAAATTTTGTATTTTTGATTATTGTCTCGTTTTTATAAACACAAACTACCAATCCTTGACGTTTTAGACTGCTTTTTACTGCCATTTAGCAGACCCAAAGTGATATTATTACTCTACCCTTACTTTTCCTTTCATTTTTCTTTTCTTAAAACATAAAACACACACACACACATACAATCTCCTTCATCTTCTCTCCATTTTCTCTCTACAAACCTCCATCAAAACCAAAGTTCCAGCCATTAAATCAACATAAATCATCCATTAAAATCATCCAAACATCAAGAGGAAGAAAAGGAATCAAGTCTATTTCGGTTTAAAAGCTTATTTCACCACTTTTGGTGTGACAACCGTCTTATTTCAGGTGAAAACCGCATTCTCTATCTTTGACCAAACTCGAATTGATCTTGTTATTACTTGTCTCGTAAACTCGTGTACGTCGGAATCGAATCGGAATCACAAAATGAATCCTAATACCAAGAAAATACTTAGTGAACTTGTCTAAGTTCCTATCTAAAATAACCGGAAACTTTCAACTAACGAAACACCTAACAAAGAAAACTAAACAAAAACGAAAAAGTCAGAAAATCAGTCTCTTGCGGAGCAACAGAATCAGTTGCGGCGCAACTCAGCACAGGAATTCAAATTTTTGGTTGTTGCTAGTGCTTAGTGACTCATACCAAACCGACCATATAGACCAATACTTGTAAAAACAAGTGTCAAACACTCCTTGAATCCAGATTTTGTACATGGGTATTACCCCCTTTGTTCCTTTCATTTACACAAACTCAAACACACACATAACCTCATACTCTCTCTCAATTCTCACTTACAAACACATAAATCTTTCAAAAACAAACCTTCTAAAGGCATAATCTAAGTAATCCAAGGATATTTTCATACTTTAATCACCATCACTTCACCATTTAAAAGGTAAAAATCTTGTTCTTGAACTTATTTTTCATACTTACTCAAGATTATACACAAATCATCAAATCTATACATGTTTTATAAATAAAATGATGATAACATATCAAAACTCCATTGCATGCAAGTTTTATTGGTAAAAAATGGAGTTTGTAAGATGGAAAAATCTGGGATTTTCATTAAAATAAACAAAAGTTATGTTTTTCAAATTAAGATTTCGATTTATGACTCTAACCGAAGAAATCGACAGAATCTGTTGCATGCATGTAAAAATTACGAAATTTTGACCAAAGATATAAACTGTAAAATGTAGCTTACTGTCAAAAATTGGGAACCTAACTCCTATTTTTCGATTTATTATGATTTTTACAGTATTTAATCTGATTTAATCTTGAATTTCGAGAAAACATACCAAACGAATTTATTAGATTACAAAAATTGGATATAGTCTAGAACCTATCAAAATATGATTTTACAGATTTTACTGGAATTTTTGGAATTAATATACTATTATTTACTGTTTTTACGGTTAAAAACGCGTTAAATACGTAAACGACTCTAACTCCTTCAAAAACTGTCGGATTGAGATGAATCCAGTTCCTATGACTTCGTATTCCAGAATGTGATTTTTATGTTATTTTTATAAAATATTACAACAACAGAATCTGACAGTTTCATATTCGGTATAATTTAGGTTCACGCGATTCCGATTCCTATTCCGGTCACTCCACGCACACTCCTAGTACCATTCTCTCGCTCTAGCGTAAGTCTTTGTGGTTCATTAGATTCATTTCACATATTTGAATTCAGTTTGTAAAGCGGGAAAGTGATTTGTTATTTTGGACATTCTTTATTTAGCGCGGAAGCTCTGCCGGATTTTCGTTAGAACCGACTCACCTCCATCCGAGCTATCTTTTCACCGCCTCATTTTCACGTGAGTTACATCCCCACTTATTTACTGTTTTCAATTATCTTTTGGGGGAAACAAGAGATCTAAATGTACTTTTATGAACTCTATTGAACATTTTTGACAAACTTATGCTTAACTAGTTTTATGGCCGTTTGGCCTTTGATAAACTAATGGTTCGCCACCTTTATTCGGCTCTTGATTCAAACTATGTTAAACTCATTTAATGCCATTCTCGGCACTCACATGTACTTTGATTGATCGTATAACTACCATGACTCTTGAGGAATATAGCTACTCTAAGTGACTACTACTAGTTTTAAAATAACATCAGTGCCTAATTTTTCACCACACACTATTAGCTTTGTTAAGCCGTTTAGTAATTATGGGTATCGATACTTAGGAAATGACCGTTCCTTACTTAAGTGGCGACTTAAGTACATATTACTCGATCAGAAATGACTCCCCGTAGTAGTCGGGGTAAGAGGCATCACGGTTGGTTAATCGGTTTAGTGTGAACACTTAAGTTATTATGCCAAGTAGTCGTTATACATGTAATCAATCATAGTTTACTTATCATGCGCGTATAGAGTTATACGACTTCCGTATCTATCTCTAAATCAACTATTTTGGTTCGAACTATTCTTTAAGTCTTAATCTACTTTTAGAAACTACTAAGTATAGATATACTTAGCTCAAAACCTTTTTAGTCGAGGACTAGAAAACTGTAACTCACTCACTACTTTATTGTAGTTGACACTTTATCTCTTGTTTCAGGAAATCAAGTGTAAGTCACGGAATGCAATACTTGGATGGGTCATGAAATGTCACGTGAAGTCACGAATCGGGAGAAGACCTATTTTGGACATGTCATTTGGGAATTTTATTAAACACTTTTATTATGTTATGTCGTGATGTACTTTTCAATACTTGGTTATCCTTAATTTGTAAACTCTTATTTATTTCTTAATGACTTGAAACCGTATGTTTTTATTATAACTCGTGTGATGATATCTTTGCTCTTCACACTTCCGTGTTTCCGCTTTAGCGGGGTGTGACATTTGGAGCTCTAAATCCTTCCAAAACATCATCCGAGCATTTTCATCCGGTAGAAATCTTCCTTTTTACTTATATTTTCAATCTAACTCTTTGCATGTATGATCAAAGCCATAAAAACAAGTTTTGATGAAGTTTTATAACCATTTTTATACAAAAACGGGATTTTAATAAATGGTGCTTTGATCTTTGTTTTTATGGATAAAAGTTGTTTATAAACTGATATAATGATGATTAATAAGGTTTATACCGATTGCATGTCAAGATCTATCACTTACATAAACGATTTTGCAAGAAAAACTCGAAAATGGGAAGTACAGCAGGGTAGGTGCTTAGCACCGACCTGCTGTCCTTCCCGAAAATGTTGTTTTGACCGTTTAAAAACATGGTTACGCGTTCTGACTTTTGAGACTTGACATTTAGGACTGAGTTTTGTAAAAATGAACATATTGGTGACTTATATTGGACTTAATTGACTAAAATAAACATGTTTGAAAACGTTATGTTTGTATATGTGTTTTGTAAGCGGGAAAGTGGTTAATATTTTTGGACGTAGAATTTGGGCGCGGAAGCGCTGCCCAAATTTCGTTAGGAAATATAAAACACTTTGGCAAACAAAACATATTTAACATAACAACAATAACGCCAACTTTGGACTCTTTGACTAAAACAAAACGTTAACCGTTTCGGACAATATTGGGCAAAATGGACTTTGACACTTAAAGTTTGACTAAAAATTTACTTATATTACATAATATAACACAAATTTCATTTATTATATATTAGGTTTAATAACTTAATATAATGATAACACTTGAATAAATCTTGGTATCCTTAGGCATCCGGTGATTCCCGGCTCTTATTTCCGACCATTCTTCCAAGTTCTTATCTTCGCAACCCGTGAGTTACACCCCTCTCTACTCTTACATTTTAAGTACTCTTTTTGGGGGAAACATGAGATCAAACCTTTTGTAAACTTGTATGACTATTTTGACTTTTAAACTTGTTGAACTACTTTGACTTTTGACTTATTAAACTTTGACTTTTGACTTATGAAACTTTGACTTTGACTTTATTAAAACTTTGACACTGAAACGTCTACTTAGTTTCTTATGCGTAAAACATTTCTTTCTCCATTTATAATTATTGTTTCGTCTCTTTAACTCAACTATTTATTGATACTTGTATGCGTAACCAACCCTTGATGGAGCTATAACACGTTCTTAAGTGATATTGATTCTCTCTCTTTTAAAACAAAACTACATAGTGCCCAATTATTCTTTAGTCTCTCTCTTACACACTATTAACTACTTAGCCGTATAGTAATTATGGGTATCGATACTTAGGAAAGAACCGTTCCTTGCTTAGATGGCAGTCTAAGTACATATTTACTGAGATTCTTTTAACTTCCCGTTTGAGAGGCGGTGGGGAGTTGGGGCCGCACGGTTGATAATCGGATTAGTGTGAACACTTAAGTTATAGATGCCAAGAGGTTGATACAAGAAATCTAATTAGTTACTTACGCATAAACTTATAAACTTTTAGCGATTGTTATCCGCTTCTACTGTTGGACTAAATTTGATTCAATTTGGTCTTTACAAACTTAGGGCACCAATTCGCCTGTTACTTAGATTTTTAAAGTATATAAATTCTTTAAGCGACTTTTCTCCGCTAATCTCCTTTTTGGTAAATTCTACTTTTATATACTTTACTTACACTTTGATCGTACTTAAACTTATTTGAAATTAATTTATTCTTGAATTTTAAGTACTTGATCTTATCTTGAAACTCTTTGATCCCGAACGTCTCTTGAGCTTTTATAAAACCTTGAATTCGTTTCGGACTCTTATAAACTTTTAAATTGAACTTTTCTTCAATTCATAAACTGTAACTCACTCACTACGTTTTCGTAGTTGACACTTTATCTCATGTTTCAGGAAACTAAGCGTAAGTTATGAAGTGCATTGCTCAGGCGGGTCAAACTAGTTATGTGAAGAGTAATGCGGGAAAAGACCTTTGATACTTGGGAATTTTATTAAAATACGTTATTATGTATTGTCGTTTTATACTCATGGAACTTGGTTGTATTTTCGAACATGGTTACCTTTTTAATCTCAATTTATATGACTTGAACCGTTGACTTTCGGTATAACTCGCGAAATGATTCTTTGCTCTTCACATTCCGTGTTTCCGCTTTAGCGGGGTGTGACAATTTATGGGTTCAAACTTTAGGGAATTAATTTCGCGATTGCATGGTTATTTTCAACTACGAATGGCCTGATCACCCATGCCTAGTTCAAAATGAATTATGCAAGGACGGAACGTAATTACTATTGTTAACGGTTTTTGAGTCGAAAATTCCCGGTTCTGTCTTTTCCCGATTCTCACGTGACTGACCCGTGCATGCATTTCATTACACATTTCCTTTATTATTCTTTTGTGTCTTCACGTACTTACGAAACTCATTGTTCACAGATCCGTCATGTCTCACTCCTCCCGTTCGCGTTCACCGTCACGATTCCAGTCTCGCTCGCTACCGAGAGCCGCCTCGGAAAGCCAGCGCCGGCAGACCACCGATCCCACGGAGGACACTCCATGGCCATCTCCAGCAGCATCGGGTCCAGCCCGAGGGCTGTGCTACCACCCCCACCACCGGTACCCGTCGCCGCGCCACCCCAGTACCGGGGGGCCCGCATAGGTTGACCGTGCGAAAGCAGGTCATCCTCCCGGGCCGCCTTCCGGACCGGATCGCCGAGCACCAGGCCGGCCCATCCCGACCCGCACCATCCCACCTCCCATTTGGTCACCCTGTAGAGGAGGCCCCACATAACCCTCTCATGGACCATTACTCTTGGGAGAGACAGATGGAGCGCGAGGAAATGCAGCGCGCTAGAGACGTCGAGGCCGCTAGGCAGAGGATGCCTCCTACCCTTCAGCCTCCCCCACCGGCCGCGTTCCTTCACCTGCACCGCGAGGTACGGGGACTGGCACAGGAGACCCAGCATCAGGGACACCTTATCAGTGAGGTCACTGACTCTGCATAACAGTTGTCGGAGCAGGCGTTGCGAGTCATCGCATCGACCCGAGCTACGGCACGAACCGTGCAGCACCTCATTGGTGTGTGCCTGGTAATGGGCACGCTGATTGCGGTCATGGCAGCCAAGATGTTCCTAGAGAGACGCCATTAGTTATTTCCTTTTATTATACTGTACCTAGCCTAGTCGTAATTTTCTCATTGTACACGACTTGGACTACTTATCTCATTTTCTCTTCTATGTATTGAAATCGTATTTCTCATTCAGTACTTGTATTAAACTTTATTATCATTAATGGAACTTTTATCTTTTATTATTGTACTTATCTTATCGTGTGAAACTTTTACTATTGGCAATCATTACAGTCCTATCTCTTAAATCATTGTCATGCGTGTACTATTGCTCGTTCATATTATTCTCGTGCTATAATCATCAATATTCACTAGAGTATATTCTTATCATATTCCATTCGTGCGTTCTAAATTGAATCTGTTCTTTTGGCTGTAGAATCATGGCACCTCGCTCCAACGCTAGCATCATTGCTGAACAAGTCGCTGAGCAGTTGAATGCGGCAATGCCCAATATGATCGCCCAGATCACTGCCAGAATCAATGCCAATGTCAACAACCATCATCAGCAACAGCAGCAGCAACAACAGAACAATCAAAACCAGAATCAGAACCAGAACCAACACCCGAACCCTCCCCGTGCAACTATAAGAGCTTCATGGCATGTAAGCCAAAGGAGTTTCACGGCACAACTGGTGATGTAGGACTGCTCCAGTGGTTCGAGAGTATCGAATCAGTCCTACACATCATCCGATGTGCCGAAGCCCACAAGGTGGAGTACGCCTCCTGCGTATTCCATGGCCGAGCTCTGTCCTGGTGGAACACCGTTGTTCAAACCAGAGGGCGCGAGACTGCCTACGCTCTTCCCTAGAACACCTTTAAGAACCTGCTCATCGAAGAATACTGCCCAAGAGGGGAAATCAAGAGGCTCGAGGCTGAGCTGTGGGACCACAAGATGATCGGGAACGACATCGAGAAGTACACCACCCGGTTCCACGAGCTCGCCCGGCTAGTTCCAAGGCTGGTAACCCCTGAAGAGAACCGGATCGACCTCTACATCTCTGGTCTCGTTCCGGAAATCCGTGGCATGGTCATCTCATCCGAGCCGCAGACCCTACAAAGCGCGATCATCCTAGCTCACCGACTCACCAGCAACCTCCTCACCGCTCCTGCATCCTCCAAAAAGGAGTCAGGTGAGAAGAGGAAGGACGAGCAAACCCCAAGGAGAAGCGACCGCATCAAGAAAACCCGTAGCACCCGAAACTTCGTTGTGACTGCCGCACCTGCACCTGCACCTACACCAGCACCACCTACTGGATCCAGGTCCTACTCCGGACCGCACCCGAAATGCAACAAATGCAACTTCCACCATCTCGGGAACTGCCCGTTATGTTTAAGGTGCCAAAAGGTGGGCCATTTCGCCAAGTACTGCCCGGACAAGACAATCACCCCAGCTCAGAAACTGACTTGCTTCGAGTGTGGGAGCGACCAACACCTTAGAAACACCTGTCCTAAGCTGCACCGAACACCGCAGAACCAGGGTGGACAAGGTAGGGGCCGCGCCTTCGCACTAACAGCTGAGGAAGCACGTCAGGACCCCAACGCAGTTACTGGTACGTTTTCCCTCAATGATCATTTTGCTTCCGTGCTATTCGACTCAGGAGCTGAGAGAAGCTTCATTTCCTTAGAATTTAGACCCCTCATTAACCTAGGATCTAAAGTTCTTAAGGATAGTTTTACCGTCGAATATGCTAACGGCCAAGAGTTTGAAGCTAAGGATATAATCTTAGGATGTTCACTATGCTTATCTGACAAAATCTTCCCCATTGATCTAATTCCTATCGAGCTTTCGAGTTTCGACGTTATCGTTGGAATGGACTGGCTGTCTCGCTTTCGAGCCGAGATCGTCTGTTTCGACAAACTCATCCGTATTCCTCTTTCGGAAAAAGAGACTCTCGTTGTTCAGGGAGACAAGCCTGGACGACAACTTCGCGTCGTGTCTTGCATCAAAATGCGCAAGTACCTTCAGAAGGACTATGACGCATTCCTTGCCCATGTCGTCGAGCGTAAACCTGCAGAGAGCCGAGTCCAAGATATTCCAGTAGTCAAGGATCATCCCGAAGTCTTTCCCGAGGATTTTCCAGGGCTGCCACCTCAACGACAAGTGGAATTCCGAATAGACCCCGTTCCTGGCGCAACACCGGTTGCCAAGACACCGTACCGTCTGGCGCCACCTGAGATGCTAGAACTGTCAAAACAGTTACAAGAACTCTTAGACCATGGTCTTATTCGCCCGAGTTCGTCCCCCTGGGGAGCCCCAATCCTCTTTGTCAAAAAGAAAGACGGATCTTTCCGAATGTGCATTGACTATCGAGAGCTGAACAAGCTGACCGTCAAGAACCGATACCCACTCCCGAGGATCGATGACCTGTTCGACCAGTTGCAGGGTGCAACTTACTTCTCCAAAATCGACCTCCGTTCGGGTTATCACCAAGTTCGTGTCAGTGAGACCGACATTCCGAAAACCGCATTCCGAACTCGTTACGGTCATTACGAATTTCTTGTCATGCCTTTTGGTCTTACCAACGCACCAGCAGTGTTCATGGACCTAATGAACAGAGTGTGTAGGCCATACTTAGACAAATTCGTTATCGTATTCATAGACGACATTCTCATCTACTCGAGGAACAAGGAAGATCATGCGAAACACCTTAAGCTTATTCTAGAACTCCTCCGAGATCAGAAATTGTACGTCAAATTCTCGAAGTGTGAATTCTGGCTCCGAGAGGTACACTTCCTTGGTCATGTAGTCAACCACGAAGGGATTCATGTAGACCCCGCCAAAATCAAAGCGATTGAGAAATGGCAAGCTCCGACGACCCCGACGGAAATCCGTCAGTTCCTAGGATTGGCTGGCTATTATCGAAGATTCATCGAGAATTTCTCGAAGATCGCAAAACCCCTCACCGAGCTCACTCAGAAAGACAAGGACTTCATTTGGGGAAAAGATCAGGATGATTCCTTCCAGAAGCTCAAATATCGACTGTGTCACGCACCGATTCTGTCCCTGCCAGAGGGCACGGATAACTTCGTAGTGTTTTGGGATGCCTCCCACCAAGGACTTGGGTGTGTTCTAATGCAGAAGGACAAGGTCATCGCTTACGCTTCTAGGCAACTTAAAGTACACGAGCAGAACTACACAACACACGACTTAGAGTTGGGAGCCGTCGTGTTCGCTTTGAAGATCTGGAGGCACTACTTGTATGGTACTAAGTGTACGGTCTACACCGATCACAACGTAGATGGATAGAACTGCTGAGTGACTACGATTGCGAGATCAAATACCACCCGGGTAAAGCAAACGTAGTAGCAGATGCCCTGAGTCGGAAGGAAAGGGTAAATCCATCTCGAGTTCGAGCATTAGGTATTCAAATTCAGACGAGCCTTCGAACGCAGATTGCAAACGCGCAGCAAGAAGCATTGAAACCCGAGAACATTAAGGTCGAAACGCTGCATCATCAGGAAAAGGAATTCGAACGCAAGTCCGACGGAATCTACTACTTTAAGGGACGAGCATGGATTCCAAAATCTGAGGATCTTCGCAAACTCATTTTGGACGAGGGCCACCGATCTAGATACTCCATCCATCCGGGATCCGACAAGATGTATAAGGATCTCCGAGAATATTACTGGTGGCCGGGCATGAAGAAGGATATCGCCTTGTATGTAGCTAAGTGCCTGACTTGCTCCAAAGTCAAGGCGGAATATCAGAAGCCCTCAGGTCTACTTCAGCAACCGGAAATTCCCATGTGGAAGTGGGAACAAATTTCCATGGACTTCGTCACTAAGTTTCCCCGTTCGGCTAGAGGTAACGACACGATTTGGGTAATCGTGGACCGTTTGACAAAATCCGCTCATTTCCTACCGGTTCGAGAAAATCACTCGATGGAGAAATTCGCTCAAATCTACATCAACGAGATCGTCTCTCGTCATGGAACACCTCTCTCCATCATCTCCGATAGGGATAGTCGATTCACGTCCCGCTTTTGGAATGTCCTTCAGAAGTCGTTAGGGACGCGACTAGACCTCAGCACTACATACCACCCTCAGACCGATGGTCAGAGCGAAAGGACGATCCAAACACTTGAAGATATGCTGAGAGCATGTGTAGTCGACTTCGGAGGAAGTTGGGACGCTCACCTCCCTTTGGTCGAATTCTCCTACAATAACAGCTACCATGCCAGCATCAAGTGCACACCATTCGAGGCTCTTTATGGACGCAAGTGTCAGTCACCGCTCTGTTGGCTAGAAGCCGGCGATCGACAACTTACGAGACTCGACATCGTCCAGGAAACTATCGACAAGATCACCACTATCCGTGAAAGACTGAAGACATCCCGTACCAGGCAGAAAAGCTACGCAGACAACCGAAGGAAACCCCTCGAGTTCCAAGTTGGCGATAGAGTTCTTCTCAAGATATCGCCATGGAAAGGAGTAGTTCGCTTCGGAAAGCGCGGAAAACTAAGCCCAAGGTACACCGGTCCATTTGAAGTCATTGAGCGTATCGGTCCCGTTGCTTATCGTCTCCAACTCCCTCACACTCTCTCGAACGTTCATAATGTATTCCATGTCTCACACTTGAAAAAGTGTCTATCCGATGAGACCATCGTCATCCCTCTTGACGAGGTCAAAATCGACAACAAGCTAAACTTCATCGAAGAACCGCTCGAAGTTTTTGACCGCGAGGTCAAACAACTCAGGCAGAGTCGTATTCCGATTATCAAGGTTCGGTGGAATTCCCGACGTGGTCACGAATTCACATGGGAACGTGAAGACCAATTCCGTCAGAAATATCCACATCTATTCGAGAACACTTCTTCATGATGGGACGAACTAAATTTGGGGACAAAATTTCTTTCAACCCGGGGAGAATGTGACAACCGTCCAATTCCAGGTGCATTTTATACTCTATGTCTCTTTTGGTCTATCTAGTCTTTAACTGTTCAATAACCGGAAACGCGACCGTGTCGGAATCACACCCGGAATCAATTTATATAAGTCCTAATACCAAAAAAACTGCTAATGAACTTTCCTAAGTTCATAACGTAACATACTTTAAAACTTTAGTTAACGAAAAGGTCCAACGAAACAATAATACAAAATCAGCCAAAACACAAAAATTATTACCAATTTGGTCCAAGACGACGCACAAAAGCCTTGTGCGCCGTCCTGGCAGGACGAATTCTGTAATTTATTTGAATAAATTGCATGTCTCGATTTCTAAACCTTTAAACCAATCAATCTCGAGTTCCAGGCCATCATTACTGCAAATAGGCAGTACCAAGACTTCACATTACCACTTTTCTTTATTCATTTTCATTTATCATTTTATAAAACAAAAACACACACACATACCACTTTTTTTTCTAAGCTCTCTCAAGAAAACAACAAGTTCCAGTGATTTCCAACCATCAAGACCCATTTTTCATCCATCCAAATCGTTTAAAAACACCAAAGGAAGCAAGAGGAGTCAAGTATTTCGGTAAAGGACCATTTTCGTAAAGGTTTTTGAAGCTAAAATCCGGCCAAATCATCATCCAAGCTAATCTCTTCGGTAGAAATCATTCCCTTTTCATTATTTACTGATTTTATTACTTGCATGTATGATCTAAAGTCTAAAAACAAAAATCTATTACTTTTTATGGTCAAAAACGTTTTTAACCGAAATAACCTTTGAATCCACGAATTTGTGACTCTAAATACTTTAGAAACTGTTAAAATGATGTTTTAATAAGTTTAAACCTATTGCATGTCGAGATCTATGGATAAATAAACGTTTTACAAGAAAAACTCGAAAAATCACGTTCTGTGCGCCGTCCTAGAGACCAGGACGACGCAGTGGGACACAAAATGTGTTCTGTGCGCCGTCCCAGTGCTCACAGCGGCGCACAGAGCTGCAACTTTTCCGAAAACTCGTTATTTGCACGTTTTTGACTTAATTGACCCGTTGACTTTTTAATATACGACACTTGGGACTGAGTTTGGTGAAAGTAAGGACATTTGTGACTTGTTTGGACTAATTGGACTTAAAATAAACTAGTTTAATGTATAATCGTGTTATAGGTGATTTGTGAGCGGAAGTGGATTGTACATTTTTGGATATGAAATTTGGGAGCGGAAGCGCTGCCCAAATTACCTTAGAAAAATGTAAACCACTTCAGCGAGCAAAATCACTTGTGACGCGACAATAATAAATGTAAAATCGGACTTTTGGACAAAAACGTGACAATCACCATTTCGGACCATTTTGGACAATACTTAACCTTGACACTTAAAGTTTAATAAAATTTTATCTATTATATTATATAAAGAACATAATAAGATAATAACTAATTGAACTATCTTGGTAATAATAGGCGATCCGTGATTCCCGGCTTCCATTCCGACCGACTTTCGTTTTCTTACTCTTCGCAATCCGTGAGTTACAACCCCCTTTTATGTAATGAATATTTTGCATGATATTGGGGGAAACATAAGATTAATTGCATTTCGAAAACATTTATGAACAATTGCAACTTTGTGAACTTTTGAACTTATTACGAACTTATGAAACTATAATGAGCTTTGGAACTTTTGAACTATTTTGGACAAACTCTTTGAAACTCTTATGAGTAAACACTTTTGCTCTACTGGCTTACTTGAACTTACCTGCTTGCCCCCTTTTCGGCTAAACTAATTATTGATGCTTGTATGCGAGACCGACCCTTAATGGAACTATAACATGACTCTTAAGTGACGACTATCTCTTTTTGAAACAAAACTACTTAGTGCCCAGCTGCTTTTTAGACTTTACACACTATTAACTTCAGATCCGTTTAGTAATTATGGGTATCGATACTTAGGAAAGAACCGTTCCTTGCTTAGATGGCAGTCTAAGTACATATTACTAAGAACTTGACAACTCCCCGTAGGATAGGCGGGGTAAGGGGCCTCACGGTTGAACAATCGGTTTAGTGTGAACACTTAAGTTATAGAATGCCAAGAGGTTGATACAAGAATCTAATTAGCTACTTATACGCATAAATTTATGAACTTTTAGCGATTGTTTCCGCAACTATGATTTTACTAAATCTGACTCTACTTGGTCTATATGAACTTTAGGGCATCGATGCGCCCATTACTTAGAACTTTAAAAGTATATAAAATTTAAGCGACTTTTCTCCGCTAACCTCCTTTTGGAAACTTTAACTTTTATATACTTAATCGAGACTTTTTGCCGAACAACTTAAACTGTAACTCACTCACTACTTTCGTAGTTGACACTTTATCTTATGTTTCAGGAAATTTAGTGTAAGCATGAGGTGCATGGCATGGACGGGTCAAGGCGGTCGCGTGAGAACCATATTGGGAAAAGACTTGTTCACTTATTTTGGGAATTTTTAAATGGAACTTTGCTTATGTATTCGTACTAAATTTCTATGGCTTGGTTATTACTTTTGAATTTGTAAACACTTTATTTTTAAATCTATGACTTGAAAACTGTTATGTTTGTTATTACCTGTGTAATGATCTTCCAGCTCTTCACATCTCGTGTTTCCGCTTTAGCGGGGTGTGACAATTTTTAATGACAAACATAGCAATAGCCCACTTTCTCGATCAAATTAGTAAAACTTGACACACAAGTAACCCCACAATGCCATGACAGACAAGTAAAACTTAACTTGACGAGTACACTCGTCAACAATGCTATGCGGATCAAAACATGCCTACAAACAACCTTTGGCTTAAGTATAACCCACAAACAACCTTGTGACTATTGAGTATGTTCAACCTACAATAACGTTTGATGCCTTGATGTTTAAGTAAACCTGAAAACAAGCAAAAAAGTTACGCTTATCACTTGCTCAAATAGTCTAGAAATCCCCCAACCAAGGTGCAATACCAAAAAAATATTACCCTAGACTTTCGCAATCACACACAACCTAGTTTCCTATTTATACAACCAACATCATCGACGTTTATAACTAGGGGTGAATTCCCTTGGACGAGTTAGTTCGGGCATAGGAAACCCCTCTAAACAGATTACTTGAAGCCCAAATAATGTAATATTATAACTATGCTTGTTTGTTAATTCAAGTTGCATTCTTTTAGGACCAATAACTATGCAATTCAAGTTGCATTCTCTTCGGATTTCAATTACGAATTCATAATCGCTGACGGATCCAGCTAACTCCAAGCGGTTTGAGAGTCATAAGCAAAGCATTTAGCCGTTTCTTTTAAGATCTGAACCTGAGGGGCTTGTTGCGGAGCGTGAAGGCGAGTTCTCTTAGTATGTTGTGATTCGGGTATGCTTTTCTTCGTAATTTGATTACGAAGCCAATGAAGCTGACCTCATCAGTTAACTCCATGCGTTTTAGGAGTTATGACCGCAATAGTGACCGGGTGGGGTTACAAACAAATTTTTTGAGATTTTTTTTCCTTAGTGTTTGAAACGTATCCAAGATAGGTGGTTCATCCCCATACTGATTAGGGTTTGAAAGATAGATATATGATTAGACCCGCTCTTATACCATGAATGATTATAGAGCCTTCTAAGATATTGTTAGGTAATATTGATTAAGATACAAATCTTATACCTAACTGATCCAAAGCTTAGAGTATTTTCAATGGTGGTTTCATGAATGAGTTTAAATTTTTTAAATAGGTTTATAATTTTGAACTATAATAAGATTGTGTTTTAAGCTTACATGGCATGAAAAGGTCATATTTTGAAGAGATTTATAACTTTAAATACATTAAAATCTTTTAAGAATAAGACTCATTTACAAACCTATGTAATGTTTAAACATAGTGGAAATGATTTTCAAAAGAAAAAATGCTTCTAATATACTAATATAACATGCATGAAATATTTTTAAAGGTTTTAAAAACTTTATAATAGTAAATGTCTTTACGGGCAACATATAATTAATTGAGCTTTAATTCCAGTCAGAAAATAAAACATAGGTTCGCTTTTAAAGGAAGGGTTAATGCACTTGAGGGTCACTGTACTATTCCAGATAATCCGATTGGGTCATTGAACTAAAAAAATATACGTAATTTTCAATCTACTTTATAAAACCGTTTGTTTGGGTCATTGGGACCCACAACAACTTATAGTATCAGGTAAGACTTGTCCCTCATATGAAAAGACAAAAATACCCTTTATAAAATTATTATTTTGATGAATGTGTTACTGGTGGTGGGTTTTGGTGGTGGGATGTTGCCGGATTGAAAAATCAACATCAGTTTCGTTTAAACCTCAAGCAAAATCTGTCTACAATTCCCTACTCAATTCACATTCTCAATCAAAACGATGTCGTTTGAGTTAAACAAAAACTGTCATCGAATATGTTTGTAGAAGAACTTGTTGCAGTTGTGAAATAAAGTAAATCAAAAGCTATCGAGAGGGGGCAAGAAGTAATGAAGAGGCAAAGGGCAAGAGAACAGCTAGTTAAGAAGAAGATCTGTTGTAAAGAATATCAATACGACAACATTCAGACTTGAATGAGAACTCGAGCTTATTGGCTATAGCAAGTAAAGTTGATGTTTTGCTGAGCAATGACAGATTCATATGCTTCATTTTGAACTTCCGGATTTTTTGGATTTTGCATCAATAGGGAATATAGTTCTCCGCGATCCACCAGCGGCGGTTACAAATGCGGCGAATGGCTCCAATCCGACAAGATCTGGTCCGGCAGGCTCCGCGTGGTCTCCTGCAACTCCCGCTGCGAGATCCGGTTAGAAGATCCGAATTCCGACGATTTGTTTGCTGCTTGTTACCATCAATTTGGAAATCTTCCTTTTTGTTTTGTTATTATATATTAAATTAAATATTAATGATGTGTTTTCCTATAAAGAAGAAAACATCCTAATAAACAAACATGCTTAAACATGAATTTTAAAATTGTAAATTACCATCAATTGAATGTAACCTATTAACAGCCGGTTGCAGGTTACCCGGGGGATCCACTTAGATTTTTTTTTAATCATGAGTGATCATTTAAACTTTTTTTGAAAGTAGAGTGATAACGACATATTTTTTTTAGTTCAATGACCCAATCGGATTATCTGGAATAGTACTATGACCCTCAAGTGCATTAACCCTTAAAGGAATTAAAAAAGTCTAATCCACCTTCGATTCAATAAAAAGTGGGTGAGTAGCATTTGCAAGAGATTCAACATGGACACCCCAAAAAAAGAAAGACATAGTTGATTCAACCCATCCTATGGAAAAACTATACCACAAAAGTAAACTAGAAAAAAATAGTACGGAGATAGTTGAATATTTCATAGGTTACAAATAAGTGATAATATAAATGGATGTCATTTAACTTTTAAATTCTTTTTATTGTTTACAAATAGAAAAAACAATATTTGAATGGAAATTATTATTTGAATGGTCAGTATATATATTAATGAGTTTTGATAAAAATAATCATATACATTATTGTTAAGAAACAAAATGTGTATAATACCAACCTAATGTATTAAAGAAAAAAAAAATGTATTAAAGAAATCACTTTAAGATAGAGCCAGGATTTTAGATTGGCGGGCAAGTGACTTACTTTTTAAGAAATTTATCCGTTATACTATATATCAGGCTCAATGGAGTGGCCGAAATGTAATATTTATGACTTATTTAGGGTGCCGAATTATAAAATTTAAGATTTTGAATAAGAAATTATTTAAAATCGGTATGATAGAAGGGGGCCAAGCACCCTTGAGCCCCCTTGTCTCTGGCCTACTTCCAAACTTTTAAGAGTTACAACTATATTATGTATGACTAAGTTTTTCAACCACATATATATAAGGATTGTCATAATGGTAATTTTCTATTGTTCTTTTATACCAAGTAAAGCTTCAAATAAATTGTTAGTTTAGAATGATTATTAAACAGTTATAAATGTTGGGCGGATGACTTGGATGGGTACTCTGCAATTTCATCCGAGTCTTTTGAGTTGCAGGTTATAAAATTGTAAGCACAAAAACTTATGCAAACTTTTCAAAAGTATCTATGACCAGGGACGGAGCTTGGAGGTGGCGGAAGGGGGGCGAAAATCATTCGATTCGAAATATTACATATAAAAACTTTACGGATTTTTCAAAATTGGACGAATATAACACAAATTTTACGAAAATCTCGAACTTGCGGGGGGGCCGAAACCCCTTTTGCCCCAACAAAGCTTCGTCACTGTCTATGACCATGATTGGTCAAGGTTGATTAGAGAACTCCATGTGCCAACAGTTTTATGCATTAGAACTAATGAACATCAAAATATTTTTAGGATAGAAAGGTAAGATTATATGCAATAAGAATATTACGAGGTGTTTCCATAAGTAACGCTAACTTTAGTTTTCAGCTTATAGAGGTTATCGCGTGCAGTGGATGACGTTTGTAAAGCATATGAAGATATTTCAATGGTTTAACTTAACATCGAGTAGTTTACTCTCAAAGTTCAAACTTATATCGAAAGATACATGGAACTTGAAGAAGGTGACATGTCGAAGGCATTAGTCGCTATAACATTAGAAGTTGCCTTAATCCCTACACCTAAGTTAAAATGTGAGCCTAATATAAATGACTATTTTTTTTATGCCAAATTGTTAAAGTAAGGTACAAACAGATAATCATGCTATTTTTAGTAATAGTGGGAGTTCAAATGGCTTTTGCATATCAACTTTATGCTTCATAACCAAATTGAAAGTACATAATGATTTGACTTTATTGTTCTTTGATACATGTAAACTCATTCAAACTATTTTATTTACAAAATCAGTAAGTTCCCATAATATATAATCTGTAATAAAGTTATTTGAGCTTATTTTTACGTTTAAAGTTCTCAAAACGACAATTTTTACGAACAGCAAGATCCAGACAACGGCTGGAGATACTCAGCCGCCGGCTGGACCTTAGCCGCCTGCTGAGTGTCTTCAGCCTCCGGCCAGAGGCCTTCGGCCAGTTTCTAGATTTCGTTATTTTTCGATTTTTAGCCCGTTTTAGTGTTACATTCGAACATGCAAACTGTTATTTATCAAATATATGTATTTTTAAGCAAAAGTTACAGTTTCTTTCGGATTTATGTGTTAAAATTGTAGATCTATTAGGAAAACTTGTTTTTAAGCAAGAAAACGTTTTTAAACTTTTATAAAACCATTTTCCAACCTTTAGATCATCCATGCAAGTCAAGATTCATAAAATAACAGTGAGTTTAAAGAGTTTTACCGAGAGAAAGATTTAGATGACGGTTGGATGTGTTTCTAGCTTCAAAAGTGTGTGAATCTTCTTCAAAACCCGGTTTTAAGCTTCCTCCTTGTTACCCTTTTTATTTAGGACGATTTGTATAAGTTTGATGGATAATTTTTGGTGTTTTTCTTGTTGTTTAGATGGTGAAATTACTGGATTTACTTGGGAGTTTAGAGAGAAAAGTTTAGAGAGAGAGAGAGAGTGTAGGTGTGTTTGTGATTTGAAATGAGTTGTGAAATGAAAATGAAAGTGGGAAAGGGGGAGTGTTACTGCCCTTGGGAAGCCAAATGGCAGTAACTATGCTCCAATCCCGTTTATTATGGTTGGTCCAATCAAATTACATGCAAAAATGAGTCACCATCCACAGGACAGCGGCTTTCAGCCGCCGGCTTTCAGCCGCCGGCTGACCATATCCAGCCGTCGGCTGGAAGGTTTTTCTAGCACGGTGACGTTTTAAGTTTTCCGTTATTAGTAGTTGAGGATCAGAATCTTTATTAGTTTCCGTTATGAACTTAGTCAAGTTCTGTAAAGTTTCTTTGGTGTTAGGATTTATAAGTTGATTCCGACAAAATAAGACTCAACAATTACGAACTCGAACAATATGAACACGATAAAGAGTAACTAGAGATTCGAACCGATATAGTAACTGAGAATCACCTGAATTTTTGACGGTTGTCACATCTAGTCCGACTCAAGTAGTGATTGAGCCACAAGTTCAGTCTCAACAAAAAAATTGTTGATGCTCAAATTTGTAGGTCCGAAAGGACTATATGTGCACCTTCTAGGTTGAACTTAAACGTTAATCTAGAGGATGGTGACGTATAAGGGGATCTTAATGAACCTCAAAACTTGAAAGTTATTATCAGGTCCAGACACTGAGAAATGACTTCACGCTGCGAATTTGGAGATTCAATCCATGAATTACAACGAAGTTTGGAATTTGGTAGATAAAACTCCAAATGCCAAGACTATCGATCGCAGATGTTTCTTTTTAAAGATAAAGAACATACATGGATGGGATAATACACATCTATAAAGCTCGTCTCGTGGCAAAAGGATTTACTCAAGTCTATGGTATAGATTATGAGGAAACCTTTTCCCCAATGGCCGACATAAGAGCTATTAGAATTCTCTTAGCCATAGCGGCATTCTATGACTATGAGATATGGCAAATGGATGTCAAGACAGCCTTTCTAAAAGGTTTTATTGATCCATTTCATTCCAACAAGTATGCAAGCTAAAGAAGTTCATTTATGGACTTAAGCAAGCATCAAGAAGTTGGAATAAAAGATTTGATGAAGAAATCAGAAGGTTGATTTTGTTCAGAATTTCGATAATCCATGTGTGTATCAAAAATTCAGTGGGAGTAATGTTACTTTCTTAGTCTTATATGTAGATGACATATAGCTAATGGGAAACAGTGTTCTAATGCTTGAAGATGTTAAATCTCATATTGGAAAATGTATTGCCATGAAAGACTTAGGAGAAGCATTATTGATTTGGGAATCAAGATCTTGAGAGATAGATCTAAGCGGTTAATTGAGTTAAGTCAAAAAGCTTACATTGATGATATACTTAAGCAGTTAGTATAGAAAATTCCAAACATGGAAATTTATCAATGAAAGATAGACTTAATCTCAACATCAAGGATAGTGCTCTTACACCTCAAGAAGTGGAGCGCATGCAAAGGATACCTTATGCTTAGGCAAAAGGATATATTTTGTATGTGATGAGATGCACAAGGCCTGATGTGGCTTTTGCACAGAACATGGTTAACAAGATTTAACAGAATCCAGGCGAAAGACACTGGATTGCTGTAAAAAACATACTAAAGTACCTTAGGGATACTAAAGATATGGTTCTTGTCATGTATGGTGGAAATCATGAGGCTAATATTGGAAAGTGTGATGCTGGATTTCAGAAATAACCATCTCTACAACAGAATCTGAGTATATTGCATCTTCCAGAGATGCAAATGGAAGTTGTTTGGATCTGGAAATTTTTTTCTGGACTTGGTATTGTTCCCACAGCCAAGACTCCTTTGGATAGATATTGCAACAAAACTGGTGCAATGATCATAGCCAATGAACTCGAGGGTTCAAAAGTGAGCTAAACACTTTCAGAAGAAAATTCACTATATTCATGAACGATTCGAACATGGTGAAATTCAAGTACTCAAAGTTCACACAGATGACAACTTAGCTAATCCTTTCACCAAGGCTCTGGTAAAGACAAACCTAACTCACTTGGTTTAGGGTATAGGACTTCGTTTATCTAGTTGTTTCATGTAATCTGTGATTGATATAGTATTTGGACATATGGATGTAATAAACAATTTTATTAAGAATGAATAAAATTGAGGATATGTGATTTCATTTCTTATATAATTGTTATCCAATTTTTCATGTTTTAATCCTTGATTTATATTTAAATATAATTTTTAAATGTTAATTCTAAATATCTATTGTCGATTAATCATATGGGAATATGATTAAATTAAGACAATGTCTGAGTAGTCAGCTTGGCTCACTAACCCGGATAGTGTACATTGAGATGAACACGAGATCATCCCACATGAATTAGTACTTATGGATCCTTGTCATTAAGTATAATGCATAAGGTTTAATGTCCTTTGACTTGAGATGCAAGTTGGGAATCACGTACGTAGTGCATTATTTGATTCTAGTCAAACGCACTCCTGAATAAGGGTGTTATAAAGACTATTTTTGGTAATGTTGCGAAATACGATGACTACCAATTGTAGTCAAGATAGGATTTGTTCCTTAAGTGAAAACTGAAGTTAGATACTAACTGGGCCACTCATGAATACTTAAGATGTATGTTCGGCCGAACCCAAATAAATCCATATGTGTCTCGATGGTATTTGGTAGTCTTTAAGTGATTCGCGAAATGAGAAACAGTAGTTAAAATGGAATGATTTTGATACATCGAAATATTTTAACTAAGTATCTGTAACAAAAGGATATGAACCGAATATAGACTCACAGTGAGTTTTGGAGAAACTACTCGTGCATTTATGGGAGCATTGATATGTTGCTAGATATTAATCAATGTTATCATGTTTGTTTGAAAATTATTCAAAAGTGGGAACTGTTGGTATTTGAATAGTTTTAACAAATGTGTGTCCGTAAATGTGTGAGACTACGGGAGCGCACACATCGACATTTAGACACGACTATTAGTTTAATGTATTTAGTAAATATTACTTAATGGGTTAAGTGTAATGTTTATTAAATGGAGGGTTTATTATGTAAATAAGGAGGTTTCCCTATTCTAATATAACTCAAACTCTTAGATTTGAAAACCTATAAATAAAAGATAAACCCTAAACCCTAATTACTACAAAAAAAAGGGGTTTTGTTTTTATTTTGGTTTTTGTAATAAAGAGTTGTTGCCGAGACAATTGTTGTACATAGCAATTAAACGTGTAGTAGCAAAGAAGGTGTCGCGTACGTAACCGTAGATTAGATCTTACACTTAGATCTACGACTTTCGCTTGCTTCTAATTCAAGGTAATTCTTTATCCGATTTATTATTTACTATGTGATCCTAAATTCCGCTGTCATGTATTGTTTGACAATATAACTCTAGTTGTATACCTATACTCCGTCGAAATTCCATTTAGTTTAATCTATATGCATTATAAAGCATTTGGGTATAAAGTAATTTAAGCATGCTAAAATTATTAAACTACCATTTTAATTAATTAATTACTAAATAATTAAAATTATAACTCTATAACATTATTACCATATATACTTAAAAATTTAAAATAATTGAGTTTTCTTTTTTTATAAATTTAAAACAATCAATTGTATTGGGTAAAATTTCAAATAATTGTAGTTAATTTTTAAAATTTCTAATTAATTGAATGTTTACAAACCGAAAAATCTTAATCGTTCATAAAATTATTTGTAATAAAATATGTACCACTGAATAAAAGTATTCACCGAAAATTTTAAAAAATTATTATAACCGCCGTATCGCACGGCTATATTAATAGTTCTCTAATAAATTCCTAGGAAATAACTCAGTTTTGTGACGGAATTCGGCCGTCGCTAACATCCGTCGCTGATACTCTAATATTACTCGGTTTGAATATGTTTAATTGTGTCTAAAGTTGATAAACCCAACTTTTACGAAATTTCCAACAATAAGTTGGAGATTGTAGCTAAGTCATATAAATTTTGACTACGAATTGTTTCACTAAAATGTCATTATTTAATCAAGTATCCAAATACGTATAAAGTCAACATTTGGCTTTGATCATATATTAAAATTATTAACTGATATAGTCAAAATAGGTTACGTTATATTTAGTAAGACTAGTTACATTAACCTAAGCAATTAAAAGCTGTAACTTTTAATTTGTATTGAAAGTTCAAACTCTTTCTTTGTAATAAAGTTTGTCAAATTTTTTGTTGAGTTGCTGAATATACAATATTATATAAAAAGATACATAAACTAAAATAAAAATAGGAAATATCACCAAATGAAGGGTATATTGGAAATTTTATTTTTAAAAGACTCCAATTAATTTTAAAATGGTTTTGAAACTTTTTGTTCGAAATATGAAAAAGTTTACTTCTCGTGTATCAAATAAAACGTTTTCTAAGTTAGCAGCTTTTTGAAAGAAGAATTAAAAAAAAAAAATGTCGTATGATCTAAAATAAAAAACTTTTTTCCCCCTCCTTTATGACATTTTTAATTGGTCTTATTCTTGCCTAAAACTAAAAGCCTAAGGACAAACCGGACCGTTATTACGATTAGTATTACTAGTAAATATGATAATAAATAAATATATATTTTGCAAATGATCTCCAGCTCAGCTGGTTGTGATGCATCGGGTTTTATACCCATGTGGGCTGAGGTCGTGGATTCGACCCTTGTGGTCGTCGCAATAGCGTAATTTAATCCACGCCTCTTAAGGCACGCATGGCGAATTTTTCCCTGGGAACCCCCGTGGGGGGATGAGTTTGCGCGCTATGCGGAGCTCGAACCTGGGGTGCTCGTTGGAATATTACGAGTAGGCTCCATTGTACAAACATTTGTCGTTTCCAAAAACTAAATATATATTTCTTTTTAGCTCTATTTTCCAGATAATTTTGTTCAAATATATCTATCAAATGACAATGATCTGTATTTACATTTGTCAAAGGATTGTGGTTGGTAAGAGAATATGTCAAATTGTCAATATGAGCATATGTCTTTTACTTACATATTTACATTAGAATGTCAACGTTGTCAACTCTAACTTTAACTAAACTAATCAAAATTAATTACACACGTTGATCTTTGATTAACTTTAATTCCACTAAGAAAAAAGCTAGGATCAATTCGTTTTTAAAATTATTAAAAAGGTCTAATCTACCTTCATATTCAATAAAGAAGTAGGTGAGTAGCATTTGTAAGATATTCAAATTATACCAAGAAAGAAAGTTGATTCAATCTCATCCCGTTGAAAAACAATACCACGATTGAAAATGGTAAAACGAATACTGTATTTTATAAGATATCAAATAAATAAAATATAGTAATATATACAACTTGACGTCACCTAACTTCTAATTATTAGAGAATAAGATGTACCGAGCCCGATTGTGGGTTAGGGTTCATTAAGATTTTATGTTAATTTATAAATAACTAGATTATTGTCCCGTAATAGCGTGGACATATAGACAAAAATTGAATCGTAAACTTTATGTTTGTGAACCATTTTTTTAAATTATTACGAGAAGACAATACTACACGTATAAGAACAAATATATATTTATGTTTATACACATGTTGTTCATAGTTATAATAACATATATACATCTACGTTTATACACATATTTGAATATTTTGTATTAAGAGATTTTAGAATAATAATAATAATAAGGTAAATCATAGTCTAATAAGAGAAAAATGTTTTTTATTGTAATGGTGATGAAACTGAAGAGAAAATGCAATTCATATTGTAAGAAGGTGTAAAATGAAAAAAATATACGATGACATAATCAATCTCATCTAACGGTTAAAATCAAAGTATCTAACTCACCAAAAGAATCTTACTTTGCCATATGACATATAAGACTTTTTTTTTATTATATATTAAATATACATATCAACATATGTTGGTTTAAAACAATATTACCAAACTATTGTGTTTTTAATTTAAAGAGGAGAGAGAAGTTAACAAACTATTAATTTATCATTATCAAATCTCAAAATCGTTAATTATATTTTTTTCAACTTTTATTTAACAATAAAATGTTTTTCATGTTTTAAGTTGTCTAAACGGATTGTTACTTGATTATTATATTGTGATGTAACTTTTCTATTGTAAATCAAGCTATATATATAAATTTAAATAATAAATAGAACGCGATAGCGCGGAAAAAAAAAATTAAATTATAAACATATGTAGATTTTAAGTTATTATGAAAAGAAAATTTTTATACGTATAATAACATATATATTTTTACGTTTATACACATGTTGTTTATAGTTATAATTACATAAACATTTTTACATTTATACACATGTTTTAATATTTTTTTATTAGGAGATTTTAAAATAACAATAAGCTAAATCATAGTTCAAATTGAGTGATTTTTTTAAGTAAATTAGAATTTTTTTTTTTTTTTTTAGTAGAAATGTTAATTAAAGAGAGAATGTAATTATGTATTTTAAAAGGGTGTAAAATAAAAATAGTGTTTGATGACATCATCAATTTGATCTAACGGTTGAAATCAATGAAGTTAACGCATCTAATGGTCCTTACTTCGTCATGTGGCATTTAAGGCCCCTCTTTTATTATATATTAAAGATTGCTTTGTAATTGGTTTGCCATCATCAATAATATAAGGGTTTCCATTATTCAATATGGTATCAGAGCCACCACGGGCTCTCTTTGATTTGTTCGGTTAAGCTTCCGTTCACTCCAACGTGTTCCAGGTTTTAAATCTGATTAATGGGTTAGTTTTCTAATTGGTTCATTCTTCTCTTTTGTTGTATGTTCCTTCAAAACAAAAAAAAATTAAAAAAAAAAAAAAAATTGTTTGCATTGTTTAAAAGAAAATTTGTTTCGCACCCTGTTTTGTAAATTTTTCAATTTCTATTTTGTTTATTTAGTTTTCCATTCCCTTTGTTCGTCGATCTTAGTTTCATATTATTGTTAGCTCTTTTTGTTTCTCTTCTGGTTTAAATCTCTTATTTGTTTTATATGAGGATTAATATTTAGAAGGAAAAAAAAATGTGTTTCAAAGCGAGTCCATCATCAAATATTATTGCTGCTTCCGAGTGAAACATGATCGGAAAATACTATGCTTTCTTTTGTTGCTGCTACCGAGTGAAACATGATCGGTAAAATATTCTTCTTTTTTTGTTTCTGATTCCGAATGAAACATGATCGGTTTCTGGTTCAAGTCCTTCGACATTATCGCAACGTCTGCAGCGTCGTCGCAAGCTAAGAGTCATTCAAAATATCTTAGTTTTTATCTTTTATTTATTTTGATAATTATAGTTTTGTTTTGCAGTTCGAGCTTTTGCGATTTCACCACTCGAACTGCAAAGGAGTATTAGAGAATAAGATGGACCGAGCCCGATTGTGAGTTAGGGTCAATTAGGGTTTTATGTTAGTTTATAAATAATTGCTTTGTAATTGGTTTGCCATCATCAATAATATAACGTTTTCCATTATTCAATACTAATTACTTTTTTCCATATAAGAAAACCTTGTTTGCTATATGTACTCATGGTTCAAACCTATTTCAGTTGTGATGTACTTGTGTCGATTTGATATGAATTTTATGTTGTTGCTATATGTACTCATAGTTAAAACCTGTTCAGTTGTGATACAGTTGTGTCGTTTTGATATGAATTTTATGGTTGTTGTGTTCAACTACTCTCCATTCAAATCGTTTAGAGATACACAAATTTAAGATTAACTTTAATTAAGGTTTTATCAATTTATAATTCTTGAATGGTCATGAAGAAATGGTTTATCATCTATATGTTTTTGTTGGTTAATAATTGCTATAGATAATGAGATTTTATTTATATGTTACATGGCTAACATGAGAATTTAGTAATCAAATTTAAGTTTTAAGAGATTTTTAAATAAAAAGGGTATATATGAAATGTTAGGGTTTTGTCACACCCCGCTTAATCAGAAACACAGGATGTGAAGAGAAATAGCATTCGATAGTAAGATATAGATAAACGCCAAGTTATATTAAAATAAAAATCACATCAAGGTTTACATAATAGTTTGAAACATTGTTTACATATTCGAATTCAAAATAGGGTGTTCATAACCCAACCACCCAAACCCTTCCCGTTCTTGAAGTCATCCGCCCAAAGCATAAAGTCATCAGCTAGCTTACTCGTTACCTGAAAATACGAGTCAAGTGTTAACTACGGGAGACGTAGTTAGTGAGCTACAAGTTTAAGTAAAAGCATACAAGTTTCAATGCGCATAAAAATGGCGTAAAGTATAGTTTTCAAATAGTTGCCGCATAACCATACATAAAGTATTAGTTTCCAAAATAGTTACCACATAATCATGTGTAAAGTATCGCATTCGCGTTTGTAGGCATTGAACACATAGCGCGACTATGTGACAATCCTAAGTATTGCCCAATGATCGTTGCTAAGCCTATAGCCTACCCTATTAGTATTATGCACCATCGTTATAAGTCGTTGTGGTGAGGGTCAATTTACCCTAATAGCGCTATCCATATCTACTAACGGTCATTTCCAAAGGGATTAATAGCAACTAATGTCCTTGGTAGTATCGGGAATTTTAGTGGAATCTCACGTCCATGTTGTACAACGTCCGGAATATGACGATCGATGTTTTAGTCATTGGCAAAAATGGTTTTCGTATCCTCGGCATTGTTGGCAAAACCCTCAACAATGCCGGCAAATAGTCATTCGTTTTAGTATTCAAAATATCAAGGCATTTCATAATAGCATTCAAAGTATACAAGTGTTTTCGTTTAGCATTCAAGTATTAAAGCGTTTATCAGCTTAAATAATGTTTAAGCCTAAGACTCGCATTTCACCCCAAAAAGTATTAAAAGCGTTTAAAAGTAGGGGTTTGTAACTCACTGGTTGCGGAGATAATCGTAAACGGGAACGGTTGGAAAAGAGAGCCGGGAATCACGGAAGGCCTAATAATACCAAGATTTGTTCAAATGTTATGATCTTATTATGTTATTATATAATATATATAATAGATGAATTTTTGTTAAACTTTAAGTGTCAAGGTCCCATTTGTCCAAAAATAGTCCGAAACGGTTATCGTTTTGTTTTAGTCCAAAAGTCCAAAGTTAACGTTTTTATGATTATGATGGACATATTTTGGTTGCTGAAATGGTTTGGATTTTCTAACGAAATTTGGGCAGTGCTTCCGCGCCCAATATTCATATCCAAAAATTTAAATTCACTTCCGCTCACAAAATACATATAACACAATATCCTATTTAAACGAGTTCATTTTAGCATAATAAGTCCAATACAAGTCACCAATATGATTATTTTTACCAAACTCAGTCCCAAATGTTAAGTCTCAAAAAGTCAGCAGTGTACACCAGTTTAAAACGTCCAAACGACAAAGTTTCGGAAAAACTGACAGGCCTGTGCGCCGTCCTGGACCATAGGAACGACGCACAGAGGCCAAATTACCCCGCTGCGTCGTCCTGGTCCTTAGGGACGGCGCACAGGTTGGGTTTTTGGTGTTTTTCGTGCAAAACGTTTACTTCAACCATAGATTCCGACATGCAATGAGTCTAAACTTCATAATGTGTCATTTTAACAGTTTATACAAAACTTTTATCCATAAAATCGTAGATCTAAGTTTTATTTTGATAAAAACCCGTTTTTGTATAAAATGTGTTATAAAACTTTGTAAAAACTTATATTTAATGGTTAGATCATCCATGCAACTAGTTATATTAGTAATATAAGTATAAAGGAAGAGTTTCTACCGAAAGTAAAGCTTAGATGATGTCTTGGAAGAGATTTGAGCTCCAAAAGTGTAGAAAACGTTTTGAAACCGAAATAAACTTGATTCCCTTGCTTCCTCTTGATGTTAGAACGTTTTTAGATGGTGATTTTTGTGGATTTGATGGCTGTAAAAGGCTGTAAATGATAGAGTTATGGAGAGAAAATGAAGAGAAAATGGGAGAAATGTGTGTGTATGTGTGTTTTTAGTTTATGAAAGTGAAAATAAAATAAAAGGAAAGGGGATGACTAATAATGGCCTAAGGGACTGCTAAAATGCAGTATTTGAGTGATAAAAATCGGGTTTGATTGGTTGATGGTTTATAGAAACGAGACAATCTTTAAAAATTTAAAGATTTTTGAATCTGGTACCTCCAGGACGTCGCACATAGGGGGTGTGCGTCGTCCTGGACCCCTTTTTGTAATTATATTTGTGATTTTTCGTTTTTTTCGTTTTTTCGTTTTTGCGTTTTTGCTTTGTTGGACCTTTTCGTTAAGTAAAAGTTCTTAATTATGATACGTTATGAACTTAGGAAAGTTCCTTAGGTGTTTTCTTGGTATTAGGACTTACATAATTTGATTCCGAAGTTGATTTACTATTTCGATCCCGATTCACGCTTAAAGGTTTAAATAACGTAAACTTATGTTTAAGAGTTTTGTGTGAGTTACATCGAGCTTACCTTAAGAGTTGCGTCTACGTAACCACGTAACACATAAAGTTAGTTATATCGGGTATCAAATATAAACACATAGAGGTTATAAGTTAGCGTCCTCGACCTGAGTTTAGACGGTTGTCACATTCTCCCCACGTTGAAAGAATTTCGTCCCGAAATTTCAACTTGTAGCATTCGTTGTGGGAAAAGTGAGAGATGAGGATACTTAAGCATCATTTGATCCTCTCGTTCCCAGGTATATTCGGGGCCACGTTTTGCGTTCCATCGCACCCTCACTCTAGGGATTCGACTGTGTCTTAGTTTATTAGTTTCGCGATCTATGATTTCAATCGGTTCCTCGTCAAATTGGAGCTTTTCGTCAAGTTGTACTTCTTCTAAAGGTGTGATAAGTGTTTCGTCCGATAAGCACTTTTTCAGTCTCGAAACGTGAAAAGTGTTATGTATGATGCCGAGCTCTTATGGTAGTTCTAAACGATACGCAACTGGACCTACCCTTTCGAGTAAATGGTCCTACATATCTCGGACTAAGCTTTCCATGTTTTCCGCGGCGTATTGCACCTTTCCAAGGTGACACCTTTAGAAGTACTTTGTCGCCGACTTGAAATTCTAAATCCATTCTGCGCATATGAGCATAACTCTTTTGACGACTTCTCGCAGTCTTAAGTCTTTCCTTAATAGTTGTGATCTTATCCATCGTTTCTTGCACTACGTCCATGCTAATTAATTGTCGATCTCCCGGTTCCAACCAACACAGTGGAGATCGTAATTTCCTTCCGTAGAGAGCTTCAAAAGTCGCACATTTGATGCTAGCATGGTAGCTATTATTGTAAGAGAACTCTATTAGTGGTAAGTGGTTATCCCAACTTCCTCCGAAGTCGATAACGCATGCTCTCAGCATGTCCTCTAGTGTTTGTATAGTGCGCTCACTTTGACCATCGGTCTGTGGATGGTAAGTCGTGCTTAAGTCAAATCGAGTGCCAAACGACTCTTGAAATGCCTTCCAGAATCTGGAAGTGAAGCGAGTATCTCTGTCCGAGATGATTGACGTGGGTATTCCGTGACGAGTCACTACCTCGTTGATGTATATTTGGACAAGTTTTTCCACGTTAAAACTTTCCTTGATGGGAATAAAGTGTGCTGACTTCGTTAGCCGATCCACTATAACCCAGATCATGTCGTTACCCTTTGACGTTCGAGGTAACTTTGTGACGAAGTCCATTGTGATTTGTTCCCATTTCCATTCGGGAATTTCAGGTTGTTGCAGTAACCCGGATGGCTTTTGGTATTCGGCCTTCACTTTTGCACAAGTGAGGCATTTCTCTACGTATACAGCAACGTCTCTTTTCATTCCAGGCCACCAATAATGTTCCTTGAGGTCCTTATACATCTTGCTTGACCCTGGATGAATGGAATATCGTGTTCGGTGTGCTTCATCCATAATGGCCTTCCTCAATTCGTTAGCCGTAGGAATCCAGGCTCGATCCTTAAAATAATAGACATCGTCACTCTTTCTCACAAAATCCTTGTCGTGTTTGTGCAAGGTTTCGACCTTTATGTTATCTGCTTTCAAAGCCTCATGCTGAGCACTTGTTATACGCGTCCTCAAGTCAGGTTTAATGTAGATTCCTAATGCACGTACTTGAGTCGTCTGTTGCCTCTCTTTCCTACTCAAGACAGCTGCTACGATGTTCGCTTTGCCAGGGTGATACTTAATATCGCAGTCGTAGTCGCTAAGGAGTTCCAACCATCTCCTTTGCCTCATGTTGAGTAGCTTCTGATCTAGTATGTGTTGCAGACTCCTATGGTCCGTGAATACCATGCGTTTGGTTCCGTAGAGGTAATGTCTCCAGATTTTTAGGGCAAAAACTATCACCCCTAGTTCTAGGTCGTGAGTGGCGTAGTTGACCTCGTGTTTCTTAAGTTGTCGCGATGCGTAAGCTATGACCTTATTTCGTTGCATCAATACACAACCTAATCCTAGGTTAGATGCGTCACAGTATACTACGAAGTCTTCGTTTCCCTCAGGAAGAGTTAAAATCGGAGCGTTGCACAGTTTCGTTTTTAGGGTATTGAAGGCTTGTTCTTGTGCGTCTCCCCAGTTGAACTTCTCGTTCTTTTGCGTTAAATTTGTTAGGGGTTTAGCTATCTTAGAGAAATCTTGAATGAATCGTCGGTAATAACCAGCTAGTCCTAAAAATTGGCGGATTTCTGTCGGACTTTTGAGAGTTTTCCAGTTCTCTATCGCTTCGATTTTTGAGGGATCAACGTGAATTCGGGATCCATTAACTACGTGACCAAGAAATTTGACTTCACGTAGCCAGAATTCGCACTTAGAAAACTTTGCGTAGAGTTGTTGTTCCTTGAGTAAGTCTAATAACAGTTTTAAGAGCTCTGCGTGTTCTTCTTCGGTGCGCGAGTAGATTAAGATGTCGTCGATGAACACAATAACGAACCTGTCTAGATACGGTCGGCATACCCTATTCATCAAATCCATGAATACCGTCGGTGCATTTGTGAGTCCAAATGGCATTACCAGGAACTCGTAGTGTCCGTATCTAGTGCGGAATGCGGTTTTCGGTATATCATCTTCAGAAACCAACACTTGATGATACCCGGACCTTAAGTCAATATTTGAAAAGTAGGTTGCGCCTTGAAGTTGATCGAAAAGGACGTCGATTCGTGGAAGAGGATATCGGTTCTTAACAGTTAGTTTGTTCAATTCTTGGTATTCGATACACATGCGAAACGATCCATCCTTCTTCTTTACGAATAGAATCGGCGCTCCCCAGGGTGATGAGATTGGTCGGATAAATCCTTTATCCAATAATTCCTGAACTTGGTTGGATAATTCCTGCATCTCAGTCGGAGCTAGTCGATATGGCGTCCTTGCCACCGGTGCCGCTCCAGGAATTACCTCGATTCTAAATTCTACTTGCCTCTGAGGTGGTAGTCTAGGTAGTTCTTCGGGAAATACTTCCGGATAGTCTCTAACTATCAGTACGTCCTTAAGGTCTGCTGCTTTTGCCTGTTTGTCCCTCACGTTTACTAACAATGCAAAACAGCCCTTATTCAAGTACTTGCGCATTTTCATCACCGATATGAGTTTCGAAGTTTGTCCAGGCCTATCTCCTTGTACTATCAATTCATTTCCATCTCCTAATGGCATCCGTATCGTCTTATCTAAACAAAATATCCTCGCGTCTCGGATGGTCAACTAGTCCATTCCTGTTACTACGTCAAAGCTCTTAAGTTCGATAGGAATCAGATCTATTTCGAAAGAGTGGTCGGCTAAAGTTATTGTGCAATACTTAATTACGTCACTAGCTTGGTATTCTTACCCATTTTCGTATTCTACCGTAAACTTTTCACCTAGGGGTTCGGTTTCTAATGCAATCAAAGGCCTAAACTCTAGGGAGTAGGGACACAAAACTTTTGTCCGCGCCTGAGTCAAACAGTACTGAGGCATAATAGTTGTTAAGGAGAAATGTACCTGCAATCACCCGGGGGTCGTTTCTTGCTTCTTCAACACCAATCACAAAGGATCTGCCACGGCCTTGTCCCCCATCGTTTCCCCTCTGATTGTTCTGATTCTGGTTTTGCGGTGGGTTTTGATTCCGGTTCTGGTTTGGGTTTCGGGCAGGGTTTAGCCTAGGACAAGCATTTCGGTAGTGTTCCCTACTACCGCACTCATAACATTCTCCCTGGCGAGGCCTCTCATTCTGCTATGGCCTCCCTGCTTGTCGAGGTCCTTCGTTTTGTTGCCTTCCCGCCTGCTGCGGTCCAGCGTTCATTGCCTTACAATGTCGAGTCCAGTGTCCGAGGCGGTTGCAGTTGGTGCATGACCGACAATTACCTTCGTGGTGATAACCGCACTTATCGCATTTTGGCGCCTTTCCCTGATAGCCGGTATTTTCTGCCGTAGCCATTCCGTAATTCCTCACCGTTTTAACCTTCTTGTTAAAACGTTCCCTTTTTTTCCCCGATGTGTCCTCAACCTTGCGCTTTCCCTTAGCGTCCTCTACACCCAGCTTTGACACTCCTCCATTCCTTATCCACTCTCGGGTTAGGCGGCTAGCCAAACTCACAGCCTGTTGCATCGTGGTTGGTTCGGTAGCTGTCGCCATACCCCTAATCTCGGGTGAGAGTCCCCAAACGTAGTGCTCGATTCGCTTGTCTTCGGGGGTTACTAGCTCAGGTACTAGGTTTGAGAGCTCGTGAAATCGCGCAGTGTAGGTGTCGACGTCAGTCCCCACCATAGAGTGGTTCCAGAGTTCATTCTTGAGCTTCTTCAAGATTTCCTTGGGACAGTACTCGATTACTAGTAGTTCCTTGAACCTTGCCCACGGCATGTTATACGCAGCGTCCGGACCTTGGACCTGAAGCTGGCTGTTCCACCAGGTTAGTGCTCGTCCCTGAAGCATGCAGGAAGTGAATTCCACCTTCTTGTTTTCAGCACACCGGCTGATTCTTAACACAACTTCCATGTTATCGATCCAGCGCGATAGTCCAATGGCGCCCTCAGTGCCGTGAAATTCCTTTGGCCTACAAGACATAAAGGTCTTGTAGCTACATCCCTGGTTGTTCCTCTGGTTATTCCCCTGGTTGTTCCCTTGGTTATTGTTTTCCTGATTGTTATGTTGTTGGTTGTTGTTTCCTTGGTTGTTGTTCTGTTCATTGTTATTGTTGTTCCCCCTCGGTCCTCCCTGGTGGATACCCCCGTTGATTCGGGCTATGAGGCCAGGTATTGCCTCGTTCAGTCGGGCATTGATCCTTTGGACAATGTGCTCATCGTTGTGATCGGCCATTTTCCTACACAAGAGAGAACTCGGGTTTAGGGTTTTGATACTTTTCACTTCTGAATCAAATAATGAGAAATAACAAGAACAACAACAATTGTAATTATAATCCGTCCATTTTATATATATCGCTCAAAATTTGATGTTCTTACATAATCCAACATCATCGACTATTGTCGTACATTACCAACCAACATAAAGTACTACGCTTACAATCCTTCATAACTACATGTTCTGCTTACAACCCAAAAGACATCTTATAACAACCTCAAAACCTTAAATATAACCAATACAACCATAAGGAATACTATTACTATGCTAATCAGCATCAAATTGCGTGCCGCTCGAACTGCCTTTCGTGCCATCGCCCTTGCGGGCAGCACTTCCGTGTACAAACCCCGTATTTGATGGGAGTGATATCTCACGACTTGTGTGTATCCGCGGAGGTCGACGGACATGTTACATAGCGCTTGAATTTCTTCGGGAGTCAATCCGCGCACAGGGGGTGGTTGTGGCGTAGTTATCTGAGGTCTCGAGTGACGATTCGGAGAATGTCGTGCGCGGCGTGTTGGGAATCGTGAGCTTCCTTCACCGTCCCGACGGAGGAAAGGTAGGGTGAGTGGTGACGATTGCTAAATCCTAGAGCGTGATTGGGATTCGTGAGAGGGTTCGATTTCGTCGACTGACGTAGCTATCTCTTTCCCTCTCGACATACCCTAAATCGGTAACGAGTTAGTTCGAAGATACGGCTCATGTTAGTGTTAGTAATAAGCTGAGCACATAGAGTATCTTAAGTATAGCATCTAGGTCGGTGTGGGTCTGACTTCAAGAATTCCCCGGGAAGGTTCGTTTAATGTTTACCAATCCCGCTTTGGCATAATTTAGTCCAAATTATTCGTAGGTGATCAGGCTCCGAATAATTTAAGTTAAAGAATGCCTTCACATTTTGGTTAAATAAAATCTTTGTTTAGAAACTGGTTATGGTTGATTTTTGAAAAATCGGTATTCACTATAACCTTGCGCTCTGATACCAAGTCGGTCACACCCCGCTTAAGCGGAAACACAGGATGTGAATAGCAATAGCATTCGATAGCAAGATATAGATAAACGCCAAGTTATATTAAAATAAAAATCACATCAAGGTTTACATAATAGTTTGAAACATTATTTACATATTCGAATTCAAAATAGGGTGTTCATAACCCAACCACCCAAACCCTTCCCGTTCTTGAAGTCATCCACCCAAAGCATAAAGTCATCAGCTAGCTTACTCGTTACCTGAAAATACGAGTCAAGTGTTAACTACGGGAGACGTAGTTAGTGAGCTACAAGTTTAAGTAAAACAATACAAGTTTCAATGCGCATAAAAATGGCGTAAAGTATAGTTTTCAAATAGTTGCCGCATAACCATGCATAAATTATTAGTTTCCAAAATAGTTACCACATAATCATGTGTAAAGTATTGCGTACGCGTTTGTAGGCATTGAACACATAGCGCGACTATGTGACAATCCTAAGTATTGCCCAATGATCGTTGCTAAGCCTATAGCCTACCCTATTAGTATTATGCACCATCGTTATAAGTCGTTGTGGTGAGGGTCAATTTACCCTAATAGCGCTATCCATATCTACTAATGGTCCTTTCCAAAGAGATTAATAGCAACTAATGTCCTTGGTAGTATCGGGAATTTTAGTGGTATCTCACGTCCATGTTGTACAACGTCCGCAACATGACGATCGATGTTTTAGTCATTGGCAAAAATGGTTTTCGTATCCTCGGCATTGTTGGCAAAACCCTCAACAATTCCGGCAAATAGTCATTCGTTTTAGTATTCAAAATATCAAGGCATTTCATAATAGCATTCAAAGTATACAAGTGTTTTCGTTTAGCATTCAAGTATTAAAGCGTTTATCAGCTTAAATAATGTTTAAGCCTAAGACTCGCATTTCACCCCAAAAAGTATTAAAAGCTTTTAAAAGTAGGGGTTTGTAACTCACTGGTTGCGAAGATAATCGTAAACGGGAACGGTTGGAAAAGAGAGTCGGGAATCACGGAAGGCCTAATAATACCAAGATTTGTTCAAATGTTATGATCTTATTATGTTATTATATAATATATATAATAGATGAATTTTTGTTAAACTTTAAGTGTCAAGGTCCCATTTGTCCAAATATAGTCCGAAACGGTTATCGTTTTGTTTTAGTCCAAAAGTCCAAAGTTAACGTTTTTATGATTATGATGGACATATTTTGGTTGCTGAAATGGTTTGGATTTTCTAACGAAATTTGGGCAGCGCTTCCGCGCCCAAATTTCATATCCAAAAATCCAAATTCACTTCCCCTCACAAAATACATATAACACAATATCCTATTTAAACGAGTTCATTTTAGCATAATAAGTCCTATACATGTCACCAATATGATTATTTTTACCAAACTCAGTCCCAAATGTTAAGTCTCAAAAAGTCAACAGTGTACACGAGTTTAAACCGTCCAAACGACAAAGTTTCGGAAAAACTGACAGGCCTGTGCGCCGTCCTGGACCATAGGAACGACGCACAGAGGCCAAATTACCCCGCTGCGTCGTCCTGGTCCTTAGGGACGGCACACAGGTTGGATTTTTGGTGTTTTTCGTGCAAAACGTTTATTTCAACCATAGATTCCGACATGCAATGAGTCTAAACTTCATAATGTGTCATTTTAACTGTTCAAAACTTTTATCCATAAAATCGTAGATCTAAGTTTTATTTTGATAAAAACCCGTTTTTGTATAAAATGTGTTATAAAACTTTGTAAAAACTTATATTTAATGGTTAGATCATCCATGCAACGAGTTATATTAGTAATATAAGTAAAAAGGAAGAGTTTCTACCGAAAGAAAAGCTTAGATGATGTCTTGGAAGAGATTTGAGCTCCAAAAGTGTAGAAAAAGTTTTGAAACCGAAATAAACTTGATTCCCTTGCTTCCTCTTGATGTTAGAACGTTTTTAGATGGTGATTTTGGTGGATTTGATGGCTGTAAAAGGTTGTAAAGGATGGAGTTATGGAGAGAAAATGAAGAGAAAATGGGAGAAATGTGTGTGTATGTGTGTTTTTAGTTTATGAAAGTGAAAATAAAAGAAAAGGAAAGGGGATGACTAATAATGGCCTAAGGGACTGCTAAAATGCAGTATTTGAGTGATAAAAATCGGGTTTGATTGGTTGATGGTTTATAGAAACGAGACAATCTTTAAAAATTTAAAGATTTTTGAATCTGGTACCTCCAGGACGTCGCACATAGGGGGTGTGCGTCGTCCTGGACCCCTTTTTGTAATTATTTTTGTGATTTTTCGTTTTTGCGTTTTTGTTTTGTTGGACCTTTTCGTTAACTAAAAGTTCTTAATTATGATACGTTATGAACTTAGGAAAGTTCCTTAGGTGTTTTCTTGGTATTAGGACTTACATAATTTGATTCCGAAGTTGATTTACGGTTCCGATCCCGATTCGCGCTTAAAGGTTTAAATAGCGTAAACTTACGTTTAAGAGTTTTGTGTGAGTTACATCGAGATTAGCTTAAGAGTTGCGTCTACGTAACCACGTAACACATAAAGTTAGTTATATCGGGTATAAAATATAAACACATTGAGGTTATAAGTTAGCGTCCTCGACCTGAGTTTAGACGGTTGTCACAGGTTTATATTGAGTATATGTGAAATTTTGAATTTTAAATGGAAAAATATGATCCCATTAGGTGTAGAATGGAGGAAATGTCTTGATTTTTTGTGTCTTTGTCCCCACTCATTATCCATCCTACAAGGATGATTACGGACAACTCTCTTGACTCAGTGGGGCACCAACTAGAGGGAGGACGAGCCGAGACTCGATCCTATCACGTTATCCAGAAATCTCAGTAGTGAGCCCATTAGTTTTACGGAGGTGGTTACCGTTGAGACAACAACCCAATGATATTTTGATGTTTATATGTTTAATTTTTAATCTTTAGTTTATAATAAAAGATGGGGTTTAAATAACACATTGTGAAGTAAGACCCATTTGATAAGTTATATTCTTTGATTCCAAACGTTAAATAAGATTGATATTGTCAGCAAATATTTATTTCATTTTATCCCCTCTTATTGTTATTCTAAAATTTTCTCATACAAAACATTAAAATATGTGTTTAAACGTAAAGGATATATATATATATATATATATATATATATATATATATATATATATATATATATATATATATATATATAGAGAGAGAGAGAGGTTGGTTCTTGTAAAACAAACCTTAAGGTAAAATAAGTAAAACAAAATTAAAAAATAATTTATAACGTTAGATATTTTGAATTATCGTTCATTTTAACCATATCTCAAACTTTTAAAAATGAAGTTTTGTTGTACATCATAAAATGAGTAGTTTTACCGTTGTGCATAAAATTTGAATATTTACTGCACAAAAACAAAGAATTTGATGCATAGTCCCTAAACGACATATATTTTGATGCATATCAAAACTTGCTTTTTTAAAGTTTGTTATAATTTAATAAATAAACATAATACAAAATTACACATATAATAAATTATTTTTTCATATTTTTTTACTTATTTTACTTTAAGTTTTGGTTTATAAGAACCTCTCCCTATATATATATATATATATATATATATATATGGGGAAGTAAATATGGGGCTGCTATATATGTAATCTTACATGCGAAACTCATCAAAAACTATTTCGTTAGTTTAATAAATATGATTAAAATTGTGACATTCGCGAATTTCTAGGTATACTTCTAACGACCCGTATTCGTTTTATTTATTTATGATTATGTTTTGACCCTATTGTATCCCTTTTTATGTTTTATCGTATTCGTATTTCTCGTATTTTATGAGTATCGTATTTGTATTTGTTGTGATTCGGACCTTTATGTCGGGAACGTTTAGTTCTAAGTGCCTTTAGTGTAAGTCTAGTATGCTCTTAAGATAAGTTTAGGGGTTTTATGCCTTATTTATACGATTAAGATTAACGTTTAAAAAGTATTACAATTTTAGTCCTTCCAGAATTTCATTACAAAACTAGTCCTATGGGATTTTCTATTACAAAAATGGTCCTTCACCAACCTTTTGTCTTATTAGACCTACATTGGAATCATCAAATTTTTGTCTTACTCTACACCTACCCCCCATCACCTACACCATTTTCACCCTTTCCTTTCTCTCTCTAGAAAAACACACACAAAAGCTCTCCCTTCTCTCTAAAATATCTCAAGATCCGACCGTCGAAATTCGATTTTGAAGCTTGTTTATCGTTCACCACGTTCATCTTTATCATTCCTCCGAATTTCATCTCATTCGGGTAAGTATTTCTTCAATTTTGTTTTAAACTTTATTTATTTAGATTCAAACTCAAAAACACCACTTTTCACCATCAAAACCCGAAATTTATTTAGGGTTTATTTACCTAAACGTATTCTGGACATAGGGTTTCGATATTGGATGATTTTAACGCCTAAAAACACTCAGAATCGTATCCCGAATGTGATTTTCGTAAAAACCCAGTTACGTCACGTAACTGAGTTACTGGAACGTAACTCAGTTACGAACCCGTAACTAATTCCGAAACTATTCCCGAAACTAGTCTATGTAACGTAACTAGTCACGTAATTAGCTTCTATGTCACGTAACTAAACCCGTATCACGTAACTATACCTTTGTCACGTATCTGAGTTACGTGCGTAACTCTCAGTTACGCGTTGCGTAACTCCTAGTTACGTGATGCGTAACTAGCTTGCTGTATTTTTCGAAACGTTTGTAATTCTGTTAAATCGATGTTCCTGTTGGTCATTTTAAACTCGTATAAAACGTTAATCGTTAAGGCATACCCCACTAGACTTAGAGATACTTAGACATATTTATTTACGTGATGTTTAGGGCACTTAGACGTGGGAGCTTGACCGTATATTGTTATTACCCGACGTATCGTGTTTGGATTGCTTTGCTGTTCTGTGAGTTATTCGTTGCCCTTTTTACCGCTTTTATATTTTTGGGCATGATTAACGTTGTATAAATGTATTTTATGATATATATATTATGAGTATGTATTTTGGATATGAATGCTTTAGGTTAGTCTTACCCAAACTTGTACCGCCTTTGTGGTAGTACAAGGCCCCGTATACACACCTGTTAGCTTTTAGCCGCCGGTTTATATATATAGCGCTATATGGGTCTAACAAGCCCTCATTGTTAACAAGATGGATGATGGATGCGCCCTGTCCGTGTTAGCAATGTTATGACCGTTGATTTCGAGGACAACCTAGCTTAAGACACTAGGTGGGGTTAGTTGCCAGTATTGTTATGGTTCAGGTGTATCGTATGTATCTAAAGCAATTATCTATCCAGTATGGTATTTTTATGATTTGATTATGGTATTTTTATGGTATTTATATTGGTATATTATTAAAAGGTCTTGTATACTTCACGTATATTTTGAAACATCATTTTTCAAACGACTTATTTTCAAATCATATCACTTTTGGGGTCAAAACATATTGAAACCTTTATACTATCATGTTTTTATTAATTATTGCGAATAATTCACCAACTTTATGTTGACGTCGTATTTTAACGCTTTTCAGGGATTTGAGGTTACACTTTTTGATGTTATGCTTGGTGGCTACGTGGATTACTTGCATGGAAATTCATTTTGCTTTTGTTAATTCCTTAGTATCCCAAACTCTGTAGCCGTATTTTGATACTTTCGGATTATTGTAATAAGCATACTATTTTAAACTTATTTATCTATGTTGATTATGTATGGTTTACTTATGTTGATGTAACCTTTGAATCTCTGATACCGTATTCTCTGTACACCTCGGTTCCGCCATTTTGCGGGGTGTGACAGAAGTTGGTATCAGAGCCAATGGTTATAGCGAACTAAGTGACCTTACGGAATCACTTAGACTATGACCTAGGCTTTTGGACCTATCTGATTTACTATATGTGCACATTTCTGTCTTTTGTGGGCCTGTATGTGATTCGTATGCTTTATGTGCTTTTGTTTTTGCATTTTATGCTTTGAGGCCTGTTTGTTTTAGTCGCACATCCGGTTATCGTTCTGATTTACTCTGTTTGACATTCGTAGAAGATGCCGCCAAAGAGAGCTTCTACTAGGTCTACTCCGGTCGTCACTGCTACGAGAAGGTCGACGAGGCGAGGTCGCGCCAGTACGAGAGCGGGTGCTACGACTCAGAATACCACTGCTGCCCCCAATGCTAATACCACTACTCCGAATATCAGTCAGTTGATTGCGGAGCAGATTGCAGCAGCAATACCCGTGATTGTGGCACAGCTCAAGGAGACACCGGTGCAGGATGCCGACATAGGGTTTGAAGAACCTGTGATGCACGGTATTGGATCAGAAGGTATGGCGTCTGGGCGCGATGGTTCTGATGTGGGAAGAGCAGTGCATGTGGGAGTCGCTGGACCGAGTATTGTTATTGAGGATCCACCCCGAGGCTGTTCGTATAAGACCTTTCTGGATTGCAGACCTACTGAGTTTAGGGGTACCGAGGATGCGGTTGCTACCCTGCAGTGGTTTGAGAAGATTGAGTCTGTGTTTGATGTTTCGGGATGTGCTGAGGAAAGCAAAGTTAAGTATGCTACGTTCTTATTCCAGGGTAAAGCCCTCACCTGGTGGAACTCGGTGAAACGGGTTCAGGGCCGAGCTGCTGTTGCCTTGATGAGTTGGGAAAACTTGAAGGTTATGATGAGGAAGGAGTATGTGCCGTCATCTGAGACGCAGAGGTTGGAGAATGAGTTGTGGAACCTGACTATGCAAGGTTCTGATTTTCGCGGGTATGCGAATAGATTTTACGATCTGTGTGTTTTGGCTCCTCGTTTGGTTCGCAAGGAGAATGAGAGAATCGAACGCTTCACCCAAGGGTTGCCCCAGACTATGCGGGACCACATTATTTCTCACTGTCCGGGTACTCTACAGAGTGTGGTTGATATTGCTGGTCGGTTGACCGCAAGTATGATCCGTGGTGGTGTTCTTCAGCCGGTTGTGAGCCGAAGAGATTCTGGTAGATCTGATAGGAGAGATATGGGTAGTTCGAGGAAGAGAAGTCGTGGTCAGGATCAGAGACCCCAACTTCCTCAAGTGTATGCTTTGACAGGTTCTGGAGGTGGTTATCAGGGCAGGCGCCCGAAGTGTGGTACGTGCGGCAGTGCTCATGCAGCAAATGTGGCTTGTTGGGTTTGTAAACGATGCAAGAAGTTAGGCCACACCGAGCAGTTTTGTGGAATGGCTACTGGAGCGTGTTTTGAATGCGGAGAAGTAGGTCACCGCCGTCATCAGTGTCCCAAGCTTATAGCACCTACTCCCCTTCCTACTCATGGTGCTGGTACTAGTGCAAGAGGAAATCCTGCCAAAAGCCGAGCTTTCTCCATGGAATCTTCTGAGGCTCATCAGGATCCTACCGTTGTCACTGGTACATTTCTTGTCGATGATTATCCTGCTTTTATTTTGTTTGATTCGGGTGCCGATAGAAGCTTTATATCTAGTGATTTCCGCCCCTTAGTAAACCGTGCTTCTAGTTCTTTAGAGCCTGCTTACGAGGTAGAAATAGCTGATGGTAGATGTGCTTGTGTTAGAGAAGTTATTCGTGATATTCCCCTCGTATTAGCCGATATTCCTTTTTCCATCGACCTTATTCCTATGAAACTCGGTAGTTTCGATGTCGTAATCGGTATGGATTGGTTAGCGAAGCATAGAGGTGAAATAGTTTGTCATGAGAAGCTTATTCGTGTTCAAAAGCCGGATGGAGATCAGATGAACGTACACGGAGACAAGACAGGGAAACGCCTTAAAGTCATTTCTAGTTTGAAAGTTCGCGACTATATCCGTCAAGGTTGTTCCTTATATCTCGCTCACTTGATGAAGAAAGATTCTACGTTAAAGATTGATGGTGTACCGATTGTTCGCGAGTATTCTGACGTTTTTCCCGAAGATTTACCTGGACTCCCTCCCCAGAGACAAATCGACTTTCGTATTGATCTTGTTCCTGGAGCAGCACCTGTTGCTAAAGCTCCGTATCGTTTGGCTCCTTCCGAGATGCTCGAGTTGTCGAAGCAAATTCAGGAACTGGTCGATAAGGGTTTTATCCGTCCTAGTTTCTCCCCGTGGGGTGCTCCTGTCCTCTTTGTTAAGAAGAAGGATGGCTCCATGCGTTTATGTATTGATTATCGGGAGTTAAACAAGCTGACTGTGAAGAACCGTTATCCCCTTCCTCGTATTGACGACTTATTCGATCAACTTCAGGGTTCTTGCTATTTCTCTAAGATTGACCTGCGCTCTGGTTATCATTAGTTGAGAGTTCAGGAAGATGATATACCTAAGACCGCTTTTCGTACTAGATATGGTCATTATGAATTCATGGTGATGCCGTTTGGTCTGACAAACGCCCCTGCAGCATTCATGGATCTAATGAACCGTATTTGTCGTCCGTATCTTGACAAATTCGTTATCGTATTCATCGACGACATTCTTATCTATTCCCGAAGTCGCAAGGAACATGAAGAGCATTTGCGTCTTGTTCTAGAAGCGCTTCGAAAAGAAAAGTTGTATGCGAAATTTTCTAAGTGCGAGTTCTGGTTATCCGAAGTTCAATTCCTTGGCCACGTGGTTAGCGCGAAGGGTATTCACGTTGATCCTGCTAAGATTGAAGCTGTTAAAAGCTGGGTTGCACCAAAGTCTCCGACCGAAATCCGTTCGTTTTTGGGTCTTGCTGGGTATTATCGCCGATTCATCGAGAACTTCTCCAAAATCGCTTCACCTATGACAAAGTTGACACAGAAGAGTGAACCATTCGTTTGGGGTTCCGATCAGGAGAGAGCCTTTCAGGTATTGAAGCAGCGGTTGTGTGACGCTCCTATTCTTAGTCTGCCAGTTGGTTCCGAGAATTTTATTGTTTATTGCGACGCTTCGCACAAGGGTCTGGGTTGTGTGCTTATGCAGAATAGTAAAGTTATAGCTTACGCTTCACGTCAGTTGAAAGTCCACGAGCAGAATTACACGACACATGATCTAGAATTGGGAGCCGTCGTATTCGCATTGAAGATTTGGAGACATTATCTGTATGGGACCAAGTGTACTGTATTTACCGACCACAAGAGTCTTCAGCACATATTCGATCAGAAGATACTGAACATGAGACAACGACGCTGGGTTGAGTTATTGAACGACTATGATTGCGACATTCGCTACCACCCTGGTAAGGCGAACGTTGTTGCTGATGCACTAAGTCGTAAGGAAACAGTCAAACCCGTCCGTATCCGTTCTATGATGGTATCTATTCAGACGAGTTTGAAGGCTCGGATTATTCAGGCACAAGAGGGTATTATGACGGAGGGCCGTGTTAAAGAGGAAAGGTTGTATAAGTTGGCATTGGAATTAGAACCGAAGGAGGATGGAGTTCTGTATTTCCTCGAGCGTATTTGGGTTCCGATTAGTATCCGTCAGTTGATTCTGGACGAAGCCCATAAGTCTAACTATTCCATTCATCCGGGTTCCGACAAAATGTATCATGACTTAAAAGAATTCTATTGGTGGCCGGGTATGAAGCGTGAGATCGCCGAGTATGTTAGTCGATGTTTGACTTGTTCCAAAGTGAAGATTGAGTATCAGAAACCGTCTGGGCTACTCCAACAACCGAAGATTCCCGAGTGGAAATGGGAGCGTATTACTATGGATTTTGTTACGAAACTTCCGAGATCTTCGAGTGGTTATGACAGTATCTGGGTTATTGTTGATCGATTGACGAAGTCCGCTCACTTCCTACAGATTCGTGAGAATTATCCGATGGAGAGATTCGTGCGTTTATATATCGCAGAGATTGTATCGAAACACGGAGTCCCCGTATCGATTATTTCCGATCGTGATGCTCGTTTCACCTCGCGATTTTGGAAGACATTCCAGACTGCTATGGGTACAAGGTTAGATATGAGTACCGCCTATCATCCGCAGACCGATGGTCAGAGTGAGAGAACTATTCAGACCTTGGAAGATATGCTACGAGCCTGCGCAATTGATTTTGGCGGTAGTTGGGACGTTCATTTGCCGTTGATTGAGTTCTCGTACAACAACAGCTATCACACGAGTATCAAGTGTGCACCGTTTGAAGCTTTGTATGGCCGCAAGTGTCGATCGCCTGTATGTTGGGCAGAAATTGGAGATAGTCAGATTTCTGGTCCGGAGATTATACAAGAGACCACTGACAAGATCTTCAAGATCAAGGAACGATTAATTACTGCAAGAGATCGACAGAAAAAGTATGCTGATAAGCGCAGGAAGCCTCTTGAGTTCAGTGTTGGAGATATGGTAGTATTGAAAGTATCTCCATGGAAAGGGGTTGTCCGATTCGTGAAGCGCAGTAAGCTGAGTCCGAGGTACACGGGTCCGTTCAAGATTTTAGCCCGCATCGGCCCAGCTGCGTATCGATTAGATTTGCCGGCAGAACTGAGCAGCGTACACAATGTATTTCATGTGTCTCAGTTGAAGAAATGCCTGGCTGACGAAACGTTATTGGTTCCGCTTGAGAAACTCCAGATTGATGATAAGCTTCATTTCGTTGAGGAACCGATCGAGATCGTTGCTAGTGATGTTAAGCGTCTACGACGAAGTAAGATCCCGATTGTCAAGGTTCGTTGGAATTCCCGTTTTGGAGCTGAGTTCACGTGGGAACGCGAAGATGAAATTCTGCGGAAGTATCCTCACCTTTCCCCCGGAAGTAGTACCAAGTGATAATTTCGAGGACGAAATTTCTTTTTACTTGGGGAGACTGTGACATTCTTGAATTTCTAGGTATACTTCTAACGACCCGTATTCGTTTTATTTATTTATGATTATGTTTTGACCCTATTTTATCCCTTTTTATGTTTTATCGTATTCGTATTTCTCGTATTTTATGAGTATCGTATTTGTATTTGTTGTGATTCGGACCTTTATGTCGGGAACGTTTAGTTCTAAGTGCCTTTAGTATAAGTCTAGTATGCTCTTAAGATAAGTTTAGGGGTTTTATGCCTTATTTATACGATTAAGATTAACGTTTAAAAAGTATTACAATTTTAGTCCTTCCAGAATTTCATTACAAAACTAGTCCTATGGGATTTTCTATTACAAAAATGGTCCTTCACCAACCTTTTGTCTTATTAGACCTACATTGGAATCATCAAATTTTTGTCTTACTCTACACCTACCCCCCATCACCTACACCATTTTCACCCTTTCCTTTCTCTCTCTAGAAAAACACACACAAAAGCTCTCCCTTCTCTCTAAAATATCTCAAGATCCGACCGTCGAAATTCGATTTTGAAGCTTGTTTATCGTTCACCACGTTCATCTTTATCATTCCTCCGAATTTCATCTCAATCGGGTAAGTATTTCTTCAATTTTGTTTTAAACTTTATTTATTTAGATTCAAACTCAAAAACACCACTTTTCACCATCAAAACCCGAAATTTATTTAGGGTTTATTTACCTAAACGTATTCTGGACATAGGGTTTCGATATTGGATGATTTTAACGCCTAAAAACACTCAGAATCGTATCCCGAATGTGATTTTCGTAAAAACCCAGTTACGTCACGTAACTGAGTTACTGGAACGTAACTCAGTTACGAACCCGTAACTAATTCCGAAACTATTCCCGAAACTAGTCTATGTAACGTAACTAGTCACGTAATTAGCTTCTATGTCACGTAACTAAACCTGTATCACGTAACTATACCTTTCTCACGTATCTGAGTTACGTGCGTAACTCTCAGTTACGCGTTGCGTAACTCCTAGTTACGTGATGCGTAACTAGCTTGCTGTATTTTTCGAAACGTTTGTAATTCTGTTAAATCGATGTTCATGTTGGTCATTTTAAACTAGTATAAAACGTTAATCGTTAAGGCATACCCCACTAGACTTAGAGATACTTAGACATATTTATTTACGTGATGTTTAGGGCACTTAGACGTGGGAGCTTGACCGTATATTGTTATTACCCGACGTATCGTGTTTGGATTGCTTTGCTGTTCTGTGAGTTATTCGTTGCCCTTTTTACCGCTTTTATATTTTTGGGCATGATTAACGTTGTATAAATGTATTTTATGATATATATATTATGAGTATGTATTTTGGATATGAATGCTTTAGGTTAGTCTTACCCAAACTTGTACCGCCTTTGTGGTAGTACAAGGCCCCGTATACACACCTGTTAGCTTTTAGCCGCCGGTTTATATATATAGCGCTATATGGGTCTAACAAGCCCTCATTGTTAACAAGATGGATGATGGATGCGCCCTGTCCGTGTTAGCAATGTTATGACCGTTGATTTCGAGGACAACCTAGCTTAAGACACTAGGTGGGGTTAGTTGCCAGTATTGTTATGGTTCAGGTGTATCGTATGTATCTAAAGCAATTATCTATCCAGTATGGTATTTTTATGATTTGATTATGGTATTTTTATGGTATTTATATTGGTATATTATTAAAAGGTCTTGTATACTTCACGTATATTTTGAAACATCATTTTTCAAACGACTTATTTTCAAATCATATCACTTTTGGGGTCAAAACATATTGAAACCTTTATACTATCATGTTTTTATTAATTATTGCGAATAATTCACCAACTTTATGTTGACGTCGTATTTTAACGCTTTTCAGGGATTTGAGGTTACACTTTTTGATGTTATGCTTGGTGGCTACGTGGATTACTTGCATGGAAATTCATTTTGCTTTTGTTAATTCCTTAGTATCCCAAACTCTGTAGCCGTATTTTGATACTTTCGGATTATTGTAATAAGCATACTATTTTAAACTTATTTATCTATGTTGATTATGTATGGTTTACTTATGTTGATGTAACCTTTGAATCTCTGATACCGTATTCTCTGTACACCTCGGTTCCGCCATTTTGCGGGGTGTGACAAAAATTATATAGATTTGAAGAATCTTTAACAAAATGACATATTTTGTTTGATGAGTTTCACATGTAAGTTTATATGTGTAACAACCTCATATTCACTTTTCCCATATATATATATATATATATATATATATATATATATATATATATATATATATATATATATATATATATATAGGCCTTGCCCAAGTGGTTATAGCATATATATATATATATATATATATATATATATATATATATATATATATATATATATATATATATATATATATATATATATATATATATATATATATATATATATATTTGCCTTGCCCAAGTGGTTATAGCATGCTGCCTATATGTGGGAGGTCTCGGGTTCGAGGCTCTATCAGGGTGGGTAATTTATAGGCACATGTCCCTTGCATGATGAGATTGGTGGGTATACAAATGTATACCAGGGGCTAAGAGGTACCTTCCAATAAACCTCTTATATATATATATATATATATATATATATATATATATATATATATATATATATATATATATATATATATATATATATATATATATATATGAGGTTGTTACACATGTAAAGTAAATGCAAAACTTATTAAAAATATGTGGTTTTGTTAAAAATTCTTCAAATCTATATAATATAAATCATATTAATTAAACTAACTTTACTTATTTTTATCTATTTACATATTTTTCTTTATTAATCGCGTCTTTCAACATTATAAGTTTGTTTCTTATCACTAGGCATCTATCGAAAAGACTTTTAATAACTTCTCAATAATAAACAATGACCCCCTGCATTTTGAGGATCATCTTTCCCTTGATTAATATAAGACAAATCAAATGTTGAATAACATTTAAACCACAAAACGACGTAGGTTTTGATGAGTTTTGTATGTAATCTTACATGTGTAACGACCTTGAGTCTTGCCTCAATGGTTATCACCTGATACCTTTGTGAGAGAGGTCATGGGTTCGAAACTTAGAACTGAGGTGAGTGACCTCCTAAGAAGATTTTCTATCAAGACTTTTGGCCGCCATGTTCTTCTATTTAATTAAAGAAGTGAAATTATATATGTATTTTCGTCAACTTTGATATTTGAGATTTTCGGATGGATATTAAAAGTGTAATAGTTAATTTTGATTAATAATGGTTAATGACATTTTGCATTGCAAATTTAGTTGTGATCATTTTTAATGACAAACCTAGCAATAGCCCACTTTCTCAATCAAATTAGTAAAACTTGATAGACAAGTTTCCCCACAAACAGTCTTGTAGACTGCTATGCGGATCAAAACACACCTACAAACAACCGTGTGGCTCAAGTATAACCCATAAACAACCTTGTGACTATTGAGTATGTTCAACCTACAATAACGTTTGATGCCTTGATGTTTAAGTAAACCAGAAAACAAGCAAAAAATATACTTATCGCTCAAATAGTCTAGAAATCCCCCTACCAAGGTGCAATACCCAAAAAATTTTACCCCAGACTTTCGCAATCACACACAACCTAGTTTCTTATTTCTACAACCAACATCATCGACGTTTATAACTAGGTATGAATTCCCTAGGTCGAGTTAGTTCGGGCTTAGGAACCCCCTCTAAACAAATTACTTGAAGCCCAAATAATGTAATCTTAGCAACTATGCTTGTTTGTTAATTCAAGTTGCATTCTTTTAGGACATAGAAATTCAAGTTGCATTCTCTTCGAATTTCAATTATTAATCCATAATCGATGACGGATCCAGCTAATTCCAAGCGGTTTTAGAGTTATAAGCAAAACATTGAGCGGTTTCTTTTGAGATCTTAACCTGAGGGGCTTGTTGCGGAGCGCGAATGCGAGTTCTCTTAGTATGTTGTGATTCGGGTATGCTTTTCTTCGTAATTTGAGGACCTCATCAGTTAACTCAATGCGTTTTAGGAGTTATGACGCAATAATGACCGGGTGGGTTTACAAACAAATTTTTTGAGATTCTTTTTCCTTAGGTTTGAAACATAGCCAAAATAGGTGGTTCATCTCCACACCGATTAGGGTTTGAAAAAAGATATAGACATGATTAGCCCCGCTCTTATACCATGAATGATTATAGAGCCTTCTAACATATTGTTAGGTAATATTTATAAAAATACAAATCTTATACCTAATTGATCCAAAGCTTAGAGTATTTTCAGTGGTGGTTTCATGAATGAGTTAGGTTTATAATTTTTTGAACTATAATGAAATTGTGTTTTAAGCTTACATGGCATGAAAAGATCATATTTTGAAGAGGTTTATACCTTTAAATGCATTAAAACCTTTTAAGAATATCACTCATTTACAAACCTATGTAATGTTTAAGCATAGTGGAAATGACTTTCAAAAGAAAAAAATGTTTCTAATTTACTAATATGATATGACATGAAAATTCTTTAAAGCTTTTAAAAACTTTTATGATAGTAAATGTCTTTACGGGCAACATATAATTAATTGAGCTTTAATTAACTTTAGGAAACAATTCATCGACACTGGTTGGTATCTATGAGTTTTTTAACGGGAGTCTATAAGGTTTCGGATAGTTACAATAACATATTTAAAATGTGAAATTAGATAAACTGGCATAAAATTATCAAACGTCTGTAAAGTCTATGACAATGAAGATAGGTTTAAAAAGAAAACATGTTATACGTTAACTTATATTGTTTGAAAACCAACAATTATTTTGAGAAAAACTAGTAGTATGATCGAACAAAATGTTTTCCTTTCTTTGTAAATGTTGAATTCCTAGAAAAACAAGCGGTTCGTCTATAGTAATTTGCATAGTAGAGTGTTCCCTAAACGAGTTTGTACACTAAATTAATTGAAAATTTTTCTTTCATATTTCTAAATGAAGGGATCAATTCTACACACATGTTTCCTTCGCACAACACCTGATTTCTTTACAATCTCCTTGCACAAAGAAATCTAATGTGTAGAATTAATTTATACATTTAAAAGTGTATACAAATGTAAGATTTCTATACATTCTTTAATATAAACATTTTTTTTCACTTTTTAATAAGAAGTTTTTGAAAAAAATCGCAATTATTGATGTATAAAATTTATATATATATATACAAAAGTACGATAAATTATCAAAATAGTAGGTATTTTTTTTTAAATATATAAGATAATGCATACAAATGGCAAATAGTATTTTTGTACCTAAAAAGTCAGTCTCCTAAAGCTTTAACTTATTCAGTTATACTATACTACTAGATTATTTTCTCGCGGTAACAAGAACAAAGATAAAGTTTGACTCATAAATTTTTGTTTATATAGATTTTAAGTTTGCTTATACTTAGAATAATATATATACTTTTACGTTAATATACATATTTTGATATTTTTATAATGAGATTTTAGAATAACAATATGGTAAATCATAGTCTAAATTGACCGATTTATAAGTAAAATAAACTTATGTTTTTTTTATTTCCGTGAAGATGTAAATAAAAGAGAAAATGAAATTATGTATTGTAAGAGGGTGTAAAATAAAAATAGTTTTTGACGACATCATCAATCTGATCTAATGGCTGAAATCAAAGAAAATAACTCATCGAAAGGACCTTACTTCGCTAGGTGGCATTCCAGGCCTCTCTTTTATTATATATTAAAGACTTCTTAACCATGCTTGTTTTTTTTCTAAAAAGTCCTAATCCTAAAACTTTGACTTGGACTTTTATATGAATGTGACGTAGTACGTCTTGCGTTTTTTTTTCGTTATCTTTATCCTTTTTTCTATACACCTTTCAAAAAATGCTACTATTCTATCAATTCATATATTTAAATATATATAAATTATAACACGAATAAATGCAAACAATATTAAAAACTTTCATTAAAAAGTGTGAAAAAAATATTTACACTAAAAGATATGTTAAAATCTTATTATTTACACATTTTTAAATGTATGTATCAATTCTTCGTACCTGATTTCTTCACCCAACACATGATTTCTATATATCTCATTGTGAGAGGAAATTTAACACCTATAATTGAACTCTACAGTTAAAATACGTACAAATATAAGATTTCACATATTTTTTAGCGTAAATATTTTTTTCACAATTTTTAAAGAATGGATTTTAAAATTGTTCGCATTTAGTGATGTACATATACAAAAGTATGAAAAAATTGATAAAATAATACACTTTTTTTAAAGAGTAGGTAGAATGTAATTAAAATAAATTACAAATTTGTTGTAGTGAAAGTAGATATTCCTAACTTTTCCTAGATTGTTTATATCAATATAAAGAAAAAAATGTTTGAAAATGTATTTAAAATTTATTTGAAATATATATTTATACTATCTATAAAGCATTTGGTATTAAATACTTAAAGTTGTGTTGGGTTATAACTTAGCTAAATATAGTTTAAACATAAACAATATACCTAACATACAAGAAAAGTAACTTAAGTTGTTAATACGGAAGGTATTATAAGTTACTGCAGAAGATCAAGTTAGTGCAGCTGTTCAACAGTTTCTACGGTTCATCAAGTTACTACGGAAAGTATTAAAGTTACTACGGAACGAGTAAAAGTCAAATCAAAGTCAAGATACGGAAGAAGTCAAGACACGGAAGACAAAACTTATCTTGCAAGTATCAAATCTAATTAGATAGAGTTATAATTAGATTAGATTTCCTTTTGTTAATTAGATAGAATTTCCTTAAATCTAGATAACGATTTATTTAGATAAGGATAGATGTAGAATTCTAGTTTATCTAGAACGAGCCTCAAGGTCTATAAATATAGATCCTTGGAGAATAGAGAAAACACGTTGTATTGATATATTTTTGATTAATGCAATTGAGGCTTACAGTTCGACAATAATTTGTTTATTATTCGTTCATTATTAGTTGTTCGATAACTCGTAATATTGAAGTGTTCATCCGCTGCTGAACTTCTTCAATAGATCTCGATCTTAATCGTTAGCAAACATATTAGTTTATTCAGACTAATACGATCCTGACAAGTGGTATCAGAGCACAGGAGGTGCTTTAGATCCATTGATCAACGAGTTCATAATCCTCACACGCAAGAATCATTACAACCATCATGACAGAAGTTGCAATTGGAAAAGTTCCTATTCTCAATAGTAACGAATTTGACTTATGGAAGCTACGAATCAAGCAACACATTCTACTGTCTGATTATACAGTATGGGATGTAATCATCAATGGTAACAAACGTCCTACCGCCAACGGAGCTGATGGCGAACCAGGAATGGCTGCTCGAGCACTGGTGACTGATCTTGAACGAAGGGAAAAACAAACTGAGATCAAGGCCCTCAGTATTCTTTTGATTGCAATTCCCAACGAATATCAATCGCAATTCGAAGAATATGAAGATGCCAAATCGCTATGGGAAGCTTTGGAGAAGAGATTCAGCGGAACAAAGAATACCAAAAAGAACAAGAAAGCTCTTCTCAAACAGGAGTATGAAAACTTCAACCGAGTGCCTGGCGAACGAATGACTCAGACCTTTGATCGTTACAAAAAGCTCACTGGAGAGATGCTAAGCGCAGGAATCAGGTATGAAAAAGATGATCTAAACAGAAAGTTCATCCGAGCTCTAGGGAAGGAATGGATTATCTACACAGTTTCCTACAGACAAGGAGACACCCTTGAAGCACTTGAACTAGATGATCTTTACAACGATCTAAGAGTGTTTGAAGCAGAAGTCGAAGTAGAAAAGGTTGCCACTAACAATTCAAGTATTACCAATGGTAATACTGCACTTGCCACAACATCTGGAGGACCAACACATGAAATCAGCGAAGAAATTTCATTCGAAGCCTTTATTTGTAAGTGTTCAAATCTCACAGGTGAAGAGGTCAAACAGATGCATCCAGATGATTGTGATGAAATCGACCTCAAGTGGCAATCTGCTATGTTGGCACTACGCGCACGAAGATTCTTGAATAGGACAGGAAGGCGATTCAACCCACGAAACAACGAACGAATCACCTCCGACAAGAGCAAAGTAAAGTGCTATGAATGCAGTGAATTAGGTCACTTCGCTAGAGACTGTCCAAACAAATCAAGAACCAGCAATCCACGAACCACTCAAGAGACAAATCAGAGTGCACTCATGTCACAGGACATCTTTGGATTCGACTGGAGTGACTTGGCTGAAGAAACAAGTCAAAATAGAGCACTAATCTCGGAGGAACAAAATCACGTAGAAACTACTGCGGCTACTGTTCACCATGCATGCATAGCCGTAGTAACAGATGATACGGACATTCTAGGAGAGTTAGTTGCTACGGATGATCTATTTTCTACAGAGCTTGTTTATACTGACATTGGAATTCCTGAACTCAGCAACAACATACTGGGATATGACTGGACTGATGATGATCAAGGAGCACCACACGAGGATGCTCTCATGGCTATTGAATCACCACCTTCAACTCCAGATTCCTCATCTCTTATGGCCGAGGTAAATTCCAAACTTTGTACTCCTGAATGTAAAGATATAATCATTAAGTACAAGAATCATAATCAATTAATGAGTGACTCCATTAAAAACTTAGAAGAACAAAGAAGGTCAGCTCATAGAGTAATTGGTAATTTAGAAAAACAGATTAAGTCCCACAAAGTAAATGAACAAAGCTATCAAGAAAAGATCAACATACTTGAATGGCAACAAGAGGACTTACTTCTTAAACTCAAGGTGGCTAGGGATAAGGTTAAACTATTAGAACAAGAACATAATAAAATTGAATTAGATGTAGGGAAGTTAGAATTTGCCTCTAAATCTGTAAACGACCTATGTCAAAAACAAATTCATGGTAAAGTTAAAGCTGGCCTAGGTTACAAAGAAGTTGCCCCTCCATTTAATCAAAACTACATCCCACCATCTTTAGATGAGCCCAGAATTCCCATCTCTCAGACACCTCCAAAGGAATCATTCAATGTTGATCCAATCAACTATGATGAAGTTCTAATTGAGGACTTAGTTGAAGAAAGTAAAGTCCACATTGTGAAGAATAAGGATATTCCATTGGAAAATCATTTACTCACAATAGAAGGAATAACTCTACCTTCTACACAAAGTCTAGTGTCTCTGCCCTCCACTAACCCCATTAAGACTGCAAACACATCCACCAAAAGCAAAAACACAATAGTCCCTAAGGAAAACACAAAGACTTGGAAACACATAGGCAAACGAGGAAATCAAAGAAACATGAACCAAGTCAAAACTCAAAAGGGTCAAGCTGTTAATAACACTAGGAAGGGATGTTTTATTTGTGGTAAAATAAATCACTATGCAAAAATCTGTTATCATAATCCACAAAATCAAGTGCAAGTGACTCAAAAACCACATCATGGGGTAGGGTACAAGGGAAGGGTTGTCTCTAAAACCAACTTTGTTAAACAAATATCTTCAGAAAAGCAAAGTGGTAACAACAGGAACAAAATCTCCAACAATAGAGTTAGTACTGCTAGACAAACCATAGTTTCTACGGCTAAGGTTAATACGGCCAAAAGTAAAGGTGTTAATACTGCTCGTGTTAATACTGTGAAAACTAACCGTATGAACCCTGCTCGTGTTAATACTGCCAAAAGTAACTTTGTCACTAAGGCTCCTATTAACAATAAGAAACAACGACATGTCAAACCAGTACCTACTCAAATTGTTAAATCACAAGCGGTTAACACCAAAATTGTTCATAAAGATAAATCTTTCAAGAAAGTGTGGCAACCAAAGGTTCAAGTAACTCAACCACCTATCCCCACTGATTTTTTAAAACTTGTACAAAGGAAGGTGAGTTACTTCGATGATATGGGCAAACCCAAGTCAACTTTGGCTTGGGTTCCCACCAGAAACTAATCTCTAACGTTAATGTGCAGGTTCAGCCAACAAAAGAGGATGAGAACAGTTGGCATGTAGATAGTGGCTGCTCCAGGCACATGACGGGCAACATGTCATGCCTACAGGACTTTGAAAAGTTCAACGGAGGATATGTTGCTTTTGGAGGCAATCCAAAGGGAGGAAAGATTACTGGAAAGGGAACAATCAGCAATGGTACACTACATTTCAAGGATGTGTACTATGTGCAACAGCTTCAATATAACTTGTTGAGTGTCTCTCAAGTTTGTGATGAGAAACACACACCGATCTTCACTGCAACAGAATGCATTATAATGAAGCCTGGGTATGTAATAGATGAAAGCATGATACTACTCAGAACACCAAGGAGAGACAATGTCTATTGTCTAGACATGTCCAAGGTTCAACTCAATTCACCTGAAGCTTGCTTTCTCTCAAAAGCAACTTTAGACGAATCAACTCTATGGCATAGGAGGATGTGCCACATGAACCTGAAAAACATAAACAAACTAGTTCAATCTAGTTTGGTTAGAGGTCTCCCAAAGAAGCAATTCAACCTTGAAGACAACTGCTTAGCTTGTTTGAAGGGAAAGCAACACAAATCTTCACACAAGACAAATGAGATAAACTCTAACACTACTCCTTTACATCTACTTCACATGGATCTTTTTGGTCCAACAAATGTAAAGAGTATAGCAAAGAAGTCATACTGCTTGGTCATCACCGATGATTATACAAGATATACATGGGTTTATTTTCTTGGTACCAAAGATGAAACAAGCCAACTTCTCATCTCATTTATCACTAAGATTGAACTTCAACTCAATCAGAAGGTCAAGAAAATTCGATGTGATAATGGTACGGAATTCAAGAATAGTGTGATGAATGACTTCTGTGACAAGAAAGGAATAGAACGCCAATTCAGTGCTGCCAGGACTCCTCAACAAAACGGAGTTGCTGAAAGACGCAATAGAACACTGATTGAGGCAGCCAGAAGCATGTTGGCTGACTCCAACCTTCCGATCTTTTTCTGGGCAGAAGCAGTTAACACTGCCTGCTATCTCCAGAATAGGGTTTTGCTTGTCAAGGCACACAACAAGACACCATATGAGCTACTTCACAAGAAACAACCCTTGATCAGCTTCTTTCGTGCCTTTGGATGCTCATGCACAGTTCTAAACTCCAAAGACTACCTTGGAAAATTTGAAAGCAAAGCTGATGAAGGAACATTTGTTGGCTACTCATCTCAAAGCAAAGCATATCGGGTCTATAATCACAAATCAAAGATCATTGAAGAAAGCTCAAATATCACCTTCAATGAATACACGCCCATCAAAAAGGGACATGGACCGGATTGGGTATTTGATTTGGATGCCTTGACCAAATCGTTGAACTCCAACTTTGAGTTTCAACCTAACCAAGTTGATACGGATAGGGTTAATTCGGCAAGTTCTACTTCTCCAGCTACGGAGCCCGTTGCTACGGCTCCTATTACAGGTACTGCTCGCTTGGATGTGATGGAATACATCAATCTTCCAGTCACTCTGGAGGACCCAATCTTTGTTTCAAGCAACTCAGCAGAAGATTCTACAAAAGAAGATGAAGTAATACATCCACCATCACCAACTGCTACGGATAATGCAACACGTCCTAATGGTGTTCCACACCTAATTGAAGAGGATGAGAATGGAGTTGAACAGATTGTAACTGAAGGATTTGAGCCTTACACTACTAATATTCCTAAATCAGTCACCTCTCCTTCCTTTACTACTCCTCCAACCACACCTTCTCCATTCAATCCCACGAATCCTAGCAATGACATGCCAGATTTGAATGATACAAACTTGGGTGTTGAACTACGCCTTGAGAAGATCCCATCTTCTCGTGTTACTAAGAATCATCCTCCTGATCAAATAATTGGTTCCCTTGACTTCTCAATGGAAACTAGAAGTCAAATCAAATCCAAAAAGGATTCTCAGAGTGCTCTCATAAACACATGTCTCTTTGCATTCTCAGAGAGCTCCTCCAATTCAAGATTCAAGGGGTATGGGTCCTAGTTGAGGTCCCATATGGCAAAAAGGTGATTGGTACACGCTGGATATTCAGAAACAAGAAAGATGAGCGTGGAATTGTGGTCAAAAATAAGGCAAGACTGGTTGCCCAGGGTTACACTCAAGAAGAAGGCATCGACTATGAAGAAGTATTTGCTCCCGTAGCTAGGATTGAAGCCATACGCTTATTCCTAGCCTTTGCTTCTTTTATGGGATTCAAGGTATATCAAATGGACGTCAAGAGCGCTTTTCTATACGGAGTCATTGAAGAAGAGGTGTATGTCAAACAACCTCCTGGATTTGAAGACCCTCAACATCCACACAAAGTGTACAAACTGATCAAAGCTCTTTATGGGCTTCATCAAGCACCACGTGCATGGTATGACACACTATCAGATTATCTTCTTCAAAACAATTTTCAACGCGGCACAATTGACAAGACCTTGTTCTTCAAGAAATCCCAGTCAGACATTCTTCTGGTACAAATTTACGTGGATGATATCATCTTTGGATCCACAAAGGATTCATTGTGCAAAGACTTTGAGGATCTCATGCACACTAAATTTCAGATGAGTTCAATGGGAGAACTCACTTTCTTTTTGGGCCTACAAGTCAAACAAAAACCGGATGGCATGCTAATAAGCCAAACCAAATATGTCAAAGACATCCTTACAAAATTTGGATTATCAGATGCAAAGGTGGCAAGTACTCCGGTGGAAACTCACAAACAAATGACGGCTGATATTGAGGGGGAGGATGTGGATATACACAACTATAGATCCATGATAGGATCTCTCATGTATCTCACAGCATCAAGACCAGACATCATGTTTGGAGTTTGTGTGTGCGCAAGATACCAAACAAGGCCAAAGATGTCACACCTCATAGCTGTTAAGAGAATCTTTAGATATCTAAAGGGCAAACCTAATCTAGGTTTATGGTATCCTAAAGACTCTCCCTTTGACTTAATAGCTTATACTGATAGCGACTATGGAGGTGAGAATTTAGACAGGAAGTCAACAACTGGAGGGTGCCAATTCATTGGCTCAAGACTGGTGTCATGGCAGTGCAAAAAGCAAACAACGGTATCAACCTCTTCTACAGAAGCTGAGTACATTGCTGCTGCCAGCTGTTGTGCCCAAGTTCTTTGGATTCAAAATCAGATGATGGACTATGGATACTCATTCATGAACACACCAATCTTCATCGACAACCAAAGCACAGTAAGCATCATCAACAACCCGGTCAAACACTCCAAGACAAAACATATAGAGATACGCTATCACTTTATAAGGGATTGCAACGAGAAGAAACTGATCCATGTGGAGAAGATACACACTGACAATCAACTCGCTGACCTTCTCACAAAGGCGTTTGATGTTGGGAGATTCACGTTCTTAATCACAAGCATTGGAATGCTCAATACGGAAGAATAACTCAACTACTTTTCTCTCAGTATTTCTATTATATTTAAAAATAAGTCCCTTCGAAAACAAGCAGTAGTAACCTTATGATGAAAATCAAGTACCTTACTCTCTAGTATTGTACTATGTTACTACTGCAACATTAATAGTAAAAACAAAAAGTGTCCAAAGTATGAAATAGTACAATCAAATTGTTAGGACTACGGGAAGGTTTAACTACTACTGCCCTATGTCAACAAATTTGAACGAAATGGTTAATACGGACCAAGAATGTGTTACTACGGCCCTCTGGTTTAATACTGCCAGTAACTCAAGTTACTACGGACAGTCCAGTTAATACGGCCCATGAACCATTACTACGGACGTTTAACCTACTTACTACGGATCTTTGTGTTAATACTGCAGATTATTTTATTAATAAAGGTTTCTTAATCAATAAGAATGCCCTAATTAATGATGATTTGACAAGTCAAAACACAACTTGTAACCCCACTTTACACGTGTCAGTCACAGAGAACATAACAATAACACGTGGTAAAACCTGATTGGACCTAATTTTTAAAATTCAGGCGCGAGGCTCAGCTACTAGTTACACGTGGCGTTCTTTAATTGGACCGTTACTTTTAAATGATTACCCGCGTCTAATCAGGGGAGTCAAGTTGTTAAAATTTTTCAATTGAAAATTACCGTTGTAAAAACCCCTAAGTCTTCCAAAGAAAAAGTTACCGTTAGACCAAAATTCAATCAAATTTCAATCTAGTTGTGACTAACCATCCACATTCTTGTTCATTACTGTTACTAATCAATTTACAGAATCAACAATGACGGATCAATTGCAATTTTACAAGACTCGCAACATGGTCGCTTGCTTGGAAAAGAATACCGATAACGCCGATTTCCATCAAATAATCGATTTCTTTGATCAATCGAAGATCAAGAAGGCGTTTACCATCAATCCGGAGATTGATGAATCCCATATTAGGGATTTTTGGACGTCTGCCACTTTGGACAACGATGATATTGCCATCAATGCTGTAGTGAGGGGTAAAGCAATCCAAGTGACAGAATCTTCTCTTCGAATACACCTGAACCTTCAAGATGAGGAAGGGTGGACCATCTCGTGTGACACCACTATTCTCAAAAATGTTGGTGGTCACGATTCCCACAGCTGCAGGACAAGAAACTCTTCCTCTGTCCCAACCCACAGCTGCCACCATCAGTACCACTGCACTTACTCAGGGCACTAGTGCCATATCTGAAGCAGGTACTGAAGGTGGAAACCCTGAGGTTACTACGGTAGTTGCTACTGCCCCTGTACCTCCAGTTGCTACTGTGAGTTCTACTCCAGTTGCTACTGCTTCAGTCACTACTGCTAAAGTGACTAAACCCAAAGTTTCTGCGCCTCACAAACCCCTCAAAGTTGCTTCTAAGAGAGTCAAGAGGGTTACTCAGCCTCTTGTTTCTACAACCATCCCTCATACTACTACTGCAAAAGCAATCCCTGAAACATCTTCAGGATTGTATCACACATTAGGGGAAAACCTTGAACATACCCCCTTGTTCACTGAGTTGGTCACTAAGGAGAGGGAAGACCATGTGGGGAGGGCTGATACTACTGCAGCCTCTACTTCTTATAGTAGAGCTCAGGACAGTATCAACATCACTAAGACCCAAACTACGGCAACACCATCCCTTGCTGAGAACTTGTTCTCAGATTGGGAAGGTGGTCCCTGGCGCCAAGAGACCATGGGGGAGATACCTGCTTCTGCTAGGCAGGAGAGTTTCTCTTTTCCCGAGGATCTTCCACCTGTTGGTACCCAACAGGAAAGGGGTGAGGGTAGTGGTAGTCATTTTAAAGAATTGATGGGTATGTACCAAAATCTACTGATGAGGGTTGAAAAGCAAGAAGAAATGTTGTCTTCTTTGACTTCTTTGGTGCAACAGGTACTGGCACAACAAGCTTTGATATCAGTCCAGTTACTGCCCAAAAGAATCATCACACAAGATGCTGGCAATTCACCAAAACCTTCCAGCTCATCCTCTTCAGATGACTCTCCATCAGATGACAACAAGGGGGAGAAAGAAATAGATGTGTTATCATCTGGAGAGAGCAAAGGTGATGAAGACAAGGGAAGCACAGATACTGTCTTCACTGCCGCCTCCAATCAAGATGAAGAGATGGAGACAGACAGTATAGTTGAAGGGGAGACAGACTTTGATGTAAATATGGTGATAGATGCAGAGGGTGAAGAGATGGAAGTTGATACTCCACTTAAGGGGGAGCACCAGCAGCAAGAAGCCAAGCAAATGGTCGAAGAAACCATAGACGAGATGGAAGATGAAACTTCACCAAAAGTTGCTGCGGATCAGGATGATGAAATGGTTACTACGGACCCAGTTACTACGGATCAGCTTACTACGGTGGATCCTATGGTAACTAGCCCAGTTACTACTGACCCAGTTGCTGCGGACCCCATGACAACTAGTCCAGTTGCTACGGACTTAGTTAGTACGGTTGAAATGGAGCAAATTGCTACGGACCCAATGATTATTAGTCCAGCTCCAGAAAGAGAGGAAGATGATCATTCCTACCTGTTCACAACCGTTCCTCCCTCTTTCCACCAAGCTCCTTCAACAACTTTTGAAGCAATCCAATCAGAGGCTACAACTATTTCAATCTCTGCAACAGAAACCTCTGTGTTTACTAATGATGATCAAGAAGCTGCAAATGTTCTTATAAGAACAGAGATGTCAAGAACAAGTATGATGGAAGATGAAGCCACTTTATCATCACAGCTGCAGAAGATCAAAGATGAAAAGCAGAATCAAGAACAGAAGAAATCTGAAGAGGAGAAAAGAAAGAAGTTGATTGCTGAGGCAGTTGCTAGACAAAGAGCAGAAGCTGCATTAGTAGTTACAACTTCAGCAACCTCTCTAACCTTACCTGAACAATCTGCTGGTTTATCTGCTTCTACAGGTAAATATGGGTATATAACAGCAGACAAGAAAAAGAAGACACTGCAAAAGGTTGAACTTGATGCTGAAAAGGGAAAAGGAAAATCCGTTGTAGTAAAGAAATCAAAAGATGAAATTGTTGAGGAAGAAAGGCTTGCTGGTGAAGCACTATTCTTCAAGAATATGTCTGTGGAGGAGATTGAAAATGTGAGAAAAGAAAATGCAGCAGCAGAACTATACCTCAGAATGGCTGCTGAGCTAGAAAAGGAGGAAAGGGCAAAAGAAAGGAAGGTAGCTGAACAACAAAAAGAAAGAATTTCTCATGAAGCCTTTAACTTTCAAGGTCTAACAGCTGAGGAAATGGAGGTGATCAGACAAGAGAATGAAGCTGCAGAGCTATATAACAGAATGCAACAAGCTGCTGCTGAGGATGAAGCCAGAGCAAAAGAGTTGCATAATGATGAACTCATTCAAACACTGTGTTCTCAAGGCCAAGTTAGAGCAGATTTTGAGCTAAGTATGAAGACTGTGGAAGAAGAAGAAGCTGCTCTTAAGAAATCAAAGACCAAAACGAAGCCTGAGAAGAAGAAAGTGTTCAAGCCTACTCCTACACAAGTCAAGATAGCTGAGGATAGGAAGAAGTACACTAATTATCTCAAAAGCAAAGGTCATAGTGGCAGATCCTTAGGCCCTATGAAGCTAGCTGCTATCTTAGAGCTTGTGAAGGAAGAAAGACAAAAGGAATCCAAAAGGGAAGCAGCACTTGCAAAGCTTGAAGAGAAAAAGAAGCTAAATGCAGAAAAAGTGTTGGCTGCAGCCCATAGAACAGGAAGGAAGGAATTTCAACCTGAACCCGTTCCTGAAGTCAAACAATCAGAAGAGAAGCAGAAAAGAAAGAAGTTGTCATCAAAAAGGATTCCAGTTCCTCCATCTAAAAGACAAAAGATGGGTGATGCTGCTACTGCTTCTCAAGAAAACCCAGAAATTCCATTTGCTGATGTTAAAACTGAGCCTGAAGATATGGAACAAGACCCTCCTAGTACTACTCGAGGGGGAGATTATTCTGCATATATCAACCATGTTGATGGTCTGAAGTATACTCCATTGAAGGTGAAACCTCCAGTGATCATTGATTGGAAGTATATTCGTGGACCCTTGAAAACCGAATATGAAGTTACAAGAGCAGACAAGTCAAAGAAAAATCTTATAGGTTTTCATTGGGTATTCAGAGATTTTGATAGGGATGACCTGGAGAGGATGTATGAGATTGGCATAAGGAAATACTCTCATCAAAGAAAAGGAGTATGTCCTGGTATTGATCTGGCAATGGATATTTTGTGTGGGTTGTTTGAACCTGACTACAAGAAAACAAGTTCTGTCTTCAAGAAAGAAGGACCTAATAATCCTGTACTCAACTGGTATGTGTATGAGAAATGTGAAGCATACTCGATCATAAGAAGACAAGGAGCAAGGGAATTCTACTTGGTAAGTCACAAGTATCCACACTCATTGAAGACATTGGATGAGCTGATTGAATTGAAGCTGAATGGACCAAGAGATTCATTGCTTGCTCAAGAACTTATTTGGAAAATCTTGTGTCAAAGAATAGAAGAAAAGAACAAGATGGAAACTGACTCGTAAAACTCATAGTTGTAATAGTTAATACTGCTTTATGAATGAAGTAGTTAATACTGTTGGAGCATGAAACTTGTACTTTTGATGTGTCATAAAAGTTCAAGGTTAGGGGGAGATTGTTGGGTTATAACTTAGCTAAATATAGTTTAAACATAAACAATATACCTAACATACAAGAAAAGTAACTTAAGTTGTTAATACGGAAGGTATTATAAGTTACTGCGGAAGATCAAGTTAGTGCAGCTGTTCAACAAGTTACTACGGTTCATCAAGTTACTACGGAAAGTATTAAAGTTACTACGGAACGAGTAAAAGTCAAATCAAAGTCAAGATACGGAAGAAGTCAAGACACGGAAGACAAAACTTATCTTGCAAGTATCAAATCTAATTAGATAGAGTTATAATTAGATTAGATTTCCTTTTGTTAATTAGATAGAATTTCCTTAAATCTAGATAACGATTTATTTAGATAAGGATAGATGTAGAATTCTAGTTTATCTAGAACGAGCCTCAAGGTCTATAAATATAGATCCTTGGAGAATAGAGAAAACACGTTGTATTGATATATTTTTGATTAATGCAATTGAGGCTTACAGTTCGACAATAATTTGTTTATTATTCGTTCATTATTAGTTGTTCGATAACTCGTAATATTGAAGTGTTCATCCGCTGCTGAACTTCTTCAATAGATCTCGATCTTAATCGTTAGCAAACATATTAGTTTATTCAGACTAATACGATCCTGACAAGTTGAAATTTAAGAAGGAAAAGACTAAATTGCCCTTTATTTACAATCTAAATACAATTTAATTTTTCACCTCACTTTTCTTTCTTTTTAACTCATTTTCTTTACTTTTCATTATTTATCCTCTACTAAATTAAATTACAATTAATTTAACTAATATTTTTTATAAAAAACTTCAATACAAAAAATTTCTTACATCATTGCCATATATAAAATGTGAATTAAATTTTTAGTTATTAAGTTTCGCATATAATAACTTGTTATGTTCAAAGATTTGGATTTGCAATCGCAACCGAATAATTGTTTTTATAGTCCGAAAAGGATGGATGACCTAAAGCTTTTACTGCGCATATGATATATGAGTCAACAAGCCACTAAAAAACTATTACACTTAAAATATAGCCGCAACATTAAAGTCGGAAAATATTAAATTCAAATATGATTACGGTTATTCGGCTATATATTACCACTCATATTTAACGTTAAGTTCGAGTTTGGACCGAAATCAATGCTTTTTTTAATAGAACACGGTTCAAACCAGAAACTATTAGACACAACATATAAATAATATTTTATAGTTCGAACAATCAAACGAGAAAATTATGTATGTGAAATATATGGAGAGTATGAGTTTGAAGATCGATAGACCAAATCATAAACTATTACACTCTAAATATTAATCGTGAAACAAAACACTAACAAAAATCATTATCGCATATAAATAAATAAAATGATTGCCCGAAGGGGCGCACCACCATAAACGGTTACCGTATAATTCATTTCTTGGTTCGAAAGACCGAATAAGAAACTCTTACAATATAATTATTTTTATTCTCCGAGTGTCCGAACGGCTCGAACCATAACTATTATTTATGTTGAGACTAATGAGAAACTATCATAGACCATTACCATAATTTTTTCGAATATAATTTTTCTTTCCCGCTGCATCGCGCGGGTTTCATGCTAGTTATATATAACTTAAAATAAGTTTATTATATGAATCAAACTTTTCAAATATCGATATTGTATCCGACTAACCAGACACTTAATTACAAACGAGTGATGTGCACGGGCGTAGTCAGAGACGAAGCTATAAACTCACATTGGATCATATGAGAGCTCGTAATGTATTATTTTGTGGTTATTTCAAATTACTAAGAAAATTACACTTAAACTTGTTTCGTTGGAAAGGGGCGAATAACCCTAACCCCTCCGCGGGTGATGTGACACGTGATGTGTCAACTTAATTGGATGTTACATATATATAGAACCAAATTTGAAAGGTTAGATGACACGATATAGTCGTTAAAAGTTTCATACATGCTATAGATTTTATCTCATAGTTGAATACATTTATAAACATTTATCTATTATTTAAAAGCAAATTTTTCGAATTAATTTCTTTATCTTAATAAAGAAGTCCAGTCGGAATTCGTGAAAAGTGTTCACATTTTATTAAGTGTGTATATCTAAAATAGCTACGTTTTAAAACAGCTCCTTAAACTACTATACGTACACTGTTTTTGGTGAAAATTTCATGGAAAAGAAGCCGTTGTAGAGAGTAAAACCATCATTAGATTTCAATGATGTTTTAGTTCCCATAATGCATTCTAAACTAATATAAGTATAGATGCAGACCATCATATCAATACAAGTAGGATTTGACCTACCATGCCCCTCATATTTGATGATAGCACAATAACCGTACACACTATATTTGTACTAAAAATGAAATTTAACTATTGTTGTCCCGTATTTATATCCGTTAAGATCTTTTTGTGAAATTGTTATTTCATTCTCATTAAATAAATAAGTTCAAAATATAGGTACTGAAATTTTTTTTGAAAGGCAACAACAATAAATAGAAGACCCAAAAGGGCAACGAAAATACAATACACGGCATCCCTCTCTATTAAACAAGATAATTAAAAGATAAAAAGACCCGAAGAAAACCGAAAAAAAAACTTAAAAGACAAACCTTATGTGGCAAAAATATACAAACTAACCATACCACTTACTCACTTTGACAAGAGTAACAAAATTGCCAAACCAAGTTACAATACATAAAAATATCAAATATTTTCCATCTCCTACAATGCGTCTTTAACATTCTTCTCGTCTTTACTTAGTATTGATTCCATATCATATCACAAGCTTATTGTTGATACTATCTTCGGTAGCTACTTGAGATTTTGCAAAACTTGCAGATGGTGTGAGAGAGATGTTGCAGATCTTATGAGTTATATATCTTTCACTACAAAAAAATTGTAATTTAGTGACATACACATTTATCGACATATATGTATATGCCACTATACACCGTCTATAGTGGTTGAAATTTTGTGCCACTAGTTTTTTAAAAGATTTAATGAGACTTAATACTTTGCGTCGGTATTAGATAGTGGTTCCAAATTTGTCAGGATCAAATAAACTTGTATAACCTTAAACCTTGATTGTTAGATCGTGATCTATCAAAGATATTTAGCAGCGGATATGAACACTTTGATATTAACAAGTAATTCAAACAAATAATATTGTTAACGTAAGAACAATGATGAACAATAATTTGTCGAATATTATAAGCCTCAATTGATTAATAATGAATATCAATACAACGTGTTTCTTTATCTAATACAAGGATCTATATATAGACCTTGAGGCTAACCTAGATAAACTAGGAAACTACATCTATCTAATAAGGAAATACAATCTAACTACAATTGTAATTCTTATTCTAACTTGCATGGCAAGTGTTACAGTATTATGTGACAACCGTCTAAACTAAGGTCGAGAACGCTAACTTATAACTTCTAAGTGTTTATTTTGATGCCCGATATGACTAACTTTATGTGTTACGTGGTTACGTAGACATAACTCTTAAGCTAAGCTCGTAGTAACTCACACAAAACTCTTAAAACAAAAGTTACGTTACCTAAACCTTTTAGCGCGGATCGGGGTCGGAATCGTAAATCAACTTCGGAATCAAAATTATGTAAGTCCTAATACCAAGAAAACACCTAAGGAACTTTCCTAAGCTCATAACGTATCATAATCAAGAACTTTCGATTAACGAAAAGGTCCAACGAAGCAAAACGTGAAAAGCGAAAAATCAGAAAACACTGAAAAAAATGACCAGTGCGCCGCACTGGACGGGCAGCTTCAAATTTTCTTATTTTTATTATTTGTCTCGTTTTTGTAAAACTCTAACCCAATCAAACTCGAGTATTGACACTCATATACTGCCAAAGACCTGTCCCAAAGTCCCTATGATCATTACCCCCTATTTCATTTTCATTTCCATTTTATAAAAACACAAACACACACTAAAAACACACATACACACACATTCTCCCACTCTCTCTTCATTTTCTCTCCATTTTCAGAACATAAGCTCACCAAATAACAGTAGAAATCACCACAATAATCACATATAAATCGTCCATAAACAAGAAGGAAGCAAGGGATCAAAGCTATTTCGGTTTCAAAGCATTTTCACCGTTTTTGGAGCTCAAAACTCATCTAAAACATCATCCAAGCTTTTCTTTCGGTAGAAACTCTTCCTTTTTACTTATATTACTAATATAACTCATTGCATGTATGATCTAAACTATAAAAAAAAAGTTTTGATGAAGTTTTATAACCATTTTTATACAAAAACGGGTTTATACTAAATGATACTTAAATCTTTGTTTTTGTGGATAAAAGTTACATATAAACTGGTAAAATGATGACTAATAAGGTTTATACCGATTGCATGTCAAGATCTATCACTTACATAAACGATTTTTGCAAGAAAAACTCAAAAACGGGAAAGGACAGCAGGCAGTGCACCGCACCCCTGCCCAGTGCGGCGCACCGGGCCGCTGTCCTCCTCGAAAATCGTCGTTTTGGCCGTTTAAAACTTGGTTACGCATTCTGACTTTTTGAGACTTGACATTTGGGACTGAGTTTGGTAAAAATGAACATATTAGTGACTTGTATTGGACTTAATATGCTAAAATGAACAAGTTTAAATATGTTATGTATGTATATGTGTTTGTAAGCGGGAAAGTGGCTTGTATTTTGGACATAAAAATTTGGGCGCGGAAGCGCTGCCCAAATTTTGTTAGAAAATAAAAGACACTTTAGCAAACAAAACATATTTAACATCATAACAATAACATTAACTTTGGATTACGGACTAAAAACATAACGATGACCGATTCGGACGATTTTTGGACAAATTGGACCTTGACACTTAAAGTTTACCTAAAGACTATTTATTATATTATGCAATAACATAATAACACTTGAACAAAACTTGGTATTATTAGGCTTTCGGTGATTCCCAGCACACTTTCCGACCGTTCCCGCTTACGATTATCTTCGCAACCAGTGAGTTACAAACCCTTACTCTTTTAAACGCTTTTAATACTTTTTGGGGTGAAATGCGAGTCTTAGGCTTAAACATACACTTAAGCTGAAAAACACTTTATTACTTGAATGCTAACGAAAACGATTTGATACTCGAATGCTATTACGAAAACACTTATGTATTTTGAATGCTACTATGAAATGATTTGATATTTTGAATACTAAAACGAATGACTATTTTGCCGGCATTTTTTAGGGTTTTGCTAACAATGTCGAGGACACGAAAGCTATATTTTCCAATGACTAAAACAATCGATCGTCATGTTGCGGACTTTGTACAACATGGACGTGAGAGACCATTAAAACTCCCGACACTACCAAGGACATTAGTTGCTATTAATCCCTTTGGAAAGGACCGTTAGTAGATATGGATAGCGCTATTAGGGTATCTTGACCCTCACCACAACGACCTATAACGATGGTGCCTAATACTAAATGGGTAGGCTTTAGGCTTAGCAACGATCATTGGGCAATACTAGGATTGACACATAGTCGCACTATGTGGTCAATGCCTACAAACACAATTACTACACTTTACATTTGTTTATGTGATAACTAATTGAATACTACTACTCTATGCATGGTTATGCGACACTATTTGAAAACTATACTTTACGCCACTTTTTGTGCGTCGAAACTTATGCTTTTACTTAAACTTGTAGCTCACTAACTACGTCTCCCGTAGTTAACACTTGACTCGTATTTTCAGGTAACGAGTAAGCTAGCTGATGACTTTATGCTTTTGGGCGAATGACTTCAAGAACGGGAAGGGTTTGGGTGGTTTGGTTGAACACCCCATTTTGTATTTCGGATATGTAAACTTTGCTTTAAACTTTGTAAACCTTGGATATTATGTTTTTCTTTAATATAATTTGGCGTTTATCTATATCTTGTGTATCGAATGCTATTTCTCTTCACATCCTGTGTTTCCGCTTTAGCGGGGTGTGACATATTAACACTTCCGCACTAACTTATATTGAAGCAGCAGTAGTAATGATAAGCCTTCAGTAGTAACCTTCAACTTCAGTATTAACTTGTCTTCCGTAGTAACTTGTATGTCTTCAGCATTAATGAACTTCAGTATTAACCATCTTCAGCCCGCATTAATAACATACATTACTATCAGTAGTTAGAAGCAGTATTAATGAAACTAAAACTAATTTATCTAAGTTCTAATCCCAACAATCTCCCCCTAATCTTGAACTTTTATATATATCAAAAGTACAAGTTTCATACATCAGTATTAACTACTTTCATTACAAAACATAATCATTTATCTAAACTTTTCTTCTTCTCAGCTGCTTCCTTTGCAATTTCTTCATTCAACTGCATCATAATGCTTCATACCAACTCATGAGCCATTCTGGAAGCTATAAGTCCATACAATCTTACCTTAATCAGCTCTTTCAATGTCCTCAACCCATGTGGATACTTCTTATCTACTAGATAGAACTCCATTGCACCATGAGTTCTAACTATAGAGTAAGTACCACTCCTTTCATAAATGTACCATTTGATAATTGGATTTGTTGGACCTCCTTTCTTGAAATCAGGACTGACTCTCACTGAATCTGGCTCAAACATGCCATTTAACCAATCCATGGCCATATTGATGCCTGAACTTTGACCTTTGAAGTTTGAGTAATTTATTTTTCCAATGTCATATACCCGTTCCAGATCAGATCTTGAGAAGTCTCTTACCATCCTGTGAAAAGCTGGTACAATTTTCTTGGACTTATCTTTCCTGGTTACCACATATTCTGTCTTCATTGGCCCACCAGTAAACTCCCAGTCTATGATCTCAGGTAACTCAACAGCTAATGGTGCTATTCTTAATCCATGGCTCATATACAGATGTGTATAATTGATATACTATTTAAGAAAATTTCGGCAGCATTTATCCTTAACTCCCCAAACATGTGTATTGAACACATATTCGTAGGAGTAAAGGAAAAATGTTAACCAAAATTTTCTCGAATAGTATATCAATTATACACATCCATATCCTAAATGAGACAAAACATTCAAAAAGCAGTCCCAAAATGGAGACTTTCCGAAATTAATTTCTAATAAATTAATTTCGGACGGGTATTCTACGGGATCGATTAATTTCAGACATAAGGTATCATTACTCCGAAATTAATCACTAAACCTACATTATACAAACTTATATACATACAAACCATACAATTCTACACATTTAAATCATACAATTTAATACATACAAATCATACAATTCTACACATTTATATTATACAATTTAATTCATACAACTTCTATCATATTATAAAAATCATACAAATTTAACCCACTTTGACCCAAAAAAATTATACAATTTAATTCATACAACTTCTATCATATTATACAAATCATACAATTTTATACATACAAATCATAAAACTTTCATCATATTATAAAAATCATACAAATTTAATTCATACAACTTCTATCATATTACAAATTGAACAAAATAATTAAGTTTATGAAAAAGAAAAAGAAAAAGAAACAAACCTAGATGGTGGTGGAGGAATGGCGGAATTGGTGGTGATGGTGGCGGTTTGTTTGGAGTTCCGGCGGTTGGTGGCGGTAGTGGAATGGTGGAGTGATAATGACGGTGGAGGAAACACAAATTCAACAAAAATGACCTTTGGCTGCGAAAATGGCGAATTGAAGATAAGAAATCGTTTTTGTGTTTTGATGGAAATGAAAAAGATAAGAATTTGCAATTAATTTAGACCAGATATGTTCAACGGCGACTTTATGTTAGTCCCGTTTCATTCAAACAAAAGATATAACGATGAATATTACGAAAAACACAAAGAAATCAATGAACTAGATACGTTTTATTCATTGACAAAGAACGGAATTCACTTATAAAACCGGAGGAATTCACACAGAATCCATGGGTGTTAATAAACCCTAAAAACTCTATAAATAGAGTTCTCGATAAACTTGGAAAATAAGATAAGTGCAAATCACTCTAACAAATAGGAGATATGCGTAACAACTTACCCAAAATAAAACTCCAAGTAACTAAGTCTCATCTTTGAGTCTTACTAAAACTCATAATCACTAAGACTCAGAACAAACTTACGCTTAGAAGTCACCTAGACTCAGATTATGACTCATAATTACTAAGACTCATAATCACTAAGACTCAGAACACACTTAGTCTTAGAAGTCACCTAGACTTAAATTATGACTCATCAGATTTATAAGTTGGGTTTTAATAATTGGTTTTTCCCAACAATCTTCCCCTATCTGATGATGTCAAAATGTTTTCACAAACATACACTAAGTATAAAAACTAACTCAGACTATAAAAGTAGATAATATAAAACGTAAGTCTGAAACAGAAAAATAATTCTTCTTTTCTTCATCCATTCTAATCTGTCCTTCTTCCATGTAATTAATCTTTTCAGTTCTTGATCAGACGGATTATGCAGTTGTAGACACTTTAGAAGACTTCTTTAAATCTTTCTTTTAGCTCCTCCTATTTGATGATGATAAAACAAATAAACTGATTACAAGAAATGTATTGTTTGAGTTGTTTACTTTGTAGCTTGAATCTCCCCCTTAACATCGCAACTCTTTTTCTTGTTAATCTTTTAAGCTTTTCTCCCCCGTTTTGTTATCATCCTTCTTCAATAAATAAAGTTTGAACACATCTAAAAACACAATATTTTCGGCTTCATAGATGTTAATTACCCTTGAGCTAGCCTTTATTTTTAATTCTGGATTCGTGTGAGACTGAGTTCATGTAAAACTGATTTGCGTGGGGCTGAGTTGCTCAATCTGACCTTTGGGGATGACCTACTCAGTCTGAGTTTTAGGGATGACCCGCTCCGACTGACCTTTGGTGAGACTAACTCACGTCTTACTCTGAGACTGACTTGGTCAGACTGAAAATTTGCAGCCGATTCAACATTTAATATCTCCTATATGACATATCTGATCAAGCTCAAATTTCAACACAAGGTATATCTATGTCTCTTTAAATACATATCCAAAAATCAAGAAAATCCAACGGTTAAAGAACACACAGTAGTCGTTTTACCAAAGCTTCGCATAAAAATCAGGAAACATGCAGCATTCATCTTTGAAATTCTATATCTATTTTTCGAAACATCTGATGAGACTGAAACTTTGAAAAAACTTAGATCTGTACTCCTTGAAGATTATATCAAAAAATCACTAAGATCTAATGTGTAACGAATAAACGGTGATCGTTTTAATATAGTTATACACAATAACAATAAACTTTCTGCAGCAGACTTCAAAAATAAATATCTCTTGATCAAAAGCTCCGATTGAAAATTCGTTGGGTCAGAATGTGCGCCTATGTGTAAATCATCTTCAGTAAAAATTTCATGAAAATCCGACGGCTAACGAATGAGATATGCCCTTTTTATCACCGTTGCCCATAATATGACGAACTTAAACACAATTTTTCAACAATCTTCTTTGAATACGATATCTTTTATCTTGAATGGATCTTTACAGATCTAGAATAGATCTGACACACTCTGATACCAATTGTTAGTCCCGTTTCATTCAAACAAAAGATATAACGATGAATATTACCAAGAACACAAAGAAATCAATGAACTAGATACGTTTTATTCATTGTCAAAGAACGGAATTCACTTAGAAAACCGGAGGAATTCACACAGAATCCATGGGTGTTAATAAACCCTAAGAACTCTGATAAACTTGGAAAATAAGATAAGTGCAAATTTCTCTAAGAAATAGGAGATATGCGTAACAACTTACCTAAAATAAAGCTCCAAGTAACTAAGTCTCATCTTTGAGTCTTACTAAGACTCATAATCACTAAGACTCAGAACAAACTTAGACTTAGAAGTCACCTAGACTCAGATTATGACTCATAATTACTAAGACTCAAAATCACTAAGACTCAGAACACACTTAGTCTTAGAAGTCACCTAGACTTAAATTATGACTCATCAGATTTATAAGTTGGGTTTTAATCATTGGTTTTTCCCAACACTTTACCTTTTGGCGACGACTTATCGTCGTTGTAGGCCTGACCCGGGAAAACTCCAAAAGTTTGGCGGGCAAGACCAAATAGGCTGACTTTTGTTGACTAGGCTTTGGCGACGATTTGTCGTCGCTAAAGGCTTTTCCACAATTTTTTTTTTAAATTTAGTATGTAATTATATTAGTAACGAAAACGTTTAAATAATATTAGTAATGAAAATGAATTTAAATTATATTAGGTATAAGTTATTAATTTAAATTATATTAGGTATAAGTTATTAAACTGTGGAAAAACGATATCGACTGGTTGTGAGATTGTCGATGATCAACGGTGAGTAGTCGATTGAATACCTCTATGTGTGATAGTATACATTGACATTGTTACAAGTTATGTAATGATCGATCAAATCATTGATAATTGGATTTCATGTATGGTGTACGTAGTCGATGAATGTTGTTCAGGTTAATTAGCTCTAATAGTCGATGAATGGTGTTCTAATAGTCGATGAATGGTCGATAGATGGATGGTCTATACAACTTTGCCTTACTCATCTTAGCTTTAATAGTCGATAAAATGGTGAGTAGTCGATTAATGTTGTTCGGGTTTTAATTTCTAGGGTTACGATGGTTTAGATTTCTAGGGTTACGATGGTTTAAGAATATGAGTTCATGATTTAAGGTCTACCATTACGTGGTTATGGTGTTCTAATAGTCGATGAATGGTCGATAGATGAATGGTCTATACAACTTTGTCTTACTCATGTTAGCTTTAATAGTCGATAGTCGATGAATGTTGTTCGGGTTTAGGGTTACGATGGTTTAGTGATATTAGTTTAGGATTTAAGGTCTAGCATTACGTGCTTATGGTTTAAAGTTATACTTATACCACAACATGTCGTATTACAACTTTCCGTTATAACAGTAAACGATTATTAATCGTATTAATTATTTAATTACGATATTGGATCTTTAAAAATATGTATATACATTTAATTTAAGTATATTAACATTAATAATATAATTACTTTTAATTTCTTATTATCAAATAATTTTATTTTAAACAAAAATTATTATTTAAAATTAACATTATATATTATTTAATTTGAAATATTATATTTTCATTTTTTGAATATAATTTAATTTAAAATTATTTATATATATTAACATTATATAATTTGATATATTAACATTATATATTATTTAATTTAATATATATAGTTTAATTAAATCGTCGCTGTAGACCTTAGTAAATTAATTATCTAATTAAATAATATAAATAATAATTAAACTATATATATTAAATTATTTAAAATAATTAATTAATTTAGGTAGACCTTTAGCGACGATTTGTCGTCGCTATAGGACTAACTAAATTAATTAATTATTTTAATGTTTTATAAATTATTTAAATAAACATTTAATTATTTATTAATTAAATAAATAAGTCAGATAGACCTACGACGACGATTTGTCGTCGTCGTAGGTTTTGGCGGGATTTGGTGGGGATTATTATTGTTTTTCGTTAATTAATTAAATTAGTGTCGTCGCTAAAGGCATGTGTCGTCGTCAAAGAGTCGTCGCTAAAGGTCTAGTTCTGACAAAGTCAAAAAGTTGATTTCTTTTGTCGTTTAGCGACGATTTTTGTCGTCGCCAAAGGTCTATATTCTTGTAGTGGTGGCAGGGGCTTTGTGAGACATATCTTGTTACACATGCATGCATCACTAAGTTGGACTTCAATGTGTAAATGACGAAACAGTGTGTCTCTATTACTATAAATTCACCCTAAACTCGTACAACTTCTTTACTTTCAAACACTTATCTTTTAAATTCTCTCAAAACCATGAGAAAATATTATCATCTTCTTACCCTAGGGAGATCCAAAGGTGTCTCAACCTTAAATAGAAGATGGGTTCATAAAAGTATGTCCCTTACATCACGACACCTCCTTCGCCACAACCAATCACTACCACCCGCTTCGTTTGTTAACTATTACCGTAATCGTAATCATGCTCAATTCTCCACTCTACAATCATTAGAAATTCCAAACCATGAAGGGGGTTACCCACTCGACTACCAAGTTACGGAGATAGATAGAGATGTGATTCAAGCAGCTCGCGCCCCTGAACACGAATACTGGCTTCCCCAATCCAACCTAGACCTACTCCTACCACCACATCACCCGGGAGTTTTCTTTTGTTACAAGAAAAAGGATGACATATCCATGTCAACTGAAACTGTTGTGAACACTCTTAAGAAGTCTTTGGCTGGGGTATTATCAACTTTTTACCCGCTTGCAGGCGAGATTGTGTCGAACAACCAAGGAGAGCCGGAGGTTCTATGCAACAACATCGGAGTGGAATTTGTACATGTGCATGCTGATGTGAAAATGAAAACACTAGATTTGCACCATCCTGATGAAACCGTGAAGGGAAAGTTGGTTCCTAAGATAAATCGTGGTGTGCTTTCAGTTCAGGTAAAACTAAACACTTTTAACTATATTTGTTTAATCATTATCTCCTGTCGTTTATATTGCACGACTTTCATAATAAGTTAAAACAGTATTTAGGTTTTTTTTTCTTCTAAATTTTGGTCGATTTTTTCGCTTACTTACCGTTGCTTTCATGGGAATCTTTTTTAAGGTTTTTCAATTAACTACACATATTTTCTTTTCAAAATAAAAGAAAATTATTGTTTTGACCTAAAATCTGTATGTAGTTAACAAAAAATATATATTACTTTTACCGAACGAAAATTTTACATTTTAACAATTTCTTTTATTAGAAACAATGACTCATGTACTCACGAATATCTAAATGAAACTTGAATTCGTAACTTCTGTTTTGTTTTACTATTATTAAGTATTTTCTGCTTTAATAATATTATTTTCATTAGGGATAAGTAGAAGCTTAAGCAATATTCCTGTACAGCATATACAAACAAAGGGTGTTTTGTAAATGAAGTGAGACAAATTTATTGAAATACTTCGGTTTTATATATATACTAGATTATTGTCCCGCGATAGCGCGGAAAAAAATAAAAATTGAATTATAAACTTTATGTTTATGTAGATTTTAGGTTATTATAAAAAGACAATGTTATACGTATAATAACATATATATACCTTTACGTTTATACAATGTTGTTTATAGTTATAATAACATAAAACACTTTTACGTTTATACACATGTTTTAATATTTTTTATTAGGAGATTTTAAATAAAAATAATGTAAATCATAGTTCAAATTGAGTGAAATTTTTTTAAGTAAATTGGAATTTTATTTTATTTAAGTAGAGATTGGAATTAAAGAGATAATGTAATTATGTTTTGTAAAAGGGTGTAAAATGAAAATAGTGTTTGATGACATCATCAATTTGATCTAACGGTTGAAATCAAAAAAGTTAACCCATCTAAGGGTCCTTACTTCGCCATGTGACATTTAAGGCAACACCCGATTCATAAATAGGGTCGAGTTTCGGATAGAATAGTTCCAGTTTTTCGGGTTTCGGATGTGACCCGATTGACCCAAAAATTACCGTCGAACTATATTTTAATCCAAAGGCATATGATATATATATAAGCTAGAAGTCTGAAAGAGTTTCATACATGAAGCGATGTGGGACAAAGTAGGAAAAACTAAAGGCATATGATATATATAGGCTAGAAGTATGAAAAAGTTTCATACCTGAAGCGATGTGGGACAACTAAAATGAAAATAATATTTGATGACATCATCAATCTGATCTAACGGCTGACATCAAAGAGGTTAATCCATCCAACGGATCTTGATTCGCCATGTGGCATTTAAGGCCCCTCTTTTATATTATATTAAAGATATATATAATTGTTTTATATAGAAAAATATATATAATAATTATCGACACTAAAGTTACACATCTACCTTTTACTTTTATTTATGTACCCACGCAAAATTAATGTCTTAGCATGGTTTCAATATATTTTTTTGTAACTAGAACAAGATTTTTTTTTTTAAATTGATTTGTGGACATATATAACTACTTTAGCCTGATCTTAAGAAAATTTGATTCAAATAAATTAGCAAAATGTTGATCATAGTTTCAGAGCTATATTTAAAAACAGTTATCTATGTTTAATAAAGAATGACCTCATGTATTTGATTCCTGATTTTACACGGTTACTTTTCACGATTACTGTCATTATATTTATGCCGTTAATTTCAATATTATCTATTATCTCGGATGTTATAGTTAATAATCTCCATAAAACTATTTATGAATGGAAAGAAACAAAATAGCCTTTCACCGCCAAAGACAACGTCGTTTATGAATTTTAGGAAAGTTTGTGCTTTATTAAAAGACGTACGATGATTTTAGAAAAACATGATATACTAAAAGTTCGAAATGAAAATTGAAGTAAACATGGTTGTTTTTGCTCGTACTTCGTTGCAATTTTTTTTAGTTTAATTTAAGAATTGATATGAATTTATTTATATAGGAAAGCTTTTACAGGTTTTTCTCGTTTAAACTAAGTATTTAGTTTAGATGTAAATATAGATAAATATGTGTTAATTATGAGTCTTCTGAAGTCATGAACAGTTATAATTATAAATCCGTGTTAATTATAAGTATTTAGTTTAGTGAATATTCAGATTTAGCTTAGTTTAACCTTTAAAAAAACAAAATTAGTTATAAGTCTTTATAGTCATGATAAATAACTCAAGTAAAATTCTAATCAAAGACAGCACTAAGAAAAAGTAAAAAAAAAACATGTAGTATAGTGATTTTAATTAATTGAAATTGTTATTGTATGAGAAACTTTGATATACATTTTTAATGTATAGAAAGTAATCAATCATTGATTTACAATTAAAAAAAAAATTGAAATCATATAAAATTAAAGATCCACAATCTGATTTTGTAAAGTGTCAACACCATCATATTGACCAACTAATAAATGATTAATTTAAAAAAATAAAAATTTTAGTAATTATTTGATATGTAAACATTTTGCTTATTTAACGGACATAGAGGATGTTATATAGAACAAAAAATTTCCTCTTTTAATTATATCGATATGTAACTAATACTAATGAGTGATAGTAAAATACTAAAATTGGGACTTCTCAATTAAATATTTTTTTTTTCTATGAGAACATCTTTTCGAATCTTTAAAGTTAGAGAATAGTATGTCACTTTTTTTACTAGTATTATACATTATGAATCTTCATGCTACACTTTCTATTGTCAAATCCACGCTGTTTCAATTCTTACGACAAAAGTAATTGACTGATTCAAAGCAAAAATTGTTAAGACATTAACCTTACTAAAATATAGCTAGGTTATACTTTTTGTTTGACTTTTTGAAATAATTTTTAGGACAATGGTTACCAACCAACTTTCTAATATTGTAAAATGTTTTTATGTTTAAATTTAAATGAGACAGGTGACAGAGTTGAACTGTGGAGCGATAATAGTATCATGTTCATTTGATCATCGTATAGCGGATGCCAACTCCTTCAACATGTTCTTACTTGCATGGGCAGAGTTTTCCCAATTTAAACATATTTCCAACATTCCCTCGTTTCGACCTTCGCTCCTTAATCCACGACGTCCACCTCATTACGACTCTACCTTTGACAATCTTTATCTTCCCGTATCATCACTCCCTCCACCATCTTCTTGTGATGACCAACTTCGTAGTCGAATGTACTATATTTGTGCTGAATCAATCAGTCATCTTCAATCTGAAGCAAGTTCGAAAGAAACTAGAAGAAGCAAACTTCAATCTTTTACAGCATTCTTATGGAAGTTATTAGCTCAAGAAGGCAACACTGATTTTAAAAGAACGTCTAGAATGGGTGTTATTGTTAATGGACGACAATACTTAAGCGGAAATAGTAAGAAAGAATCATTAATGCTAGCTAACTACTTTGGAAATATACTATCTATACCATATGGAGAGATGAGTAATCACCATCTTGATGCCATGTCCCTTAATGAAGTCGCAAACAAGGTTCACGAGTTTGTGAGCAAAGCACAGAAAGAAGAACATTTTAGGGGATTGATTGACTGGGTAGAGTTGCATCGACCTGAGCCAGCAGTTGCCAAGATATATTTTAAGCTAAAAGAGTCTGATGGAGAGGCTGTAGTCATCTCATCTGCACAAGGATTGCCTACTCACGATATGAACTTTGGATGGGGAGACCCAGAGTTTGGGTGTTATCATTTCCCTTGGGGTGGTCAAACTGGTTATATAACAACAATGCCTAGTGCCACAAGGACTGGCGATTGGATTGTTTACGCGCATCTCAAACAAAAGGACCTAGATTTGATCGAAAGGAAGGCACGCTGTGTCTTCAACCCGGTGACAAATTCCTATTTAAGATTAAATTAATGTAACAATATATGCATTCAGAGCATGGATACCTGTTTTTACTATCTCTTCTAAAATAATCGTTTGTAGTATCAGCTGGCATTTTTAAGTGTTTTTGTTTTTTGGTCAATTGATGCTTCGTTACATTATATTTATGTTAATAATAACGAATCTTAAAACTTTTGAGTATTAATTAGCTATTTAACCCTTGAAAAGTAATAATATATATAATATTGTTTTGGTCTTAATAATATTAACCTTTTGATGACTTGGTGTTCACTCTTTAGATTTGTTGTTACCAGTTTTATTGGCCGAGACCCAAAGAAATGGGTAATCACAACCCGCTGTCAAAATCGACAGTTACAAAACGATTAAATAACTGTTTTTCAGTTATTTGCCAAGAGACACGACGGTTCAACGAACCAATGCAACTTTTACTTGTAACTTTTCATTTAGTATAAATAGGAACAGATTATTGTAAAACAGATGACGAAAGATTGAATATAGATTCAGATTTATAAAAGATTAGATTCAAAGCTTTATTCGTATATATTGATTACGATTTCGATATTTCGATCCAACATTGGTATCAGAGCTTCAGGTTCATTAAACCAAAGAATCATCATATACCTTATTGTTCAAACACAAATCAGAATAAATGAGCGAACAAACCTCTGAAGAATCAAATAATCGAACCCGAGAGAATCATCAATCGATTCGATTTATCCAAAAGAAAAACGCCCAAATTCGTGGACGAATTTCAAGATTCCGATTGATTGCGAAAACCAACGAATTAAGGGAGGAATAACACCACCGGATGAAGATTGATATGGATCGAAGAAACAGTAAAGGTAAACAAATATTCAACCAATGAACACGTTGATTATTATTATTAGAGAAACTCGGTTTCTAAAAACTCTAACAATTGTTCTGCCTAAATCTATACATCGGTATCACTATATATAGACTAGGATAATTAGTATACGTATTGGATTAGAATACGTATTGGATTACAATTCTTATTATTGGGGAATAAGAAACTCTCCATGTGAATGGGTCGACCCGCAACTTAAAGCCCATGGACGATCCAACCATTCTCCAACAATCACCGCCTGAATGGTTGAAGCCGCAATTCCCCCACACCGAGTAACGTTCTCATCTCACCAACTTGACTCGTGCTAAGGCCTTCGTTAGAGGATCCGCTACTTGACTGGTTCCCGCTACGTGTTCGACTTCAACTTGCTCGTTTTCCACACGCTCACGAATGAAGTGGTAACGAGTGTGAATGTGTTTGCTCCTTCCATGAAACACCGGATTTTTAGACAATGCAATTGCTGATTTGTTGTCTATACGAAGCAACACCTTTTGCTTCTCTAATCCGGTTACTTCCGCGAGTAACTCTCTTAGCCAAACTGCTTGACACGCCGCTGAAGTAGCTGCCATGAACTCGGCTTCACATGACGATAAGGCCACGGTATCTTGCTTTTGTGAACACCACGTGATAGGGGATTTTCCAAGAAAGAAAATATGACCAGTAGTGCTCCGACCATCATCCACGTCTACATTATGACTGCTGTCACTATAACCCAGAAGTTTCAACTCATCGCATCTCTCGTATCTTATTCCAAGTGAAATTGTACCCCGAAGGTATCAAAGGATTTTCTTGACCGCATTCGCATGAGATTCTCTCGGACTTTGCATATAACGACTCACTATCCCGACTGAGTAAGCTAAATCCGGACGAGAATGCAGAAGGTAGCGTAAGCACCCTACTACCCTCCGATAATGGGTGGCTTGAACTTCTTTTTCATCCGTGGCTTTCGATAATTTTAGTCCCGGTTCCATTGGACATTCTGTAGCATTACATTCATTCATGCTCGTTTCTTTCAAGATTTTCATAGCATAGTTCGCTTGCTTGATTGTTATACCATCATTTTCTTGAGAAACTTCAATTCCCAAGTAATAAGTCAACAAACCAAGATCAGATATTTCAAGCTTTGAAGACATCATGCTTTTGAATTGGTTTGTTATTTCATGACACGTTCCTGTTACGAATAAATCATCTACGTACACAGCCACAATGATGTATTCACCTCTCGAAACCTTTTTGTAAACTGCTGTTTCATGCAAGCATCGTTTAAAATCCATTCCTCGTAGGATGCCATCAAGTTTAATGTTCCATGCCCTTGGAGCTTGTCGTAAGCCATACAGAGCTTTTGATAACTTGTAAACTTTTTCTTGCTCTCCCTCCTTTACGAAACCCTCGGGTTGACATACGTACACTTCTTCTTTCAATTCACCGTGTAAGAAGGCCGTCTTTACATCTAAGTGGTAAATCTTCCATCCTTTCCCGGCCGCAAGAGCAATCAATAATCGTATTGTCTCGAGTCGTGCTACTAGCGCGAAGACTTCATCAAAATCAATGCCTTATTCTTGAACATAGCCTTTTGCTACAAGCCGAGCTTTGTACCTTGAGATTGAACCGTCCGCATTTCTTTTGATTTTAAATAACCACTTTAGTTCGATTGCTTTGGCATGCTTGGGTAGGGTCACTAGCTTCCAAGTTTTGTTTTTTTCGATTGACTCGATCTCGCTTATCATCGCTTTAAGCCATTCAGCGTTCAATATGGCTTCTTTAAAATTCCTTGGCTCCTCATCACATGTTAGCATTAATTCGTACATGTTTAGTTCATAGTCTTGTAAACGGATAGGTAAGACCGAGACACGATTGGAACGACGTACCGAGTTAGCATCAAATTCGTTATGCCCGTCGGACTCGTGATCGTTACTCGACACAGATTCTGTTGAGGTTGGAGCTTCCGCCGCTGGGCTCATCGCTAGCTGTGGGCTCATTGCTCCTGGACTTGCTTCGAAGGATTGTTGCGTCGTGGCAGTGGGTTCGGTTTCTGTCGGGTTCATAGGAATAGGCTCATTTGTCACCATTTATGGTACTACAAATGTGCCAGACTCAGTTTGATTACTGCTACTGCCTTCATGCACTTCATCTTTTTTATTCCAATTCCATGCCACTTTTTCGTTGTAAGAAACATTGCAACTTATGATGATATTGTTATCCTTTGGGTTGAATAAGCGAACACCACCTGAACCGGGTTCCTTTCCAAAATAAACCAATGGTCTTGATCTATCGTCTAGTTTCTTTAGATTTTTCGAAACAATCCTTTCGTACGCGACACATCCGAACACCCTCACACCTTCAAGACTCGGTTTTTGCCCATAGAATTTCTCATAAGGTGTAACTCCTACCAATGCTCGCGTAGGGGTACGATTAATGATATAAGTTGCATGCCGAACGGCTTCACCCCAAAATTGATTTGGAACTCCTCTTGCTTTCATAAGACATCGTGTCATCTCGATTAGCGTTCGGTTTCTTCGTTCCACTATGCCGTTTTGTTGGGGCGAGTAAGGAGCTGTTGACATTCTTGCAACACCTTCTTCATCCCAAAATCGATTAAAATCGTTTGAAGTAAATTCACCGCCTCTATCCGTATGAAAGGTTTTTATTACTTTGCCGGTTCGGTTTTCGAATGACCTTTTAAATCTTTTGATTACTTCCGCTGCGTCGCTTTTATGTTTCAACAAAAACGACCACATGTATCTCGAAAAGTCATCAATGAGAACTAATATATAAATATTAGCGGCTGGAGTGGGAGGCTCAATCGGTCCACAAATATCTCCGTGTAAGACTTCGAGAATATTTGTCGACTTATACTTAGTTTTCTTCGGGAACGTGTGTTTATGTTGTTTGCCTATCACGCAAACTTCACAAACTTTATCTTGATGATTTAACGCCGGTAATCCGTTAGTCAACTTGTGCATCATCTTCACCGCACCGAAGTTGATATGGTCGAGACGCTCATGCCACAACCAAGACTCATCATCACTTTTTGTTAGTAAACAAAGAGGTTTTCCAACGTTTAGTCGGGTTTTATAAAGACGATTTTCACTTCGCGGGACCTTCATGAGCAACTTTCCATTCCGATCTTTCATTGTCAAGAAATCACCATAAAGTCGGATATCACACCCGGATAACGTACACTGACCGAGACTTATCACATTGCTTTGAAGTGATGGAATATAGTAAACATTTTTCATTATTTTCCGTTCTCCGTATTTATCAACAAACAAAATCGATCCCTTCCCTTTTATGAGTACGCACGAGCCATCTCCAAATCTTACTCTTCCCGTTATACGTTCATTCAATTCCGAAAAATAAGAATATGTTCCGGTCATGTGATTGCTTGCGCCATTGTCGAGGTACCAAACATTGTCGTTGTCTTGGCTTGGTCCGGGTTTGGGAGGGACATATTTGTCTTCGTTTAGAAACACAGTTTCTTGTTTCATCATAAAAAAATTTCCTTCCTCGTGATTCTCACCTTCTTCAGTTTGATTAAGGTTTGCTTCCTGGTTACGCCATCGGTCCGGGCATCTCGACACAAAGTGTCCATACTTGTCATAACGGTAACATTTAATTTGAGACATGTCTCGCTTCTCATTATTCTTACCTTTTTTCTTTTCATCGCCTTGGTTATCATGGCTCTGGGTGTTACCTCTACCACGACCACGTCCACCCCCTCGTCCCCTCCCGTATGATCCACGTCCTCTGCCACGACTCGAGTCTTGATTTCGATTGGATTTTTCGGTTTTGGCATACATTAGCTTTTCACCGGAATCGGACGCATTATCGGTATCTTTTGTCCGTTCCTCGTAAGCTTTTAGCCTTCCAACAACATCTTCATATGAAACCGATTTTAAATCCAAAACTTGTTCAAGTGCCGCTTCGATGTGCACGAATCGTTTAGGAAGGCTTGTAAGAAATTTCTTCACTAACTTTTCTTGCGAAATCCTTCCTCCGAGTGACGCCGAAACAGCTGCAATACCTGAAAGCTTTGAAGAAAAGTCATCAATCGTACCTGTTTCTTTCATCTTTAAAGATTCGAACTCCGAAGTCAAGGTTTGCAAACGTGCTTCCTTCACCCGATCTGCACCTAAGTTTCGGGATTTGATCGCATCCCACATCTCCTTTGCTGTCGCGAGATCTCCGATTTGTAGGATCAAGTCTTCCGGAATTGATTGAAACAACAAACCCATCACGATGTTGTTTTTCTTTGCATCCGTTGATCCCGGATCAACTACGTCCCAAACTTCATGAATGCCTAGTAAGACCTTCATTCGCATGTGCCATATAGTGTAATTCAAGGCTGTTAACTGCGGGCATTGAAACGCGATCGAGTGTTTCTCCTTTGCGGGGGGATTTGTATCGTTGGCCGATGACATGATCAATCAGAACCGTATTATAAAAATCAGCCTAAAAAAAAACCAAAAAACAAAAAGAAAAGAAAAAACTTTAAGGCTGGCCCGCTGTTTTTTTTTTTTCTTTTTCTTCGCTGCCTTTTGTTTTCTTTAGCTGCTTTTTTGTTTTATTTAAAGTTTGGCCCAAATTATCATAGGCCCAACAAGGAACACATAACCCTTTTCTTCTTGGTAGTTGACGTCGACGAACACAGAACAGATAACAAGAACCTTTCACGCTTCTTCGCAAACCAGAAAATCAAAGCTTCAAAGTAGCTGACGAACACAGAACAGAAAACAAAGACCCTTTCACGCTTCTTCGCAAACCAGAAAATCAAAGCTTCAAACCTTCCTTTTTTGAACCACGATTAACCGTGGCTCTGATACCAATTGAAGATTAATATGGATCGAAGAAACAGTAAAGGTAAACAAATATTCAACCAATGAACGCGTTGATTATTATTATTAGAGAAACTCGGTTTCTAAAAACTCTAACAATTGTTCTGCCTAAATCTATACATCGGTATCACTATATATAGACTAGGATAATTAGTATACGTATTGGATTAGAATACGTATTGGATTACAATTCTTATTATTGGGGAATGAGAAACTCTCCATGTGAATGGGTCGACCCGCAGCTTAAAGCCCATGGACGATCCAACCATTCTCCAACACCGGAGACGATCAAAGAACCACAGCCGCCAAGTTCGAACACACAAAACGGGTCGAACAAAAGAAAGAAGAGGCCTGGTTTATAAAAAGGAGTGGAAATATTAAGGGTTTACATTACGTACCCTTATCAGGTTTTGATATTTTATACATACCCTTTTACTTTATATCTTTTATATTTAGATTATTAAATATAAGACTTTTTTTTTTCTTATTTGGATTATGATAAGAAATTTTAAAAATAATTCTTATTTGGTTTAGGATAAGAAATTTGTTTTAAGACACATCTAATTTGGTTTATGATAAGAAAGATTTTTTAAAGATTTTTACTTATTTGGTTTATGATAAGTAACACATAAAAGATTTTTAACAAAATTTTTTTTTACTTATTTGGTTTATGATAAGTAACACATAAAAGATTTTTAACAAAAAAGATTTTTTACTTATTTGGTTTATGATAAGTAATATATAAAGGATTAAAAAAAAATTAAGATTAAAATTACTAAGATTTAAGTTTTATAATAATTTAAAGTTTTAAAGATTTTAAGATTTACATTAGTAAAATCTGAAAAAAAGAGGAATTATAAAGCCTTTTTTTTTAAATTTCAAAAGCTTTATAAGAGTATTACATCAGATTCAAAATAATCATTTTTTATTAAAATGAGTGGAAAATATAATACCTTTAAGATAAATGAAATTGGCTCATCAACCCAATTTCAATGCCCTATGGTGAAAGGGGTAAACTATACAACATGGCAATTCGAATACAAATCATTCTCGAAGCAAATGGATTGAGGGAAATGATAGAACGAAATGAAAAAACCCAAGCAGATAACAAAAAAGACAAAACTGCTATCGCTTTTCTTTACCAAGCCTTACCAGAAGAACAATTGCTTCAAATCACAAAACACAAAAACTGCGAAAGCTATATGGGATGCCTTGAAAACTAGACACGTGGGCGAAGAAAGAGTTCAACAAGCAAGATTGCAAACTCTCAAATCCGACCTTGAGATGTTACACATGAAGGAAGACGAGACAATCGACACTTTCACCGCAAAACTAACAACTCTAGTAAACAAAGCCGCTAGTCTAGGGCACACAATCGAAGATTCCGTCGTCGTACGAAAATTATTAAACGCCGTGCCCGACAAATTCCTTCAGATTGTTGCATCCATTGAACAATACTCAGACTTAGACGATATGTCAATAGAAGAAGCAATCGGAAGATTGAAAACCTTTAAAGAAAGAATAAAGGCTAAGAAATGAAGAACATTTGAAGATCAAGATAAACTATTATTTACAAAACACAACCATAATGGACAAAGACATCGCTATGATAATCAAGGAAGTGGAAGATACATTCCACCACATAGCCGAAATCGAGAAGATAATAGACAACATGGAAGAGAAGAAAGTTTCTCACAGGATTACAATGAAGCAATGAAAAAGCCTAGAGATTTCAGCAATATAAAATGCTATAATTGCAATGAATATGGACATTTTGCATCACATTGTCATAGAAGGAATCAAAGACAACAAAGACGAGAAGCATCGAACCTTGTGGAAGAAGATTTAGAACCAACTCTGTTAATGACATCCTCAAGCTTCAACAAGACTCAAAAGAAATTTAGCAATGATACACCAACTTGGTTTGCAAAATACCATGATCATGAAGACTCAAGATTTGGAGAAATTATATTGGAAGAAGATAAAGAAGGACATGATCAAGAAGATGATAAACTAAGTATGGAAGACCAACAAGACAAAGGAAATAACGGAAGAAAACCTAGAGTCAAGACACACTTTTGGAGCACTATTATTTCAAGAGTGGTTCGAGGGATCAAGCGAAAATAAAGACATTGAAGATACATCGATTGTGATTACGGGGGAGAATATTGGGCCGAAACCCAAAGAAATAGGTAATCACAACCCGCTGTCAAAACCGACAGTTACAAAACGGTTAAATAACTGTTTTTCAGTTATTTGCCAAGAGACACGACGGTTCAACGAACCATTGCAACTTTTACTTGTAACTTTTCATTTAGTATAAATAGGAACAGATTATTGTAAAACAGATGACGAAAGATTGAATATAGATTCAGATTTATAAAAGATTAGATTCAAAGCTTTATTGGTATATTTTGATTACGATTTCGATCTTTCGATCCAACAAGTTTGACCACTCATTTTTACTATTGATCCATTCAGAACTTTTACAGTAAAATCAATTAGAAATCTTATTTGCAGAAAATTCAATGGAGACCTCCACGATGGCAGCCCCCTCACTTTTTCATCGATGGAACAAGACTTTACCTATCAAGGGGAATGCTTTTTTTTATGGCGAGTTGCTAATGGTTGGCTTCCGACAAGATTAAATTTAGAAAAAAGGGGCATAGTTTAAACTCCACAAGGTGGCCTTGTTGTGACTAAAACCTCGAGACGGAAACTCAAATTTTCGTAGAATGTTGGTTCGCTAGGAAGGTTTGGGAGCAAATATTCAAATGGTGGAAGATTTCTCAACCACACTCCTCCCTGTAGAGAATGTGTTTAACTTGTCTCACTTGATTCCTCTCTCGGTTCGGTCAAGAAAATTCTTCGAAGTTGTGGTATTAACTTTCGTTTAGGTTTGTTGGAAATCAAGGAATGAAGTCACAATCAAAGCTAAAAAGGCTCAGTGGAATGATTGCGGAAACGAAGTAAAACTATAATCATTCCTTTGGTTATCTAGTAGATGTAAAGATATTAAACTTGATTGGATCGAATGGACTTGTGATCCAATTTCATCCGTTTCAAAAACAATTTCATTATAGACTGTTTTTTACTCTAGCTTCTTGCTAGTTGCTTAATAAAATCCGTCGTTCAAAAAAAAAAAAAGGTATGATCACTCATTTTTACTTATACTTTAACTTTCTTTTTTAGGTTTAACATCTTAATTTTTGTATCCTATGATTTGATTCTTTGAATTGATAATAGAATTAATTGCATAAATTGTCCATAACATTTGCTCGGATCTGATATCGCATATTTACATTTATATTTATATGCGATATTCGGTCGTTTTCGTGTTAAAATCATGATTGATATGGTAGTTTTTTACATTTAATCGTGTGAAAGTGTTTATTCAAGTGACAGGTTTTAATATGATCAGGAAGTGGATATTTGGTCGAGGAAACGCGAGTAAAGGGCTGAAAGTATGAGAAACCGAAGAATAAAGCATGAATGATGCGCAGTGAGATGGGAATGCGACGCATTAGAACATCCGTGATCAGTTTCAATTTGGAAACCTATTCAATGCGGCGCATTTAAAGTCAATGCGACGCAGCGGCGGGAGGTTTTTGAGATTTCGGATTTCTGCCCATAAATATGTGACAACCGCGTTTTTTGATGTACTATTTCGGTGTTCCACTTGTCGTTTTATTTATCGATATTTTGTTTTGACCATATTATTATTGTTATTTTCGTTTATCACGCGTTATTTATTTGTTTAGTCGGGAATTTATTTATCGTTTTGTCCGTCGTGACGGAAACGTTTTCAATACCTAAGTGCCTAGTAGATTTAGTACACTCGTAAGAAAAGTTAGGGTGTTTATGCCTTCGATTATATGATTAAGATTAACGTTAGTAATATTACAAAGTTGATCCTTTCTAACGAGATAATTATGTGCCTAAGTTTCTATCGTGAACGTATTAAATAATTGGAAAATCGAACCCCGGAAAGTTGCGAAAGTCGGCTTACTGCGCCGCAGTTAGTACCTACTGCGATGCAGCAGGCACTGCGACGCAACAATCTGTCTGAGTTTGATTTTTGTATTCTTGTGTTTTTGACACAAACACGTGAAGGAGTTACTTTTCTGCATTTTTGACCTCTAGCATGTGATAACATGTTGACATGAAGCCCAAATGAGAAAGTTTTATATCTAAACTAATTCTACAACTTCTTTCATCCCAAAATTACCATTTACATCATATTCTTCCATTTCTATTTTCTTTTCACCTTCTTTTCCTAACTCATTCTCTCATTTTTTTTCTCTAAATTTCCAGAATATAAGAGTGTTAATAAACACATAATTGAGTGAGTTTAATATTAAAAGAAGATTCTACATCATATTCTACATCCTCTCCTTGATTCTCCTTGCTTTGGTAAGTAATTTCTCACTCAAATCTTCCTTTTTAATGTCTTCTTCTTCCTTGTTTATGTTAGGGTTCTAACATAAATCTTTGTGTTATTACAAGGTTCATCTTTCAGCATCATCTTATATTTTCGGATTTAAGCTTACCATCTTGAGGTTTCTTCATTTTGACCTTGGTAAGTTAAAACCTCTCTCAAGTTCACTCTATTTTTCTTATTATAAGCTCTTACACTCATAGTGGTGTGTTTTTGTGTTCGGAGATTATATTCTCACCTCCACCACCTTGAGAGCTCATTTTTCCGGATCTACCTTCCATTACCGATTTTACGACAATTTTGGTTGATTATTGTGGAGGTCTTTGGTACTCTCTAAATAGTTCCTAATTCTCTTTACATTTTCTTAATTATCACTTAATTCGTCTAAGTAATATATAAAAAGGATGAATATGGATAAATATGGAAGAAAACATATTACCTTCATATTATAAGTTATTAGCTAATAATAACATAAAATGGTATAAATATGAAAGTAGATTTGTAATACGAGAAAATATAAGTAAATATGTAATATTCGTAATTCTTATCGAAAGTTGATTATTTGGACTTTTTGGACTAATTGGACTTAAGTATGTATATAAAATGTCATTTGAACACTATTTAGTAAAATGACTAACTATTATGTAAAACTTACATAATTACTATATGTACAAACTTATATATATATTTACATAACAAGTATAAACATGGACTTATATACATATTTACATATTATAACATTCTGGACATATTACTTATTAATAATAAGACTTAATATAAATGAGAATGATACTTAAACCGTATAAAAGAAAGTCTAAAAAGTGGGTTTTTGGCACACTGCGTCGCAGTACATGTTGACTGCGACGCAACGGATTGCGGAACAAAGCTCATTGCGCTGCAGTGAAGCTGCAGTACGTATTTTCCCGGTTTTGCCACCTAAATTTTATATATTTTGAACAAACGTGAACATACATACATAAATATATTATACGTAAAATAGTATATATTGACAAATATACGTTTTGGACTCGAAAACGTAATCGCAGTCACAAACATAATATTTATTATTAAGATAATCGTCAAACATATATTTTCGATATATATACTTTTCTCAAAAGTGCGATCGTAATCTTAAATTTTAATAATAATTATATCTTTCGTTAAACTTATATAAAATTGTTTTTCAAACTATTTTTACTCAAAATAATTAATCCTTCGAATGTCGAATGTTGACTTTTTGTTGACTTTGAATCCTCTTCGTAAATCGTCGACTTTGACTAAAAAAAAAGAATCAACTATCCCATAACGTTAATTTTAGCAAACTTCGACTAAAATTTGGTATCAGTATTCGATCTTCTATTCGTCATTATTTCCTCGAATTATCGATATCTTCTAGTAGTCATTATTGACTCGAAATATCATTATCTTCTACTTGTCACTTTTGACTCTAAATTCGTTGGAACACTTTTGAATATACTATATAATATAAAGTTAATCATTTAAGGATAAACCCTACTAGAATTTTAGAGGTACTTAGACTGATTTGTTGTCTTTATGCTAGGGCACTTAGGCAGTGGAGTGATTTCTCCCGATTATTCATCCCGACGCTTGATTTGTTGTTTATTCGTGACTTATTCGTTGCCCCTTTTTACCGTTTTATATCTTTGGGCATGAAAAGCGTGATTAAACTTTATATCTTGTTTTATGCATTGTGGATTGTGATGCCTTTAGATTTAGTGTTACCTTACTTATATGGCTTTAGTGGTAGTATAAGGCCCCCGTATACACGCCTGTTAACTCTTTTTGAGCCACCGGTACACATATATATAGATATATATGGGTTTTACGAACCCATACATATATATAGATATATATAGGTTTTACGAACCCTCATCGCTGATATGGGATGACGAGGGTACTCTGTCCCTTTGAGTCGATGTTATGACCGCATATTATTATTCGATGACTAAACCTTAGTTTGACACACTAAGGTGGGGGTAAATGTTGCTATTAAATGTTAGGCTCGGGTGTATTTATTTCTTAAGGTTATGCATGTATCTCACTTTGTTATTAAATCAAGATATCTTTATTATTGACTTATATATTTCAAACGGGTCAAAAAACCTTTCGAACTTAATGTTTTTATAAAATAGCGACCAACCCACCAACTTTATGTTGACGTCGTATTTTTACGCTTTTCAGGGGTTTGAGGTTTCCGTTGATTGATTTGTTTTTCTGACTATTTAGATCGTTTACATGGAACTTGTTTTGCTATGGTTAGTTCCTTTAGGATCCATTTGACGTTATTGTACTTTATATTATTCGAAACTTGTAAAACTTTGTACTTCGAATTTATCTAATTAAATCGATGTACGTTTTGCTATATTATTGTTGTAACCTTGTAGCTCTGATACTATTGAAACTGTTCGCACCTCGGGTTTCCGCCTGAGCGGTTGCAACAAAATAGCCCATTCAACCTCAAATAAAGTTATCAGTTTTTAGAGTCGAGTTTTAGGGTTCCATAGACGAATTTTGAGCAGCAAGAAGAGCACGGGTTGAAGATTCGTTTTCATATTTATCAATATTAGCATACTTTTACTTCACTCTCTCGATTCGGTACTATGGCTTCAATTCTTTTATGTTTTTTTCTTTCTCCGTTATGAGTAGCTAAATAACATACATTCGTTTGGATTAGGGATTTATTAGAAATATTTAGCTTTTGTTTAATTGAATGTTTTAGATGTTTAATGTTTAATCGAAGACTCGTTCTTGTTGTAATCTTAATATATTAAAGTTTCGTATATTCTTTTGATTAATTGATATTCTTGGTATTCGAGAGGAATCTAGAGTTAGGTTAAAACATTGATGAAATAATCATTCGGTCTATAATGGATTTAGAATTGCTAATATTCGAGAGAAATTAGTAATAGAAACTTGAATGATTAGGTTAAAAAGAGATCGCTAGTTAATAATTACAAGAGATTAGATTTAAAACTAGTTAAGCTATTTGAGAGGAAGCTTTATAAGATTAAATCATTAAAATCGACTTGATTCTTAAAGCTTAGTTATTTAGGGCAATTAATGTATTCGAGAGGAACGATATTGTTTTAGGTAATTAAAGTTAACTAGGTATCGAGAGGAACTTAGTTATAATTTAGAAGAAATTAACATTCAATTGCTTAAAGTTAAATCAAACTATTAATGAACTGGCCAAACGAATGCTCTCCTTAAATTGATAAACAATCAAACAAACTTTCGAACAACGTTTTTAATCGTGATAATTACTTTTCAAATTAGTTTAAGCAAGGTGACGTTTTGGTCACAAAACACCCAATTTAATAGTTTCATTAATTCTTTACTTAAAATTAACTCAGTCCATGCGAACGAATCCGACTTACTTGAACTATATTATACACGATTAGGTCCACTGCCTAAGAGTGTATAGTCGTATGAGTATTTCAAGTTTTTAAAATTAAACTAGATTTTACACATCAGAATCGAATGAGTATTTGTCGTCCAAAAAGTGATGAATATCAAAATATTATAATAGTTTGGATATCAAAATCTAACTAATTTGGAGTTTGGGCTTTATTTTATCAAAGAAGTTTTGTTTGTTTATCTACCCAAACTATTAGTGAACCACCCAAAAGAATGCTCTCCTTAAATTGATAAACAATCAAACAAACTTTCGAACAACGTTTTTAATCATGACAATTACTTTTCAAATTAGTTTAAGCAACTTGACAATTCGGTCACAAAATACCCAATTTAATAGTTTCCTTAATTCTTTACTTAAAATTTAACTCAGTCCCTGCGAACGAATCTGACTTACTTGAACTATATTATACACGATTAGGTCCACTGCCTAAGAGTATGTAGTCGAGTATAGAGTATTTCGAGTTTTTAAAATTAAACTAGGTTTTATACATCAGGATCGTAGGTTTCGTCCTCAGAGTTTTGAAATTGTATTTATCGTTTATGTGAGAAACATTTTGTGTGGATATCGTACATGTAAAGGACTGTTTATGCAACTAATGAAATTAACGAGTGTAATTTTATTTTATTTGCATAAATTGTCTTTGTCGACGACAACATCTGCACAAAAGGTTTCTTATAGAGATAATACATACACTTTCAAAACCCTGATAACAAAATCTACAATTTGAACCAAGTGTTAGGGACGATTTACGTAATTAATTTTAATAAAAATATTCATTTTGGTTTAACCATTATTGGGAGTATTTAATTATTATTTCCTGTTATTGTGAGGTATTTAAGGCCGAGTAACAAACAACAATTCATCTTTTGGGATGTCGAAAGTGGTGGATTTAGGATTTCTGTTCATAAGGGTCATTGAGACTTTGTTCCAATGATTTAATAGAGGCGGAAAGAAAATCAAACTAAAATGCGTTAGTTCGATCGGTCGGATTACAATGCAAACATATAATTTTGATATTCATCGCACTTGCACTTAGGGCGACAATTAAAAGTTAAAAATGGAAATAACAAACATTAAATGAAACTGAATATTATCATATTTATAATGAATTATAACTCGCATTCCATTTATAATTAATACATTCATTAATAATATGAAAATAAAGATTTTCATTAAATGTTTAAAAACCTATACAAGGAAAGTTTATTTGTCATCCAAAAGTGATGAATACCAAAATATTATAATTGTTTTGAATACCAAAATCTAACTAACTTGGAGTTTGAGCTTTATTTTATCAAATAGTTTTTGGATATCAAAATCTAACTAATAGTTTTTGGATATCAAAATCTAACTAATTTTATCAATTGTATTTATAGGTTATGTGAGAAACATGTTAAGATGGGTGAATGTTGGTTGGTTTAATACTTTATCCTAAAAAGTAATAAAGTTTGATTTAAAAACGAAGAACTTAAGATTGTAACAAAGAATTGCAAAGATGGTAAAGATATGTCATTTTGCTCTCTACATACCTATCTAGTTGTCTTCCGCTTTCTTAGTATTCACCCCTAATGATTTAGATATGTTCATGAGAAACCACCTTTGTGTAATTTTAAAACAAATAACATAAGTTGCAACAATTTCGCCTTTTTAATAAAGTTAAATGCATCTAAAATGAACATAAAAAAGGTAGTTGCGGAAAAACATATGGGTTCGGTAATAGGTAACGGGTTGATTTTGTTAATGTCAACCCTAACACTTTCTTATATGTTTAATTTTTAGTTTATGTTGATGTTTTAGTTAAGATTATAGAAACTATATTGTTAAAATATTTATCTAATTTTGAATAAGCCAACTTAAGAAATTTTAAGGGTTTGAAAGTAGTTTTAATGACTTTCAACGATTTCATTTCTATTTCAGCAAAATTTCAAATTAATGCTTATTAAAAATGTGGGAGATAAGATATAACTAATATTGACACAATTAAAGATAGATCCGCATGTAGTTTTGACGGTTGACAATGAAGAATAATACACTTGCCTTAATATGTCAACCTACAAAACTAGGCATATGTACCATATATTTAAAATGACATGTTTCCAAACTAGTACCGCAACTTGACCCGACTTCTGGTGCTACTCTTTTTCTAAAATGTTGTTAAATACTATAGACCTAAAATATAAGCAAAGCTGATAAGTTGCATTTCACATAAGAAGTTTTCAAACATATGGAACGGGCCATATGTCTTAATACCATTGTAGAAGAAATGATCGAGGGAAATTTTATTTTAAAATATACACTTTTCATTTCGGTTTAGGTGAATAGAATTGTGTAACGGTTTCGGAGTTACATTTTTAAAAGAAAATGCAAGATCTGCATCAAGTAAAACTAAAAGGTCTTTAACAGAATACGGGGTCAACCGGCCAATACAAGATGTTCTTGATTAATATTAGCTACGACTCCACCCTTATTAACCAAATTTGAATTTAGAAAATCCAATATTTTACCAACTTATAACCACTCAATTAAAAAAGAAATATAATATTGATATAACCCATGCAACTTCATATTATATCACCATTGATAATTAATATTTATTAAATAATAATAGTAATAATCCTTAAAAAAAACAAAACACTGAAACAGAAGAAAAATATCCATGAAAAAGACAATTAAATTTTCAACACACGTAACGTAAAATCTAAAGAATCATATACAAAACCAAAAAATTCAAATTCATAAGCCATAGAGTAAATATAGGAAAGTTTATTAGTTTTTGACTTATTTCAAATTATATATAAAAACAAATCAAATTGCATTTGACATGTGTTTTTAGTGTCTAATGACCAAATCAATTTTAGGACAAAATAGTGTGTGTAAAAAGACATATTTTATAGGGTCAAGATTGATTTTTGGTTTGATCTAATGGTTCCAAAATATTATCACATTCTCTCTCAACAAATGATCTAGCACAATAAATATATATAATTATCATTTAATTACACCTCAGTCATCCTTATGTTTATTAGACCACAATCACATTGTTCATGTCGAAATGGTCTTGAAGGAGATGCATATATACAATCCAATCTCCATTCTTCGTCATACTTGGCATGGGCATTACATATCCGGTTTGCCCGCCCCATGGGAAATGATAAGAACCAAACTTTGGCTTACCCCATCCAAAATCGATGGTTTCCAAGTGAAAACGCATCCCAGATGATACCACAATTGCTTCGGTGTTGTTGCTGCTGCCCGTATGAGTGTATATTTTCACGACTGCTGTTTCTGGTCGTTGTATCTCCACCCAATCGATAAGTCCTCTAAAATGTTCCTCATTAGCTGCGCTACTTACAAACGTATGAACCATCTCTGCCACCTTGTTAAGCGGCATTTCCTTAAGATGGCCTGAATCCGCCTCACCATATGGAATTGACAATACTATCCCAAAGTAATTTTGCATCGTGAAAGAATAAAAGTTTGACAAAGAGAGATTTTTAAAGTTTTCACTAATTAGCCTTTCTCGCCCATCCATCACCACACCCATCCTACAAGTCTTGAATTCGACCTCCCCTTTTCCCATTATCTTCCAAAGAAATGAGATAAAAGAAATAAGTTTGCTTTGTGGATTCCCATTTAAATTAACTTGAATCCTTTTGAAGGTTATTGATATCATCGGCTGTTATGTAATACATTCGGCTTATGAGGGGATTTGTTAGGGATGAAGATGGTGGTGGAGCGAGAGAAGAGAAAGGAACATACAAGTTGTCGTATAAGGGGTTAATGATAGGTGGATGTCTCGCATGGAGCATGGAACGTCTGAAAGATGGAATGAAAGAGACTGGTTTGGATTGTGAAATATCCGCCCATGACACTAGGAACATATTCATTGAGTGTGCATCTCCGACTCGATGATCAAACGTACATCCAATAACTAGTCCTCCACAGCTGAACTCAGTAGCCTACTTCAACGACATACACCAAAGAAAAAGAGAAAAAAAAAAAAAGATCAAGTTTAAGTTATGAACTGAATGTATTACATCAAAATAACTATGCATTGTGAATTAAACTCTTTAATATTCTTACAATGAGAATTATTAGACGAGTGGAATCAAAATTTTCTCATAATGCATACCTGAACGGAAAGAACGCCTTTTGTCCTAACTGGAACAAGTTTTCCCTCTATAGAATCATCAGGGTGGTAGAGATCAAGATCTTTGAGGTCCAGATGAGCATTTGCATGAAGAAATTCTACACCGTTGTTATTGCAAAATATTTCTGGTTCGCCTAGGCTGCTCTGAACGACTTCTCCAGCAAGTGGATGAAAAAGGACCAGTGCGTGGGCAAGTGATTTCTTGATGAGATTATAGGAATGGATACCGTTTATAATAATTAAGTAGTTACAATAAAATAAGTAAAACAGAAATGATGAACAAGAAACTTAATCGGCCAAGGCTCGTGATAAACACGATTCCCTAAACTGCCGGAGTTTTCACTTGCCTGAAGTTTGGTCGGAATAGTAACAGAGAAGGAAGAGATTAAGGTGTGTTTTAAACTGAAATGAGGTTCAGTCTTATAAGCTGTTAGGAGGAGCGTTTTTGGTTTAATGCATTTTTAATGGCATTAACGAGCCATTAAAAGCAAATCGTAACAGCTATTGACTTGCCAAAAATAAAATGGTATGGAAAGCTGTTAGGCATTAACCGAGAAAACGCGTAGCAACAACTGGACCGCACATGCTCGAGATTTCGAAGCTGCATTCGTATCCGCAGGTCGCGCGGGAGTTTTCAACCCAAGCCCTTTCTGACCAGAAATTTGCACCCCTCCTGCGCGGGAGTTTTCAACCCAAGCCCTTTCGGACCAGAAATTTGCACCCCTGCGCGCAAGGCCGTGAGCTTGTGTGTGTATAAGTGACAAGCTAATTGAACAAATGTTCAAAGTTCTTGCTTATAAACAACACAAATTTTGTCTCCACCACCGATGTGGGACAAGTTTCAAACAAAACTAAATTTGCACCAAACACCTATCTTTAGGCGTCGATATCTCATTCACCTTAACTCCGTTTTGGACGTATCATATATCGTTGCGAAGCTCTTTCTAAGGGCTACGCATACATATAAAATATTGATCGTAAATATTGAATATGTATTATTTATAGAGGTCTAAAGTTGATGAAAATCGCATATTTTCATTAACATTTTCCAACAGAGATTGACACATTTGTCATTTTGATTCGGTTTCTTGTAGCATAAGAAAACTCCAACATCTAATGGTGGTATGAGTAAGTCTAAGTTTGACATTGGTAGCCAAAGGTTAGGGGCCGGAGATGCTGCTCTAATGATGTCAATTTGCTTCACAACCACAGTGAAGCTTCCACCTGAACCCATGGTAGACAAAGGTTAAGTTGTGTGTTTTAATGTTAGAAAAGAGGTTTAGTAACGATGAAAAGAATGAACGAGGGAATTAAATAAACGATGATTAGAAGGGTCAAATGAATCGATAAATTGATCATATTGAAAACTTAAAAGGGCAAATTACAATTGCAAAATAACCTTTTACATTTGAGATGTCATTATTAATAATTAAGTATAAGAAGTGATGTCTCTTACATTTTCTTTTTAACGGGACCATTCTATGTATATGTGACTTAACCACTAATCGATTTCGTGACTAACTCTTAACACGAAGTCCAGTCAAGTTACTAACAAAACGTCTTGTCAAGGGAGTCGAGGAAGACAAATCACTCATTTTCTTGAAAAACATCACTATCTGCATAAGTTGCTTAGGATAAATTTCATTAGTTAGTTCTTCTAGTTCCTTCCTCCAACTTGTCTACTTTCGTTTTATATAACTAGATTACAAAATGTTGTAAACCTTTAACTACAGTCGTTATCTAAAAAGTTTGATGTAAAATCTCATAGCTACTCATATTTGTACCTTTAAACATCTAAGTTGAGAGAACCGACATTGTTAGTTTTAAAGTGTGTGATAGGTGTTAGATCAACCCGCCCAATCCATTTGTTACTTGGATTATTCGTATTGGGTTTTGAATTAAATCGAATAAAGAATTGGTTTAATAAATTGATTTCGGTTTTATGTATCATTAATGCCTCATTTATTTGGATGGTTTGATTTTGGTGTCACTAAATGTAATATTAGTCACAAAATTTCATATAATCCAAACCGAATAACCCCGTTAACCAGTAAGCTGACTGAATGAACTCCCCTTAGGTGCGAAATTTTTGGGTTCAAAAAGCTTGAGTTAATTACAAAAGTTGTCCGGGATTGTCACTTTGGCAACTTCCATCCTACTTTCTTTTCTCTTTTTTAATAACAAGTCTTTGAAGCACTCTTTGGTTATTACACTTTTTATCCCTGGTTTGTTAAACTTAAAACTTTATTGTTAATCCATACATCAAAAGTAATCAGAAGAGGGAGCCTTTCCGGAACCATATAAAGGTACATAAGGAGGGAGTTTGTTACAGCTTATGTAAGAAGCTTATTAGATTATTTAATTTAAATAAGTCTTTTTTAAATGTTTATTCAAACTTAGGGAAAATAGTTTGTGTATGTCATTAACTTGGCATGAAATTCTTTTGTGTATCCCCAATTCTCAAAATTTCTATTGAGTACAATATTATTAAATGACATAATTTGTCTATTACGTACTATCGCTGACCTTTTATCTAATACATAATAACGTGTAACAGGTTATTATCTACATGGAATTTTTTTTAAATTTTTTTTCAACTTATATAAATAAAAATAATCTCACATGTCTCTCTTGCAAAACCTAAACCTGCTTTTATAAATAAAAAAGACCCAATATTTTTATTTTTTTAATAATGATTTTATAACTCATATCACAAGAAAACTTGCAAATTTGTAAATCAAATCCAAATCCAAATCCATAACTTTAACCTTAACTTAACTTTAGCATTTTTCTTTTATAAATCGAAATCCAAATCGGAAAATAACAAATACATAAAACTGTTTACAACTTACAAGAATCCAATTTTTATTTAGATCTGTTAATTTTTGTTCGAGCAACGATTGTCAAACACAAAGGTGAGGTGATATCAACCTTGGATCTCCTGTGATGATCACAGTGCAAACCCAACAAGTTCTTGACGAACCTAGGGTGATCAAGGTTGAGGGTGGAAGCAAGAGTATATGAACTCTGTGTTAGCTTTTGTGTCTGTGTTGAAGTGAGATTCAAGTGAGAATGAGATGAGAATCAGTTGATTTTGACAATGATTGAGACTGTGTATTTATATGACCAGTTTCAAGTATATGGAACGTCCATCAATTAATGACAATATTGAATACTTAAACTGCCTTGGTAATCAATCACTGGTATACTAATCGTCTTCTATCTTTATCATTGTATGCCATGGCTCACTATTATGACAGTAGTAAAGTGGTTGTTAAGTATCATTGTGACTGTCGTCAAAGGTAAAGGGATAAACCTTTAAATGACAGGCGATGGCATACAGGCGGTACAACTTGGGCGAGCAATGACAGGCAGGCGATGACAGCCTGTCAGGCAATGGCATATGCATAAATGATTATTGACAATTGACATATGCAATGGCAATGGCATAAATGATTATTGACAATTGACATATGCAATGGCAATGGCATAAATGATTATTGACAATTGACATATGCAATGGAAATGGCATAAATGATTATTGACAATTGACATATGCAATGGCAATGGCATATGCAATGGCAATTGACAGCCTGTCAGGCAATGGCATACAGCTGTACAAGTGTTTTGCTCAATGGGCTTGCCTGTAGCAACAGGCTTTAAGAATAAAAGCCCATGCTAGTATTTAGGTTTTAGGGATTGCCTATATATATGCATAGGGTAATCCCTACTAACCTCATCATGCCCCCGAGTTAGGATTTGCCAAAACGAAGTTTTCAAGTCGTAACTATCTACTCGCGTAAGTTTTTTTTTTTTTTTTTTTTTTTTTTTTTTTTTTTTTTTTTTTCGAGCCACGAGTATCGAGCCGGGTACCAGGGCATTAGCCTGGTACCGGCTGTATGTAGGTACAGGCTGTACCGGCTGTCAAGGGTACCGGCGGTACATAAGGTGGGTACTGATTGTATTTATGGTGCCGCATACAAGCCTCAAACAAAACGCGCAGATCGCCAGGCGACCGAAGCCAGGTACCGGCTGTAATAGCCTGGTACCGGCGGGTTTTTATTCGCAAGCCGGGTACCGGCTGTACAAGCCTGGTACCGGCGGTTCGTTTGGTTTCCAAGCCGGGTACCGGCTAGAATTTGCCTGGTACCGGCGGTACTACACTCTCTCTCGCAAGCCAGGTACCGGCGCGGTATTGCTTGGAAGCCGGGTACCGGCGGTATTAGCTGGGGTACCACGACGCATGACCGATCGAAGCCAAGTACAGGCTGTACATGCCTGGTACCGGCTGTACATGCCTGATACCGGCATTTTAGCTTATTGTTTTGATGCTTTTAAGTCGTAAGATAAACCTTCTAATTTGTAAGTTTTTGTCTTGTTGCAGGAGTAATTGATTGCTTGTGTTAGGAGACTATCCTGCAGGTATGTGACTTACTTGTCTTTTGCATTCATTGGTTTGCGCCTGCTAACAATAACTGATGTACGGTGTTATTTATTAGGCATACCATAGTTACCTTTGTTTGACATGGGGGAGCCAGTGTCAGTAAGAGAATTGCCCTCAGTTTTTCATAGCCGTAGCAAAATCAATGACAGAATGCTAGAAAGACTTATGAATGTGTACCCATGCCTTAGGAAGTATAATGCTATTGTATCTAGCAAACACCAACGAGCCCATTCTCCTCCGGAAGGAAAAGTAGCCCTTTATATCAATTACCTTTCCCATTGCAATTTTAGATTGCCTGCCACTGCTTTTTACCTGAATGTGCTGAACTATTACAAGCTGGGATTTGCACAGTTGCATCCAGTAGCCTGTTCAAAAGTCGTGACTTTTGAGATGTTGATGGTGGCAATGGGAATAAAACCAACAGTGTCTATGTTTAGGACATGCTATAAATTGACTAAATCCAATGATTGGTATTCAGTAGAGTTGAGAGATAGGAAGCAAAAATTTATTTCTGATTGTGCGACTAGTCATAGGAATTGGAGATATAGATATGTGTTTGTCGATACGGCTTTTAAAAATATTTGGGCTAGTAACCTTGTTAATTGGAAAACTGGGTTTGACAAAGACATAAACGAGCTTCCCCATCTGAAGCCTCCTAGCGCAAGGTTGTGTAAGCAGATTGTACGAAGGACAATTAACTTTAGGGTTTATGAGGAAGGTGCGTTGGTATTGGCTGGTATTTCGGATAACTGGGATAAAGGAATGAAGCCTGTGATAAGGGACTCTAAGACTGGGAAACGTGGGTTCCTACTATTACTTCGACATACTTTTATATTAGCTTGTTGCATGTACTGATGTATTGTATGTCTCCTTGCAGCTATGAGTTTGATGGACTTTATGACGGGAGATCCTGATTGTATGGAGTATGAGATTGAAACTCATCCTGCTGATGTTATCCCTGGTGCCCAAGAACCTGGAAGCACCTCTCATTCTAACTCAGCAGGGGTGCACTTGACGTCAACCACTGATGTTGTATCAAACACCACTCTAAGTAAGTACGCAAACTTTATACATATGTTTTTATCATGATAAATATATAATCATGTTTTTTGCTTTTGTTTCACAGGTGTTGCTAGAAATGGAAAGTCGACATCACATGCTATTTCTGACCCTGACAATGATGACGAAATAGGTAACATCGTAATTGTAGTGAGTGCCAACTTATTACCCGTTGCTTAATGTTCTTATTATAAACATGCAGAGGAGTTTGATGCTTTGGGAGCAACGTCCCTTCCAGATCCCAGGTTGGATGATCGAGATATGCTAGGATTGGGAAAACGAGGGACGAGTTTAGATCTAAGTGATTATGAGCTCCCTTTGCCGAAGGTGCCAAAATTGTCTTTTCCTTCTAGTTTGCCATCTGATGCCATCCTGGTTACCAAATCATGCGCAGCTAACACGACATTTGGGAAGACTTCTACCATGTTTGGAACAATAAGTGCTTCTGAATCTACAATGCTACCATCTAACCAAAACTTTGGCGTGGGGCAGTGTTCCAACCTGCAATATGCTACCCTGCCTTTTGCTCCCGGATCTATAAGCAACAGTACAGGGGGTTTAATTAATGCAGCGGATGTGAATATGTTCAATAACTTTATGGAGTATGTCAGACAGGTTGTGAACAATGAACAGGGAGAATTAAAGAAGTCTTGTGCCGAGCTGCAGATAGAGCTAGACAATAGCAAGGAGGATATTATCTCTCTAAAGAAGGATCTAGTGTTTGAACAGGCTGAAGCTTGTCGTTATCAAGGGGAGGTGCGTGTGCTGACTGAGAAAGTATCCCAACAAGGGATAAATTTATCTAAGGTTGAGATGGAGAAACATGAATTGTCAGCAGCCTTGAGTGCCCGGGAAAAGCAGTTGGCTCTGAAAGAGAAACGACTAATTGAGAAAGATGCCGAGTTAGAGATTGAGAGGCAAGTGGTTGTCAAGATGCGTGCAGAGCGCGATGTTGCCGTGCAGGGAAGAAAAGATTTGGTTGCTGCGCTGCCTCAGCTATTTGATTTGATGCTTAAGCATCCGGATGTTGCTAGTGTTTTGAATGACTTCAACCATGCTACTCATATGTTTGGAAGACATGTTGCCAGCAAGAAAGTGAAGGATGCACTCCCCAATACTCCCTTGGAGGCCTTGCATATGCCATTGCCATTGCATATGCCATTGCCATTGCATATCCCACGGATGGCGCCAATGTTCGAGCAGTGGTTGTCAAACACGAGGATGGGTGGTGTCAACCTTGGATCTCCTGTGATGATCACAGTGCAAACCCAGTAAGTTCTTGACGAACCTAGGGTGATCAAGGTTGAAGGTGAAAGCGAGAGTATATGAACTCTGTGTTAGCTTTTGTGTATGTAATCATGGGGGTCATTTTCGGCACGAATGAAATGACCTGTGGTAACTTAGTTCCTTCCATAAAAGGGATGAACTTCTTGTGAGTTTAAGAAAAAATGAAAAGATGAAAATGAAATGAGACGCCGTTATCTAAAACGGTCCCACGGATGGCGCCAATGTTCGAGCAACGATTGTCAAACACAAAGGTGAGGTGATATCAACCTTGGATCTCCTGTGATGATCACAGTGCAAACCCAACAAGTTCTTGACGAACCTAGGGTGATCAAGGTTGAGGGTGGAAGCAAGAGTATATGAACTCTGTGTTAGCTTTTGTGTCTGTGTTGAAGTGAGATTCAAGTGAGAATGAGATGAGAATCAGTTGATTTTGACAATGATTGAGACTGTGTATTTATATGACCAGTTTCCAGTATATGGAACGTCCATCAATTAATGACAATATTGAATACTTAAACTGCCTTGGTAATCAATCACTGGTATACTAATCGTCTTCTATCTTTATCATTGTATGCCATGACTCACTATTATGACAGTAGTAAAGTGGTTGTTAAGTATCATTGTGACTGTCGTCAAAGGTAAAGGGATAACCCTTTAAATATCATGCGATGGCATACAGGCGGTACAACTTGGGCGAGCAATGACAGGCAGGCGATGACAGCCTGTCAGGCAATGGCATATGCATAAATGATTATTGACAATTGACATATGCAATGGCAATGGCATAAATGATTATTGACAATTGACATATGCAATGGCAATGGCATAAATGATTATTGACAATTGACATATGCAATGGCAATGGCATAAATGATTATTGACAATTGACATATGCAATGGCAATGGCATATGCAATGGCAATTGACAGCCTGTCAGGCAATGGCATACAGCTGTACAAGTGTTTTGCTCAATGGGCTTGCCTGTAGCAACAGGCTTTAAGAATAAAAGCCCATGCTAGTATTTAGGTTTTAGGGATTGCCTATATATATGCATAGGGTAATCCCTACTAACCTCATCAATTTTAAAATCCAAATCGGAAATTGAAACCCAAAAAAGATGGTAATTGTAGTGTTACAAATCTGGTAATTAAAATCCTTTCAAACGCAAGATCTAAATCATGAAGAATGGTAACGATTGAGGTGATGGGGGCGGATTTCATAAACTCAAATATTATAGTTTAAAAAAATTATCTAAGATGTCCTTTATTCTTTTTAGAAAAATTTACATCTATGTCCTTATAAAACTTCTATATTACGTCAATGTCCTTTTAAAAATCAAAATTACGTTAATATCCTTCTGAAACATGAAAAATTCTCATATATATCCAGTCGATGTGGCTACTAAGAGTTTATATGTTAGGAATGTGAAAACTATCACAGACACCAATACACAAGTATATTATAATCATCTCGTACGATAATAGCAACGCAAAAATAAAATATTTGACCTTTGAAGAACAAATTAATTGTTAAGATAATCTACAAACAAACTACATTTTAGAATTGCATATTTTGAGTACATATTGAGTACTTAAAACACAAAACAATAGATTAAACTGCATTTTAGCATATTTTATAAAAAAATATGCATTAAGCACCAACATTGATCTTTATTTCAGAAACCACTTTTAATCATAGATCCCATATTAAAAAAAAATAAGGGAAAAGTTCATATGGGGTTGTTACACATATAAGCTTAAATGCGAAACTTATCAAAAACTATGTCGTTTTGTTAAAAATTCTTCAAATATATATAATTTTAATCATATTTATTAAAATAACTTTAGTAATTTTTATCTATTTACATCTTTTTTTTATTAATCGTTTTTTTCAACAATATAAGTTTCTTTTTACTGGGCATCTATCGAAGAAACATTTAATAACTTCTTCATTATAAACAATGGCCCCCTGCATTTTAGGTGCATTTTAGGGATCAGCTCATATAGGACAAAGCACGCTATGCATAACAGCCAACCCATTCAATCTTTCTTGTGACATTGATGATCTCAAATAGTTTTTTATTAATTTTATTTTGAAAAGCTTCTTTCGGCCGATGCGACGGTAACGGGTATAGTTAATAAAATTCGATATGCAATGGAAGCATTTGGATAAAAACCTTTTTTTTTAATAAACTCTAAAATTTCAAATGCGGTCATAATCACATTTGGCAAAGTCATTTGCAATACTTTGAGTTCCGTAAACAATTCATTTACATCTACATCACACATATTATTATGAGAAAACTTGTTTGCGAAATTAGTACACCTTTCTTTAAGTTCCACATCATCCAATGACTTTAATTTTTTTGAATTATATAAAAAACCAAAAATATTTTCAAAGGTTGTTATTTGCTCAAATCTAGCTTCTAATGAAGTAATTGCCTTATCATCAACAACCAAAAAATACTCAACTCTAAAAACTTCTTCGGGTGATTCAAATTCATGTTCATCTTCATTATTAATTTCATCAAATTCTCTTTTTCTAGTAACTCGACGTTTTTTTGGAAATATTGGTTCAACATCCATATCAAATGCAATAGCTTTGGCATTATCTATACTAGTGGCAAAACCATCCTTTCTATAATTTTTGAAAAATGCCATGGTATCGTTTAATAGATCAATAGTTGCATCAAGACAAAGAGTTTTAGTTTGCAACTTTTTACTAACCATATTAATAGAAAATAAAATATCATACCAAATCACTAAAAAATCATAACTTTCGATAGCACTAACTAAACTTTCGGCTTCACTTTTTGATAATGCATCATCACATGATTCACCCAATGCTATCAATGCATCCCTTATTTGAGGAGCTTGATATCTAATAGATTTTACACTTTTAATGCGACTTTCCCAACGTGTATTACATAGTGATTTTACGGTTAAATTAGAAACATTATCAAGTAATATTTTCCATCTTTTAGTAGAGCTCGAAAATAACACATATATACGTTGCACGATTCCAAAAAATGAAATAGCTTTCGCACAAGAATGTGCCATATCACAAACCGTAAGGTTAAGGCTATGACATGCACAAGACATATAAAATGCTCTCGGGTTATATCAAGTACTAGTTTTCTAACCCCACGATTTTTTCCTTTCATGTTAGAATGTTGGACACTACTTTCATGTTCTTTAAGTCTAACACTAAGGTGTCTCCAATCGTTAAATCCATCATTCCCTAAAGCACCTCTAATATTACTATTATTAGGTTTAAACAACTTACAACAAAAACAATATATTTTATCAATTTATTTTCAGTAAACTAGCCAATTTCGATCACTAGTATCTCTATTATCATATTTTCTAGTATAAGCAGCATAAGTAAAATGTCTAGATATATTATCTTAAGGATAATCAAAATTTGATTATCTTATAGGCCCTTTTTCAATTAAAATATCTCTTAATTTATCATTAAGATATTCCCAATTTATAGGATCATAAATATCTATTGCTCATTTTTATTTTCATTATCATGTGTGACATTATCATCTTCATGATTGTTATTTTCATTTTCAATATTAACATCTTCATGTGTGACACTTTCATCTACATTATTGTAATAGTGACATTTTCATGTGTAATATTGGCGGATTCATTTGCTGCATTTTCTTGTTCATTTAAAACACTAGAACTAGAAGATCCTACTTTTTTTATAAACTTATTCATAGATCCTTTTTGTTTTTCTATAGATTGTTCAATTTGCTGTTTTTTTTTTTTTTTTTTTTTTTTTCCTTTTTTCATGTCCAGACATATATTTTCTAGGCATCATTTTATTAATTATTACTAAACAGAAGTGAGAGGTGGGAGGGAAAAAAAGTCGGACCTGAGATCTGCTATGAAGAAGCCGATCAATGACACAGACAACAAGCCAACAACCTCTGTTTTTCAGCAAGACAACAACTCTCACTCAATCTGGAATCAAAAACAGAAAAACTATTAGAAATATACCACTTACATTTATTAAAAAAAAAAATAGACATAATGAAGCAACCACACACACATAAATGCTGCTAAAATAAGTTAGACATGACATAATAAAGCAAACCTAAATTTATTATAAAAAAAAACATCATAGAAAAATACCACTTACATTAAGGTGGGATTGGTTGTAAGACTAGAATCATAAAAAAACAAAAAGGATTTGTATTTCAATTGCAGAATCGAGTGAGGAGAGAGGTAGTCAGAGAATCTTAGAGTTTTGTAAGTCTTTTTAGTATTTTTGGGTATAACTTTTATGATTTAATTGTTTTTAGGCTTTTTTTTTATCAATTTCTGTAGGGCTTTTTTTATATCAAATTTTTTTTTGGTCTTTTCTTATATCAAAATATATTTGGGCCTTTTCTTATATCAAAAAATATTTGGGCCTTTTTCTATATCAAATTTTTTTTGGGCCTTTTCTTATATCAAAAAAATTTTTGGCCTCAAAACTAACTAAATATAGAAGCTCGAGACATACAAATTTGGGGCCCTAGAAATTTGGGGACCGGACCGGTCGACCACCTCGCACATGCCCACGCTACGGCCCTGACTATGTCCGTTATAAACATTACCGACTGGGAAAATGAGAGCCATACCCGTTTAGTTAAAATATTAAGTTTCTTGCTTAGAATATGTATCATATTCGATATTGATCTACTAGCTCAATCGTTCATGTTAGGCATTACTTGAGATTTATGAACCACGCCTTATGTATATATACTAAAATGATTCTACACATTCATTGATCTATTTTACTTATGAATCGTGTGTAATATCTGATAAATGTTAATAAGAAAATATTTAGATACAAGTGGGTGTTTTTCTTTTTGTGATTGAGGGTTTATGTCTTTTCCGAATTAAAATATATAATGAATTTGTTGTAAATTGCCTTAGAAAAAAAGAAAAAAAAGTCGGATGCTAAAAAACACATGCTATCATTTCTTTGCATACGGACCGTGAATGGCACACGGGTAATCCTCTGACCGTTTTTACATTTACAAGTGTGTACTTTGATCATAAATATATGATAACACAATTTGGGCGAGTAATTCTAGGAAGTAACTACAACACCAACGTAGTCTTCTCAGACAACATCGACAAAGACAATCCATGATGCACAAGTTTTAAATAGTGTTTACGGTTTTTATGGATTTTTGGTTATTAAAACCCTACCAGTTATATTAAATATGTACATGTATCACGAAAACAGTAGCAAATTGCTTTTATATTATATGGAGCATAATATATAACCCTATTGTTGGAGCATAAATGTCTGTAGTTGTATTCAGTATGAATGTGTTTGTCGAGTTAGAATGTATTTAGATCGAGTTGTAAAGTCCAAAACGCGTTTATGTAGGCAGTTACGTGAGTAACTCAATTACGCAGCGTAACTAACTGTTACGCTAGCGTAACTGTTTAGTTATGCAGCGTAACTGATCCCAAATAGTTACGTTGCGTAACTATTTAGGTTATTGGGTCAGACCTATAAATAGCAACCTCGGGATCATAAATGTTGTTGTCGAAAGTTGTCAGAGCTGTCACATCACGAATAGTTACGTGGGTTATCACTTACCTAGCGTAAGTGTGAGTTTTGAGTGTTAAAGTCTTGTAATCGAGTGCTTTGATATTATTCGTGTTTGTAATTGAATACGTAAGCTTAATAATATCAATCATTAGGTTATTTGTGTTGTTCTTCACCATATATACATACATATTGGTTACTCCGCGACTAATATGCTTTAGGGTTCAAAGGGGATCGTAGATTAGGCGACCTACAAGTGGTATCAGAGCCTCTATACTTGTTATAGAGGTCTTTGAATCCGTTTGGTGAAGTTTGGGGCTGTTTTGGATTAGATCTAAGATTTGGGAAAGTTGTACTTTATTTCGAATTTTTTAGATCTAGGCATTTCTAGCTGTAGTTTAGTCTCGGGTTTCAGATATTGTGTTTACATTGGGTTATTCTTGATATCTGCAAAAGATGGTTTCCTAGTTTTGTGTTTTTCTTCGTTTTCGACGGTCGGAAGAAATTTTCAGCTAGAGTAACTATCAGGAAACAGTTACGTCGCGTAACTACAGTTACGCAACGTACTTACTAGTTACGCTGATTTTTGAAGATTGTTACGTTGAAGATTTACGTGAAGACTAGTTACGCAACGTACTTACTAGTTACGTCACGTAACTGCATATACGTTGCTAGTTACGTTACTTTGAAGATAATTACGTTACTCGAAGATTGTTGCTCGAAGACAGATACGTTATTAGATAGTTACGCAACATAACTGGGAGTTACGCAAGCGTAACTGTTCACTGAAGACGTTCGTTTACTTCGTTTTTCTAGCCGTTACTCTGCCCGATTTTCGACAGAAACATTAGGTAGTTGTTAGGTTGGATTCTCTGGTTTTCTTGCTGATTCTACCGGTTTTGTTTGTGAAGACTTGTGTGAAGACGTTTGAAGATTAGTGTTAAGTTCGGGGTATTCGGGAATCGTTTGTGTGCTTTGGTTTGGTATTCTTCTTCAGTAATAATCGGGTTTTTCTGGTCTTCTTCTTCTAGGGTATTGTGTTTGTTTCGGGTATTCGTTTGAGGTTGATTCGGGTATTGGTTTGTATTTGACATGGCTCTTATAGGAACACGGGTTCATTAAACATGGAATCTAGTCTAAATCCTCAGGTTCCTCCTATGTACAATCCGAATCGTAGTGTCGAAGAATGGATGATGAACTTCAAGACCTACGTTGCTTGCACTGATCCAAGCATGTGGACTCCCATTTTGACACGATATGACGCTCCTTCGGATCTTAACGCAGGTACCGGAGTTAGAACTTATCAGGCTATGAATACGTATACGGATGACGAGAAAGCGGCTTTCCTCAAAAATCAGAAGGCTTTGGGATCTATTCAGTTCTGCTTAACTGATGAAATGAAAGCTATATTCAGGAAGATCGACAATCCTCATGATCTTTGGCATGCCATCTTGAAGGGATATGGGGGAACTGAAGCAATGAAGGTTATCAAAGCCGACATTTTGAAGAGACAGTTTGATAACTTCAAATGTGGCGAAAACGAAACTTTAGATATGTTGATTTCTAGGTTTTGTAGATTGATAAACGATTTGAATGAGTTAAAGGTTGAATTTGATAAATTTCAGACTAATACACGTTTCTTAGATAGTTTACCACCTCATTGGGAAGTGTGTGTTTTGCTGTTAAAGGATAAACCCGAGTTGCGTGATTATGATTTTGAAGATCTTATTGACAAGCTTAGGATAGCTAACTTGGAAATGTAGGAGAAAGCCTACGGTAGCAATGTATACACTCAGAAGGTACTTCGGGAAAATTTGGGAGTTGCTTTCCTCTCGGATGTCTCGTCTGCTCAAGTACCCCAGCCATCAAGTCACTTGCCTCCTTCATCCAGTTTTCCAAGTTTTCCACTCAGTCCAACTGTGTCAAGCTCAACCGACTCTGCTTGCCCTACTTGTGGAACCTGTTCATCAAAGGGAAAAGAAACGGCTCCCCTCCTGAAGTCTCAAGGCAGAGAAAAAGAGACGGCGTTTAGTGCCTCTGGGCCTCTGAATGCTGAACATGAACGCTTGCAATCATGTTTTCTTACTGCTTATGATGATCTAATCGACGGACGA
>CAJVGC010000582.1:56457254-56479897 GCA_910822075.1 Senecio squalidus | reverse complement strand
AGGGCAAGCAGAGTCGATTGAGCTTGACACAGTTGGACTGAGTGGAAAACTTGGAAAACTGGATGAAGGAGGCAAGTGACTTGATGGCTGGGGTACTTGAGCAGACGAGACATCCGAGAGGAAAGCAACTCCCAAATTTTCCCGAAGTACCTTCTGAGTGTATACATTGCTACCGTAGGCTTTCTCCTGCATTTCCAAGTTAGCTATCCTAAGCTTGTCAATAAGATCTTCAAAATCATAATCACGCAACTCGGGTTTATCCTTTAACAGCAAAACACGCACTTCCCAATGAGGTGGTAAACTATCTAAGAAACGTATATTAGTCTGAAATTTATCAAATTCAACCTTTAACTCATACAAATCGTTTATCAATCTACAAAACCTAGAAATCAACATATCTAAAGTTTCGTTTTCGCCACATTTGAAGTTATCAAATTGTCTCTTCAAAATGTCTGCTTTGATAACCTTCATTGCTTCAGTTCCCCCATATCCCTTCAAGATGGCATGCCAAAGATCATGAGGATAGTCGATCTTCCTGAATATAGCTTTCATTTCATCAGTTAAGCAGAACTGAATAGATCCCAAAGCCTTCTGATTTTTGAGGAAAGCCGCTTTCTCGTCATCCGTATACGTATTCATAGCCCGATAAGTTCTAACTCCGGTACCTGCGTTAAGATCCGAAGGAGCTTCATATCGTGTCAAAATGGGAGTCCACATGCTTGGATCGGTGCAAGCAACGTAGGTCTTGAAGTTCATCATCCATTCTTTGACACTACGATTCGGATTGTACATAGGAGGAACCTGAGGATTTCGACTAGATTCCATGTTTAATGAACCCGTGTTCATATAAGAGCCATGTCAAATACAAACCAATACCCGAATCAACCTCAAACGAATACCCGAAACAAACAGAATACCCTAGAAGAAGAAGACCAGAAAAACCCGATTATTACTGAAGAAGAATACCAAACCAAAGCACACAAACGATTCCCGAATACCCCGAACTTAACACTAATCTTCAAACGTCTTCACACAAGTCTTCACAAACAAAACCGGTAGAATCAGCAAGAAAACCAGAGAATCCAACCTAACAACTACCTAATGTTTCTGTCGAAAATCGGGCAGAGTAACGGCTAGAAAAACGAAGTAAACGAACGTCTTCAGTGAACAGTTACGCTTGCGTAACTCCCAGTTACGTTGCGTAACTATCTAATAACGTATCTGTCTTCGAGCAACAATCTTCGAGTAACGTAATTATCTTCAAAGTAACGTAACTAGCAACGTATCTGCAGTTACGTGACGTAACTAGTAAGTACGTTGCGTAACTAGTCTTCACGTAAATCTTCAACGTAACAATCTTCAAAAATCAGTGTAACTAGTAAGTACGTTGCGTAACTGTAGTTACGCGACGTAACTGTTTCCTGACAGTTACTCTAGCTGAAAATTTCTTCCGACCGTCGAAAACGAAGAAAAACACAAAACAAAGAAACCATCTTTTGCAGATATCAAGAATAACCCAATGTAAACACAATATCTGAAACCCGAGACTAAACTACAGCTAGAAATGCCTAGATCTAAAAAATTCGAAATAAAGTACAACTTTCCCAAATCTTAGATCTAATCCAAAACAGCCCCAAACTTCACCAAACGGATTCAAAGACCTCTATAACAAGTATAGAGGCTCTGATACCACTTGTAGGTCACCTAATCTACGATCCCCTTTGAACCCTAAAGCATATTAGTCGCGGAGTAACCAATATGTATGTATATATGGTGAAGAACAACACAAATAACCTAATGATTGATATTATTAAGCTTACGTATTCAATTACAAACACGAATAATATCAAAGCACTCGATTACAAGACTTTAACACTCAAAACTCACAGTTACGCTAGGTAAGTGATAACCCACGTAACTATTCGTGATGTGACAGCTCTGACAACTTTCGACAACAGCATTTATGATCCCGAGGTTTCTATTTATAGGTCTGACCCAATAACCTAAATAGTTACGGAACGTAATTATTTGGGATCAGTTACGCTGCGTAACTAAACAGTTACGCTAGCGTAACAGTTAGTTACGCTGCGTAACTGAGTTACTCATGTAACTGCCTACATAAACGCGTTTTGGACTTTACAACTCGATCTAAATACATTCTAACTCGACAAACACATTCATACTGAATACAACTACAGACATTTATGCTCCAACAATAGGGTTATATATTATGCTCCATATACTATAAAAGCAATTTGCTACTGTTTTCGTGATACATGCACATATTTAATATAACTGGTAGGGTTTTAATAACCAAAAATCCATAAAAACCGTAAACACTATTTAAAACTTGTGCATCATGGATTGTCTTTGTCGATGTTGTCTGAGAAGACTACGTTGGTGTTGTAGTTACTTCATAGAATTACTCGCCCAAATTGTGTTATCATATATTTATGATCAAAGTAAACACTTGTAAATGTAAAAACGGTCAGAGGATTACCCGTGTGCCATTCACGGCCGTATGCAAAGAAATGATAGCATGTGTTTTTTAGCATCCGACTTTTTTTTTCTTTTTTTCTAAGGCAATTTACAACATATTCATTATATATTTTAATTCGGAAAAGACATAAACCCTCAATCACAAAAAGAAAAACACCCACTTGTATCTAAATATTTTCTTATTAACATTTATCAGATATTACACACGATTCATAAGTAAAATAGATCAATGAATGTGTAGAATCATTTTAGTATATATACATAAGGCGTGGTTCATAAATCTCAAGTAATTCCTAACATGAACGATTGAGCAAGTAGATCAATATCGAATATGATACATATTCTAAGCAAGAAACTTAATATTTTAACTAAACGGGTATGGCTCTCATTTTCCCAGTCGGTAATGTTTATAACGGACATAGTCAGGGCCATAGCGTGGGCATGTGCGAGGTGGTCGACCGCTCTGGTCCCCAAATTTCTAGGGCCCCAAATTTGTATGTCTCGAGCTTCTATATTTAGTTAGTTTTGAGGCCAAAATTTTTTTTGATATAAAAAAAGGCCCAAAAAAAATTTGATATAGAAAAAGGCCCAAATATTTTTTGATATAAGAAAAGGCCCAAATATATTTTGATATAAGAAAAGACCAAAAAAAATTTTGATATAAAAAAAGCCCTACAGAAATTGATAAAAAAAAAAAGCCTAAAAACAATTAAATCATAAAAGTTATACCCAAAAATACTAAAAAGACTTACAAAACTCTAAGATTCTCTGACTACCTCTCTCCCTCACTCGATTCTGCAATTGAAATACAAATCCTTTTTGTTTTTTTATGATTCTAGTCTTACAACCAATCCCACCTTAATGTAAGTGGTATTTTTCTATGATGTTTTTTTTATAATAATTTTAGGTTTGCTTTATTATGTCATGTCTAACTTATTTTAGCAGCATTTATGTGTGTGTGGTTGCTTCATTATGTCTATTTTTTTTTTAATAAATGTAAGTGGTATATTTCTAATAGTTTTTCTGTTTTTGATTCAAGATTGAGTGAGAGTTGTTGTCTTGCTGAAAAACAGAGGTTGTTGGCTTGTTGTCTGTTGTCTGTGTCATTGATCGGCTTCTTCATAGCAGGTCTCAGGTCCGACTTTTTTTCCCTCCCACCTCTCACTTCTGTTTAGTAATAATTAATAAAATGATGCCTAGAAAATATATGTCTGGACATGAAAAAAGGAAAAAAAAAAAAAAAAAAAAAAAAAAACAAATTGAACAATCTATAGAAAAACAAAAAGGATCTATGAATAAGTTTATAAAAAAAGTAGGCTCTTCTAGTTCTAGTGTTTTAAATGAACAAGAAAATGCAGCAAATGAATCCGCCAATATTACACATGAAAATGTCACTATTAATGATGAAATTAACAATAATGTAGATGAAAGTGTCACACATGAAGATGTTAATATTGAAAATGAAAATAACAATCATGAAGATGATAATGTCACACATGATAATGAAAATAAAAATGAGCAATAGATATTTATGATCCTATAAATTGGGAATATCTTAATGATAAATTAAGAGATATTTTAATTGAAAAAGGGCCTATAAGATAATCAAATTTTGATTATCCTTAAGATAATATATCTAGACATTTTACTTATGCTGCTTATACTAGAAAATATGATAATAGAGATACTAGTGATCGAAATTGGCTAGTTTACTGAAAAAAAATTGATAAAATATATTGTTTTTGTTGTAAGTTGTTTAAACCTAATAATAGTAATATTAGAGGTGCTTTAGGGAATGATGGATTTAACGATTGGAGACACCTTAGTGTTAGACTTAAAGAACATGAAAGTAGTGTCCAACATTCTAACATGAAAGGAAAAAATCGTGGGGTTAGAAAACTAGTACTTGATATTAACCCGAGAGCATTTTATATGTCTTGTGCATGTCATAGCCTTAACCTTACGGTTTGTGATATGGCACATTCTTGTGCGAAAGCTATTTCATTTTTTGGAATCGTGCAACGTATATATGTGTTATTTTCGAGCTCTACTAAAAGATGGAAAATATTACTTGATAATGTTTCTAATTTAACCGTAAAATCACTATGTAATACACGTTGGGAAAGTCGCATTAAAAGTGTAAAAGCTATTAGATATCAAGCTCCTCAAATAAGGGATGCATTGATAGCATTGGGTGAATCATGTGATGATGCATTATCAAAAAGTGAAGCCGAAAGTTTAGTTAGTGCTATCGAAAGTTATGATTTTTTAGTGATTTGGTATGATATTTTATTTTCTATTAATATGGTTAGTAAAAAGTTGCAAACTAAAACTCTTTGTCTTGATGCAACTATTGATCTATTAAACGATACCATGGCATTTTTCAAAAATTATAGAAAGGATGGTTTTGCCACTAGTATAGATAATGCCAAAGCTATTGCATTTGATATGGATGTTGAACCAATATTTCCAAAAAAATGTCGAGTTACTAGAAAAAGAGAATTTGATGAAATTAATAATGAAGATGAACATGAATTTGAATCACCCGAAGAAGCTTTTAGAGTTGAGTATTTTTTGGTTGTTGATGATAAGGCAATTACTTCATTAGACCGCTCGCAGCCGTGAGTGGGGACGGCGTTTTCCCCCCTCAGCAACGCCGTTTCCGGCTGGGGGGACGCCGTTTCCGGCGCGTTTCTCCGGCGGCGTTACTTCCCCAACGCGGCGTTTCTTCCTTTTTTTTTTTTTTTTTTTTGTTTAATGCTTAAATGGTAGTAAATAAAAAAAAAAGATTTTTTTCTACCGTTGGTTTTCAACGGCTAGTTTTTTTAAAAAAAATATTTAATTTAATTTTTTTTTTTTTTTCCTATAAATACCCAACCAATAACACCATTTTACCCACACCAAATCATATTCTTTCTCTCTAAATCCACAAATATGTCGTCGTCAAGAACGTTCAAATTGAATTTGACCGATTCCGACTCTTCCGACGATGAAACAATTATGTTGATGGCGAAGATTGCCGGAAAGGCTTTTTACGATCAAGAGGAAGCGGAGGAACGCATCGAATCCTCAAACCCTCAGGCTAAAAAACGATTTATAAGAAGAAATCGAGTTGGGGCAAACGAACGCCTTATGGCAGATTATTTCAACGAAGATTGCGTTTTCACACCGGAGCAATTCAGACGAAGATACCGGATGAGTAAGCCGCTATTTCTTCGTATAGTAAACGATATTCTTAACTATCCTCAACTTCCACTTCCTAGTCACTTTATGTATTTTACGTCCCGACTTGATGCTGCGGGCAGACCTAGTTTTACCGCTATACAAAAATGTTCTTCCGCCATGCGTGTTTTAGCATACGGAATCACTTCCGATGCATTTGATGAATATCTACACATGGCGGAAAGTACATCAATGGAGGCTTTAGATAATTTTTGTAGATGTGTTTGTGATTTATATACTAACGTTTACTTAAGAAAGCCAACACAAGAGGACATTCAACGTATTTATGCCAAGCATGAAGAAAAACATGGGTTACCTGGGATGCTTGGGAGTATTGATTGTATGCATTGGGCATGGGAGAAATGTCCAATTGCATGGAAGGGCCAATACACACGAGGTGATCATGGCCACCCAACCGTAATGCTTGAAGGGGTTGCCTCGTATGATTTGTGGATTTGGCATGCTTATTTTGGTGTCGCGGGCTCTAACAACGACATTAATGTTTTGAATGCCTCGCCTCTATTACGGAACTCCTCCACGACACCGCTCCACCTTCTCATTTCGTGGTAAACAACACTCCGTATGAAAAAGGTTATTACCTCGCAGACGGAATCTATCCAGAGTGGGCAACATTTGTGAAATCGTTTTCTCATCCACCAGACGAAAAGCGTAAGAAGTTCAAAAAATTTCAGGAAGCTGCAAGAAAGGATGTTGAAAGGGCATTTGGCGTGCTACAAGGCCGATTTTGGGTGTTAAAAAATGCCGGAAGATACTACGAGGTAAACAAGCTAAAACGAGTCATGTATACTTGCATCATATTGCATAATATGATCATCGAAGACAATGAATTTAATATCAGTGACTGCGAGGAATACTATACTCCAATACCACGAGATCAACGAACTAGTCACGAAAGGTGCGAACTACAAATCCGAGTAATGAAAGAGATACGAGATCGTGATGTACACCATGCTCTTCGAAGCGATCTCGTTGAACACGTTGCTACGCTTCCTGATGACTATCGCTTTAGAGAATGATTTCTATTATTTATGTATGTTTTAATTTATGTATGTTTTAATTTCGGTTTTTTAAATTTTAATGTAATCGTGTTAAATTTATTTCTATGTATTGTTTTTTTTAATATTAATGTAAGTTTATTTTTATTAATAATGTTTTAAAAATAATATGAGAAAAAGAAAGAAATTGAAAAAAGAAAAGGTGGTGGGTCCCAGTTTTTGGTGTTATGGATGGGGGTGTTTAGTGGTGTTATGTTAAGTTGGTGTTATGGTGACGTGGCAGCGAAAAATGGTGTTATTGGTGTTACGGATGGGAGTGGTCTTAGAAGCTAGATTTGAGCAAATAACAACCTTTGAAAATATTTTTGGTTTTTTATATAATTCAAAAAAATTAAAGTCATTGGATGATGTGGAACTTAAAGAAAGGTGTACTAATTTCGCAAACAAGTTTTCTCATAATAATATGTGTGATGTAGATGTAAATGAATTGTTTACGGAACTCAAAGTATTGCAAATGACTTTGCCAAATGTGATTATGACCGCATTTGAAATTTTAGAGTTTATTAAAAAAAATCCATTGCATATCGAATTTTATTAACTATACCCGTTACCGTCGCATCGGCCGAAAGAAGCTTTTCAAAATAAAATTAATAAAAAACTATTTGAGATCATCAATGTCACAAGAAAGATTGAATGGGTTGGCTGTTATGCATAGCGTGCTTTGTCCTATATGAGCTGATCCTTAAAATGCTCCTAAAATGCAGGGGGCCATTGTTTATAATGAAGAAGTTATTAAATGTTTCTTCGATAGATGCCCAGTAAAAAGAAACTTATATTGTTGAAAAAAACGATTAATGAAAAAAAGATGTAAATAGATAAAAATTACTAAAGTTAGTTTAATAAATATGATTAAAATTTTATAAATTTGAAGAATTTTTAACAAAACGACATAGTTTTTGATGAGTTTCACATTTAAGTTTACATCTGTAACAACCCCATATTCACTTTTTACATATTTTTTTTTAATATGGGATCTATGATTAAAAGTGCGTTATGAAATAAACATCAATGTTGGTGCTTAATGCATATAATGCAGTTTAATCTATTGTTTTGTGTTTTAAGTGCTCAATATGTACTCAAAATATGCAATTCCAAAATGTAGTTTGTTTGTAGATTATCTTAACAATTTATTTGTTCTTCAAAGGTCAAATATTTTATTTTAGCGTTGCTATTATCGTACGAGATGATTATAATATACTTATGTATTGGTGTCTGTGATAGTTTTCACATTCCTAACATATAAACTCTTAGTAGCCAAATCGACTGGATAACAAAAGGGTTTTCTTGTAAATTTACTGACAAACGCTTGTGTAGGCTGGAACATGGGAGGAGAAGAATTTGAATAAATGGGCTACTGAAAGGATCAAGGTTTGTTTTTCTACAAATTCTGATATCGTAGATTTGCATCCTTACTATTAAGCGGTGTTTGGAGTTATGTCTTACATTGTTTATCTGGTTATTGTGACTTTGAGTAACAGTACCTCTATATTTTCTATTTGGATAATCAACTTTAGAGTAATCAGTGTCATTTTTTATTTAATTGAAAAATAAAGTTACCGATGTACCGCTTTATTAACTCATTTTGAGAGACCTGCATTGTTTTTTAACAAAGTGTCAATTGTCTTTCTTTTACCAAAACAGTTCTCGTTATTGAATGCCATATACTTTGTTTTGAACTCAAATATATAACACATCTAAATTTTTGTTTGCCTCATTTGTGAAATTCAGGAGTTAGTTTTGTCAATGGGTTCTCTGGAATTCTCTTCTGGAAAGGCAGAAATTGCGGAAGTATCCAGATGCACCGGAGATGTGAGTATTTTTTTTTGTTATTTGTTAGAAATAACGTAAAGACAGGCGAAACTCCAAATCATTAGGATAAAAAAGTAATGAAAAGTATTATTTGTGTTAATTGAGCCGATGCTTGTGGTGTGAAAATTTTGTCAGAATAAATTAAGATCGTGAGAAAGGGAAAAAAGAAAGATAACTGAAAAAAAATAATTGGTACTGGTTGATATTTGGATCAATGTTGTTTATGATTTGGTCTCGTTAATCTGTTTATTTTTTGCAGGCGTATTTGGTGACTGTAAGGAATAAGAAGCGTGTTGGGTACACATATGAAATAACATTGAAAGTCAAAGGTAAGTCGCTAGAAGTAAGGCTGCAAAAAGTAAAGCTATTATCTAATGATTACCGAGTTTACCTTTATCACGCTCAAGTACATATATGAGCTTCAAACACTTCTAATAGTGGAGTTCGAGTTTATCAAATTCTTATCGAGGTTTTCGTACTTTATGTACTTTTTACTCTCTATGTGTGGTCATCATGATCATGTTCTGGTGTAATGTTTTTGAGTCAACGTTCATGGTAGATATTTTTGAGCAATTCAAGCTTTTGACTTGAGCCACCTTTATCAAACATAGGTCATACATGTTTCAAGCTTAGTAGCTACATACAAGTCTTGTTGGTCTGTCATTTTTGTTTCACATGCATCATCATTCTCTGAATTTGGATTATAATAATTTTGTGAGCAGGGGAATGGCTCGTTGGAGAGGAGAAGAAAACGTTCAAAGGCAATCTCGATATATCTGAGTTCTCGTTTGGAGAACTGGATGATTTGCAGGTAATCTTCTCACATGATAACCTTATAGCTTTTGGGATAACTAAGCTTAGCATTTAACATACATATCGTAACATATTGTGAACAGCAGGATTTCCGCCATTGATATTTGTGTACACTGCATGGGTGCTATATATCAACCCATTTACTTATGAGTGGGTTGATTTTGTCTGTGACATAATTTCAAACAGCGAGTTTTAGTAATATTAAAAATTGGCTATACGGGAAAACCGGTTAAAGTCGTAAAACTTTCTTTTGTTGCATTCCTCTTGAAATGATTTATTCGTTAATTTAGTATATTGTTATAATAATATTGTTTTGTAATCATAATTAACGCATTAGTTATATATAGAATATGGGAAAAAAGTTATTTAGTTGGTTAACCCGGCCTTCCCCTTTTGACAGTTTAAAAAGTGCTATGTTTCAACACGAACTTACATTTAGCCTTTGGTCCATTACCCAACCTGATCGACCTGTCCATTTTGCCACCTCTAGCACATCTCAAACAAAAGTATGTTGATGTGAGCCTTTGACAAGGACTAATAGCAAAAACTTCCTCGAACACTTAGAAAGTTTAAACTGCTAGCAAAAGACCCTTAAAAAGGTTTATTACAAAGACTAGTCATGTGTACTGTGATGATCCTTCAGTATTTTCTTAAAAACAGTACAAAGACGTTTAAAAATAGTATCTTCTTATAATTCTTTTGGGGTGTGACAATTCCATTGAACTTTAAATGATGACAGTGAAGCTAACCCAGTGTTTCAATTCTGCGCTTGACAGGTTGAAGTGAAGCTGACCGACGAGAAGGATCTTCTTCATCAAGATAAACAACGAATTCGCCAAGATATGAAGTCGTTTTTGAAGCCTATCCGTGAGAAATTACTTGAGTTTGAAGCAGAACTTAAAGAAAGGTAGAAGAGTGATGTTATTTACTTTGCGTTCTATGTTTTCATGCTTTTAAAATATTGAAAGATTTGGCGTCAAAGGGAACCATAACTTTCTGAAAACTTGTAATGTTGCTGTCTGTCTAAAAGAACCTCAGACATTTTAATATTTGTAGGCTATGGTGACACAATTGTTCTTACGCTTTGTAACATTAGACGTTATATTGGTTTTGAACTATCATATTTTGTTTCCCTTGAATATTTTGGGTTCATGCACTCAATGACAAAGTGAGTGACAAAAGCACGGGAGACATACTTCTTACTCCATTTGTCTTCTCCAGGAGCTTTATAAAACATAATGGCTAATACACAATCACCGCCAAACACCAAATGTAATCACATGGAATTGGAGGTTTTGGTGCTGATTATTATTTGTTTATGTAGTTATAACTCAAAAAAGTAAAGCAAAGTTTGTCAATTTTCCACTCGACGAATGGAGTAAGAAGTATATGTCGTGCAGTCGTGGTGGTGGTATTTAAGAGATCTTGCCAAAAACAAAACTTCCATGAGCAGATTTCTTCTCCGACTCTTTAAACTTGCTATATATATTTGGGGTGCTCGTATAAACTTATTTGATGAATTTGAACTTATATTTTATAGGTACCTTATGATTTATAATTTATATAAGTGTTTATTTTGGATTTAGCTCTTATTATAAAAAATAATAAAGGACATCTTAGATAATACTTTAAACTATAATATTTGAGTTTATATAATATTTGAGTTTATGAAATCTCCTTAATAAGTCTATAGGCCTAAGCTAATAAGTTTGAAGGGAAAACAGTTTGAATATGTCACCAACTTGTCACGAAATTCTTTTGTGTACCCCAATTTTCAAAACTTCTATTGAGTATCATTAAGTGACACTAGTATGATACCCGCGCGATGCAACGGATGAAAAAAAATCATATTCAATAATTTACAGTGGAGTAATAATTTATGGTAATTTATCATTTGTCTCGTTACATATATGTGGAGTGTAATAGTTTAAAGTTCGGCCCTTCGGACAATATAAAAAGAATGTTGTGGTAACAATTTATGGTTCGACCATTCAGCGATAATAACTATTATGTCATATGATCGATTTTCTCAAGTCTTCTCAACTACCCTAAGGAATCTCAAATTTGTAAGTAAAGAAAAATTTAGATTCCAACGGATTTAAATTCGGTCTTAAACTTCAAACAAACATGTTATGGAAAGGAATTCAAATTTACTCAATTTTTTTATAGATTTCGTGAAACAAACACCCTCGCAGAATATTTTCCGTTCGGATCATTCAACCCATTGGGGTAATTCGACTCTTTTGAAGATTAAGCTCATTTGCGAACATAACAAAAGTCTAATTTTCAGGTCATTTTGTTTTTTTAATAGTGACGTCTAATAATTTCACGTTCGGTCAAAAAGAGAATTAAATATATTTCATGAACAATATTCCCGTATAAACCCATGTTTTCCATAAACAAAAACGAATTTTCCTTCAATAATGCAACAACAATTAAAAATCCATTCAGACACTACGCTTTCTAATCGTTTATCGTTGTGATTTTAGACCCTTAAAAAATATTTTCATTAAAGACATTCAAATTCAGTCTGTTTTCATGAATCCAATATCGTAACACATACTTTCGAATGTTGTAATGAAGGATAATCAATATGGTAACAAGGTTTATTAACCTTAGAAGTGTCAAATGTAATATTATTCAGCTTATTGGTATTAAGACTTATCGGTGACCAGTAGAAGAATACATAAACTTTTGATGATAACCATCTTCCTAGAATTATCGAGCAACGCGAACCACAACACTGTCAACTAAGTTTATAAAATTTAGATTATAAATCAAATATTTGAAAATTTACTCCATCATATAACGTTTAAAGTTAAAAATTAATGGTTACATGAATACAAATTTTATATCAATTAATTTGAATTGCCTTTATTTTATATGGGTGTATATTTTTTTTATGTAATTTGTGACAACCGTCTAAACTCAGGTCGAGAATGCTAACTTATGACCTCGATACGTATGTTCGATACTTGCTATAACTAACTTTATGTGTTACGTGGTTACGTAGACATAACTCTTTAAGCTAAGCTCGTTGTAACTCACACAAAACTTTTAACGTAGGTTTACGTTACTTAAACTTTTAACGCGTGTGTCTCGGAACCGGAATCGGAATCGGAATCAAACCAACAATTGAACTCTAAAATACTATGAATACATACATAGAACTTTCCTAAGTTCACTTGAAATCAACCGAGAACCTTAACGAACAAAAATGCCTAACGAGAACAAAAATCGAAAATTCCGCTGAACCAGCCATTCAGCCAACGGCTGGATGGATTCAGCCAACGGCTGGGCTCCAGCCGGCGGCTGAGATCCTCCAGCCGGCGGCTGAAATGCTCTGGTCAGCTTTTTGGTGACTCATTTCTGCATGTAACAAGAACCAAACACGTGTCAAACAACGATTGGACCCCCCTTTTGGTCCAGAAATGCCAGTCACTCACCCTTACTTGCCCCCACTCTCTCTCACAAGTTTTCAAACTCAAAACACACTCAAACACACACACAAACACTTACCTCATTCTCTCTCAAACTCACTCTCTTTTACAGAAAATTTCCAGCAATAATCACCATTAAATACACCAAATAAAACCACAAATTCGTCCATATAACAAAGGGAATCAAAGGGGTTATCTTGAATCGAGTTTTAAAGGAGTTTCTACCACCTTTGGAGCTCCAAATCTTCTCCAAACATCATCAAAGCTTTTCCATCCAGTAAAAACTCTTCTAATAGTTACTACTACTCTCTAAACTCATTGCATGTATGATCCATTACTCAAAAACAAGTTTTTATGAAGTTTCATAACCATTTTTATACAAAAACGGGTTTAAATAAAAGGTTACTTAGATCTATGTATTTGTGGCTAAAAATCCAAAAGAAACTGATATTTGAACATATATATAAATAATCTTGATGTCGAAATCTAGCTCAAAAATGCTTAAAATCGCGAAAATAGCAAAACAAGAAAATCTGTCTCGGCAATTCAGCCGCCGGCTGAATAAGTCTGTGCACAAAATCGTATTTTTAACGTTTTAACGAGAAATCGAGACACGTATACTTTTCACAGTTTATAAACATAATATAACAGATTACATATTTGTATTTTGAATGATAAGATGAGGTATTTAAATAACTAATTCATCATAACGATATATAATGATATTTTATGAATCGTATTAAGCGGGAAAGTGGATAGGAAATTTTGGACATAAATTTTATAGCGCGGAAGCGCTGCCCAAATTTTATTGGACATACTTATAACACTTAAACAACAAACTATTCGTTGACTAACGAGTTTAAAAGCTAACAAGTTATATACTTACACGAAAACTTGGGTTATACTAGGATTCCGGTGATTCCGAGCACCTTCGAGCAATTCCGAGTACGCTAGAAATCTTCGCAAACAGTGAGTTACAAACCCCTACTCTTTAAACGTTTTAATACTTTTGGGGTGAAATGCGAGTCTTAGGCTTAACTATTATTTAAGCTGAAAAACGCATTATTACTTGAATGCTAAACGAAAACGATTTGATACGCAATGCTATTACGAAAACACTAGTATACTTTGAAAAGCTATTATGAAACACTTTGATATCTTGAATACTTATATGAATGACTATTTTGCCGGCATTGTTGAGGGTTTTGCCAACAATGTCGAGGACACGAAAGCTATATTTGCCAATGACTAAAGCAATCGATCGTCATGTTGCGGACTTTGTACAACATGGACGTGAGAAACCATTGAAAACTCCCGACACTACCAAGGACATTAGTTGCTATTAATCCCTTTGGAAAGGACCGTTAGTAGATATGGATAGCGCTATTAGGGTAGATTGACCCTCACCACAACGACTTATAACGATGGTGCATAATACTAAATGGGTAGGCTTTAGGCTTAGCAACGATCATTGGGCAAAACTTAGGATTGTCACATAGTCGCGCTATGTGGTCAATGCCTATAAACACAAATGCTATACTCTATACTTTTATATGTGACAACTATTTTGAATGCGATGCTCTATGCATGGTTATGCGATTACAATTTGAAAACTTATGCTTTACTAAAACTTGTAGCTCACTAACTACGTCTCCCGTAGTTAACACTTGACTGGTATTTTCAGGTAACGAGTAAGCTAGCTGATGACTTATGCTTTTGGGGAGAGTGACTTCAAGAACGGGATGGGTTTGGGTGGTTTGGTTGAACACCCCATTTTGTAATTCGAATATGTAACTTTGTTTAAACTTTGTAAACCTTGAATATTATGTTTTCCTTAATGACATTTGGCGTTTATCTATATCTTGTGTATCGAATGCTATTGCTCTTCACATTCCGTGTTTCCGCTTTAGCGGGTTGTGACAGACTTGGTATCAGAGCGCAAGGTTATAGTGAATACCGATTTTTCAAAAATCAAACTATAACCAATTTCTAAAAACGAAAGATTTTATTTAACCAAAACGTGAAGACATTGTTTAACTGGAATTATTCGTAGCCTGATCACCTATGAATAATTTGGACTATATTATGCCGGAACGGGATTGGTAAAACATTAAAACGAACCTCCCCGGGAATTCTTGAAGTCAGACCCACACAGACCTAGATGCTATACTTAAGATACTCTACGTGCTCAGCTTATTACTAACACTAACATGAGCCGTATCTTCGAACTAACTCGTTATCGATCTAGGGTATGTCGAGAGGGAAAGAGATAGCTACGTCAGTCGACAAAACCGAACACTCTCACGAATCCCAATCACGCTCTAGGAGTCAACAATCGTCACCACTCACCCTACCTTACCTCCGTCGGGACGGTGAAGGAAGCTCACGATTTCCAACACGCCGCACACGTCACCCACCAAATCGGCACTCGAGACCTCAGATAACTACGCCACCACCACCCCCTGTTCGAGGATTGACTCCCGAAGAAATCCAAGTGCTTTGTAACATGTCCGTCGACCTCCGCGGATACACACAAGTCGTGAGAGATCACTCCCACCAGATACGTGGTTTGTACACCGAGGTGTTACGCACAAAGGCAATGGAACGAAAGGCAATTCGAGCAGCACGCAACTTGATGCTGACTAGCATAGTACTAGTATTCCTTATGCTTGTATTGGTTGTAATTAAAGTTTAGTGGTTGTTGTAAGATGACTTTTGGATTGTAAGCAGAATATGTAGTTTATGAAGGATTGTAAGCGTAGTACTTTATGTTGGTTGGTAATGTACGACAATAGTCGATGATGTTGGATTTTGTAAGAACATCAAATTTTGAGCGATATATAAAATGGACGGATTATAATTACGATTGTTGTTGTTGTTGTTATTTCCCATTATATGAATCTGAAGTGATATATCAAAACCCTAAACCCGAGTTCTCTCTTGTGTAGGAAAATGGCCGAACCCAACGATGAGCGCATTGTCCAAAGGATCAACGCCCGACTGAACGAGGCGATACCCGACATCATAGCCCTAATCAACGCGGGTATCCACCAGGGAGGACCAAGGGGAAATAACAACAACCAAGAAAACAACAACCAAGGAAACAACAACCAACGAAACAACAACCGAGAAAATAACAATCAGGGAAACAACAACCAGGGGAACAAACAAGGTTGTAGCTACAAGACCTTCATATCTTGCAGGCCAAAGGAATTCCATGGCACTGAGGGCGCCATCGGACTATCGCGCTTGATCGATAGTATGGAAGTCGTGCTAAGGATCAGCCAGTGCGCTGAAAACAAGAAGGTGGAATTCACTTCTTGCATGCTTCAGGGACGAGCACTAACCTGGTGGAACAGCCAGCTGCAGGTCCAAGGTCCGGACGCTGCATATAACATGCCATGGGCAAGGTTCAAGGAACTACTGGTAATTGAGTACTGTCCCAAGGAGATCCTGAAGAAGCTTAAGAACGAACTCTGGAATCACTCCATGGTGGGAACCGACATCGACACCTATGTCGCGCGATTTCATGAACTCGCAAATCTAGTACCTGAACTAGTAACCCCCGAAGATAAGAGAATTGAGCACTTCATTTGGGGACTCTCACCCGAGATCAGGGCTATGGCAACGGCTACCGAGCCAGCTACGATGTAGCAGGCCGTGAGCTTGGCCAACCGCCTAACCCAAGATTGGATAAGGAATGGAGGAGCGTCAAAGACGGGTGCAGAGGACGCTAAGGGAAAGCGCAAGGTGGAGGACACGTCGGGGAACAGAAGGGATCGCTTCAACAAGAAGGCTAAGACAGTGAGAAACTATGGAGTGGCCGCGACAGAGAATACCAGCTATCAGGGGAAGGCGCCGAAATGCGATAGGTGCGGTTATCACCACGGAGGTGACTGTCGGTCATGCACCAACTGCAACCGCCTCGGTCATTGGACTCGACACTGTAAGGCAGTGAATGCTGGACCGCAGCAGGCAGGAAGGCAACAAAATGAAGGACCGCGACAAGCGGGGAGGCCACAACATAATGAGAGGCCTCGTCAGGGTGAATGTTATGAGTGCGGTAGTAGGGATCACTACCGAAATGCTTGTCCTAGGCTAAACCCTGCCCGAAACCCAAACCAGAACCGCAATCAAAACCCACCGCAGAACCAAAATCAGAACAATCAGAGGGGAAACGATGGGGGACAAGGCCGTGGAAGAGCCTTCGCGATTGGTGCCGAAGAGGCAAGAAACGACCCCCGGGTGATTGCAGGTACGTTTCTCCTTAACAACTATTATGCCTCAGTACTGTTTGACTCAGGCGCGGACAAAAGTTTTGTGTCCTTAGAGTTTAGGCCTTTGATAGCATTAGAAACCGAACCCCTAGGCGAAAAGTTTACGGTAGAATACGCAAATGGGCAAGAATACCAAGCTAGCGACGTAATTAAGAATTGCACAATAACCCTAGCTAACCACACTTTCGAAATAGATCTGATTCCAATCGAACTTAAGAGATTTGACGTAGTAATAGGAATGGACTGGTTGACCATCAAAGACGCGAAAATATTTTTTTTAGATAAGACGATACGAATGCCATTAGGAGATGGAAACGAATTGATAGTACAAGGAGATAGGCCGGGACAAACTTCGAAACTCATATCGGTGATGAAAATGCGCAAGTACTTGAATAAGGGCTGCTTTGCATTGTTAGTGAACATAAAGGACAAACAGGCAAAAGCAGTAGACCTTAAGGATGTACCGATAGTTAGGGACTATCCGGAAGTATTTCCCGAGGAACTGCCTGGACTACCACCTCAGAGGCAAGTTGAGTTTAGAATCGAGGTAATTCCTGGAGCGGCACCAGTGGCAAGGACGCCATATCGACTAGCTCCGACTGAGATGCAGGAATTATCCAACCAAGTTCAAGAATTATTGGATAAAGGATTTATCCGACCAAGCTCATCACCATGGGGCGCGCCTATTCTATTCGTAAAGAAGAAGGATGGATCGTTTCGCATGTGTATCGACTACCGTGAATTGAATAAACTAACCGTCAAGAACCGATATCCTCTTCCACGAATCGACGACCTTTTCGACCAACTGCAAGGCGCGACCTACTTTTCAAAGATTGACTTAAGGTCCGGGCACCATCAAGTGTTGGTTTCAGAAGATGATATACCGAAAACCGCATTCCGCACTAGATACGGACACTATGAATTCTTGGTAATGCCATTTGGACTCACAAATGCACCGGCAGTATTCATGGATTTGATGAATAGGGTATGCCGACCGTATCTAGACAAGTTCGTTATTGTATTCATCGACGACATATTAATCTACTCGCGTACCAAAGAAGATGACGCAGAACACTTAAAACTGCTATTGGAATTACTCAAGGAACAACAACTCTACGCAAAGTTTTCTAAGTGTGAATTCTGGCTGCGTGAAGTAAAATTTCTCGGTCACGTAGTCAATGGATCTAGAATCCACGTCGACCCATCAAAAATCGAGGCTATAGAGAATTGAAAAACTCTCAAAAGTCCGACAGAAATCCGCCAATTTTTAGGATTGGCTGGGTATTATCGGCGATTCATTCAGGATTTCTCTAAGATAGCTAAACCCCTAACAAAGTTAACCCAAAAGAACGAGAAGTTCATCTGGGGAGATGCTCAAGAACAAGCCTTCAATATCCTGAAAACGAAACTGTGCAACGCTCCGATCTTAACTCTTCCTGAGGGAAACGAAGACTTCGTAGTTTATTGTGACGCATCTAACCTAGGATTAGGTTGTGTATTGATGCAACGAAATAAGGTCATAGCTTACGCATCGCGACAACTTAAGAAACACGAGGTCAATTACGCCACTCACGACTTAGAATTAGGAGCGATAGTTTTTGCCCTAAAAATCTGGAGACATTATCTCTACGGAACCAAATGCACGGTATTCACGGACCATATGAGTCTGCAACATATACTAGATCAGAAGCTACTCAATATGAGGCAAAGGAGATGGTTGGAACTCCTTAGCGACTACGACTGCGATATTAAGTATCACCCTGGCAAGGCAAACGTCGTAGCAGATGCCTTGAGTAGGAAGGAAAGGCAACAGACAACCCGAGTGCGTGCATTAGGAATCTACCTTAAACCCGATTTGAGAACGCGCATAGCAAGTGCCCAGCATGAGGCTTTGAAGGCAGATAACATAAAGGTCGAAACCTTGCACAATCACGACAAGGACCTTGTGAGGAAGGGCGACGACGTCTATTATTTTAAGGATCGAGCCTGGATTCCTACGACTAACGAATTAAGGAAGACCATCATGGATGAAGCACACCGAACGCGATATTCCATTCATCCAGGGTCAAGCAAAATGTATAAGGACCTCAAGGAACACTATTGGTGGCCTGGAATGAAAAGAGACGTTGCTTTATATGTAGAGAAATGCCTCACTTGTGCGAAAGTGAAGGCCGAATATCAAAAGCCATCTGGATTACTACAACAACCCGAAATTCCCGAGTGGAAATGGGAACAAATCACAATGGACTTCATCACAAAGTTACCTCGAACATCAAAGGGTAACGACATGATCTGGGTTATAGTAGATCGACTAACGAAGTCAGCACACTTCATTCCCATTAAGGAAAGTTTTAACGTAGAAAAACTTGTCCAAATATACATCAACGAGGTGGTGACGCGTCACGGAATACCCACGTCAATCATCTCGGATAGAGATACTCGCTTCACTTCCAGATTTTGGAAGGCATTCCAAGAGTCGTTTGGCACACGATTGGACTTAAGCACGGCTTACCATCCGCAAACTGATGGTCAATGCGAGCGCACTATACAAACACTGGAGGACATGCTGAGAGCATGCGTTATCGACTTCGGGGGAAGTTGGGATAACCACTTACCACTAATAGAGTTCTCTTACAATAACAACTACCATGCTAGCATCAAATGTGCGCCTTCTGAAGCTCTCTACGGAAGGAAATGCAGATCTCCACTGTGTTGGTTGGAACCGGGAGATCGACAACTAATTAGCATGGACGTAGCACAAGAAACGATTGATAAGATCACAACGATTAAGGAAAGACTTAAGACTGCGAGAAGTCGTCAAAAGAGCTAAGCTGATATGCGCAAAAAGGATCTAGAATTTCAAGTCGGCTACAAAGTACTTCTAAAGGTGTCACCTTGGAAAGGTGCAATACGCCGCGGAAAGCGAGGAAAGCTTAGCCCGAGATATGTGGGACAATTTGAGATACTCGAAAGGGTAGGTCCCGTGGCATATCGTTTAGAACTACCACAAGAGCTCGGTAACATGCATAACACTTTTCATGTTTCGAGATTGAAAAAGTGCCTATCGGACGAAACACTTATCACACCTTTAGAGGAAGTACAACTAGACGAGAAACTCCAATTTGTCGAGGAACCGATTGAAATCATAGATCGAGAAACTAAGAAACTAAGACACAGTAAAATCCCCATAGTGAGGGTGCGATGGAATGCTAAACGAGGCCCCGAATATACCTGGGAACGAGAGGATCAGATGATGCTTAAGTATCCGCATATCTTCACTTCTCCCACAACGAATATCACAAGTTGAAATTTCGGGACGAAATTCTTTCAACGTGGGGAGAATGTGACAACCGTCTAAACTCAGGTCGAGAATGCTAACTTATGACCTCGATACGTATGTTCGATACTTGCTATAACTAACTTTATGTGTTACGTGGTTACGTAGACATAACTCTTTAAGCTAAGCTCGTTGTAACTCACACAAAACTTTTAACGTAGGTTTACGTTACTTAAACTTTTAAAGCGTGTGTCTCGGAACCGGAATCGGAATCGGAATCAAACCAACAATTGAACTCTAAAATACTATGAATACATACATAGAACTTTCCTAAGTTCACTTGAAATCAACCGAGAACCTTAACGAACAAAAATGCCTAACAAGAACAAAAATCGAAAATTCCGCTGAACCAGCCATTCAGCCAACGGCTGGGCTCCAGCCGGCGGCTGAGATCCTCCAGCCGGCGGCTGAAATGCTCTGGTCAGCTTTTTGATGACTCATTTCTGCATGTAACAAGAACCAAACACGTGTCAAACAACGATTGGACCCCCCTTTTGGTCCAGAAATGCCAGTCACTCACCCTTACTTGCCCCCACTCTCTCTCACAAGTTTTCAAACTCAAAACACACTCAAACACACACACAAACACTTACCTCATTCTCTCTCAAACTCACTCTCTTTTACAGAAAATTTCCAGCAATAATCACCATTAAATACACCAAATAAAACCACAAATTCGTCCATATAACAAAGGGAATCAAAGGGGTTATCTTGAATCGAGTTTTAAAGGAGTTTCTACCACCTTTGGAGCTCCAAATCTTCTCCAAACATCATCAAAGCTTTTCCATCCGGTAAAAACTCTTCTAATAGTTACTACTACTCTCTAAACTCATTGCATGTATGATCCATCACTCAAAAACAAGTTTTTATGAAGTTTCATAACCATTTTTATACAAAAACGGGTTTAAATAAAAGGTTACTTAGATCTATGTATTTGTAGCTAAAAATCCAAAAGAAACTGATATTTGAACATATATATAAGTAATCTTGATGAATATTCAGTTGCATGTCGAAATCTAGCTCAAAAATGCTTAAAATCGCGAAAATAGCAAAACAAGAAAATCTGTCTCGGCAATTCAGCCGCCGGCTGAATAAGTCTGTGCACAAAATCGTATTTTTAACGTTTTAACGAGAAATCGAGACACGTATACTTTTCACTGTTTATAAACATAATATAACAGATTACATATTTGTATTTTGAATGATAAGATGAGGTATTTAAATAACTAATTCATCATAACGATATATAATGATATTTTATGAATCGTATTAAGCGGGAAAGTGGATAGGAAATTTTGGACATAAATTTTATAGCGCGGAAGCGCTGCCCAAATTTTATTGGACATACTTATAACACTTAAACAACAAACTATTCGTTGACTAACGAGTTTAAAAGCTAACAAGTTATATACTTACACGAAAACTTGGGTTATACTAGGATTCCGGTGATTCCGAGCACCTGAGCAATTCCGAGTACGCTAGAAATCTTCGCAAACAGTGAGTTACAAACCCCTACTCTTTAAACGTTTTAATACTTTTGGGGTGAAATGCGAGTCTTAGGCTTAACTATTATTTAAGCTGAAAAAACGCATTATTACTTGAATGCTAAACGAAAACGATTTGATACGCAATGCTATTACGAAAACACTGGTATACTTTGAAAAGCTATTATGAAACACTTTGATATCTTGAATACTTATATGAATGACTATTTTGCCGGCATTGTTGAGGGTTTTGCCAACAATGTCGAGGACACGAAAGCTATATTTGCCAATGACTAAAGCAATCGATCGTCATGTTGCGGACTCTGTACAACATGGACGTGAGAAACCATTGAAAACTCCCGACACTACCAAGGACATTAGTTGCTATTAATCCCTTTGGAAAGGACCGTTAGTAGATATGGATAGCGCTATTAGGGTAGATTGACCCTCACCACAATGACTTATAACGATTGGTGCGGGTAGGCTTTAGGCTTAGCAACGATCATTGGGCAAAACTTAGGATTGTCACATAGTCGCGCTATGTGGTCAATGCCTATAAACACAAATGCTATACTCTATACTTTTATATGTGACAACTATTTTGAATGCGATGCTCTATGCATGGTTATGCGATTACAATTTGAAAACTTATGCTTTACTAAAACTTGTAGCTCACTAACTACGTC
>CAJVGC010000582.1:56434430-56457154 GCA_910822075.1 Senecio squalidus | reverse complement strand
GCGACCGCCTTGATCCGTCCATGCCTGCATTCCATACCTACACTAAATTTCCTGAAACATAAGATAAAGTGTCAACTACGAAAGTAGTGAGTGAGTTACAGTTTAGGTAGTTCGGCAAAAATATAAGTAAAGTATACAAAAATAAAAGTTTCCAAAAGGAGGTTAGCGGAGAAAAGTCGCTTAAAATTTATATACTTTTAAAGTTCAAGTAACGGGCGAATCGGTGCCCTAAGTTCGTAAAGACTAAGTAGAGTCAAATTTAGTCAAATCATAGTTGCGGAATCAATCGCTAAAAGTTCGTAAATTTATGCGTATAAGTAACTAATTAGATTTCTTGTATCAACCTCTTGGCATCTATAACTTAAGTGTTCACACTAAACCGATTGTTCAACCGTGAGGCCCCTTTCCCCGCCTATCCTACGGGAAGTTGTTCAAGTTCTTAGTAATATGTACTTAGACTGCCATCTAAGCAAGGAACGGTTCTTTCCTAAGTATCGATACCCATAATTACTAAACGGGTTTGTAGTTAATAGTGTGTAAAGTTCTAAAAAGCAGTTGGGCACTAAGTAGTTTTGTTTTAAAAAGAGATAGTTGTTCCGTCACTTAAGAGTCATGTTATAGTTCCATCAAGGGTCGGTCCGCATACAAGCATCAATAATTAGTTTAGCCGAAAAAGGGGGCAAGCCGGTAAGTTCAAGTAGAGTAAAAGTGTTTTACGCATAAGAGTTCAAAGAGTTTGTTCAAAAATAGTTCCATAGTTCCAAGTCAAAATAGTTCATTAAAGTTCCAAGTCCAAATAGTTCATAAAAGTTCCAAGTCAAAATAGTTCATAATTTGTAATAAGTCAAAGTTCACAAAGTTGCAATTTGTTCATAAATGTTTTCAAGTACAAATAATCTTATGTTTCCCCCAAAATCATGCAAAATACATATAAAAATAAGGGGTTGTAACTCACGGATTGCGAAGAATAAGAATACGAAAATTCGGTCGGAACGGTAGCCGGGAATCACGGATTGCCTAATAATACCAAGATAGTTTAATTAGTCATTATATTATTATGTTCTTTATATAATAATATAGATAAAATGTTATTAAACTTTAAGTGTCAAGGTTAAGTAATGTCCAAAATAGTCCGAAAAGGTAATTGTCACGTTTTTGTCCAAAAGTCCGATTTAACGTTTATTATTATTATGTCATAAGTGTTTTTGCTCGCTGAAGTGGTTTACATTTTTCTAAGGAAATTTGGGCAGCGCTTCCGCGCCCAAATTTCATATCCAAAAATGTACAATCCACTTCCGCTCACAAATCACCTAAAACACGATAACATATATAATATAGTCCATTTTAGTCCGATTTAGTCCATACATGTCTCAAATATTATAACATTAACCAAACTCAGTCCTAAAATGTTATATGTCAAAAAGTCAGCGGTCAAGTATAGTCTAAACGTGCTAAAAATGACAAAAACGACAAGTTTCGGAAAAACAGCAGCTCTGTGCGCCGCTGTGAGCACCAGAACGGCGCACAGAAGCCATTTTTGGTGCTCGCTGCGTCGTTCTGTGGTCTAGGACGGCGCACATGACGCAAATTTTCGAGTTTTTGTTGCAAAACGTATTTTAAGTCTTAGATTCCGACATGCAATAGGTTTAAACTTATTAAAACATCATTTTAACAGTTTATGGAGTATTTTTAGTTACAAATTCGTGGATCCAAAGACTATTTCGTTGAAAAACGTTTTTTGACCATAAAAAGTCATAGATTCGTATAAAAACTCATTTTGAACCGTTAGATCTTACATGCAAGAGTTTATTTGTATAAAAATAGTAAAAAGACAGAAATCTATCGGAGAAAAAGCTCGGATGATGAGTTTTGGCCGGATTTAGCTTCAAAAACCTTTACAAAAATGGTCCTTTTTCGAAATAATCAACACCCCTTGCTTCCCTTGATGATTCAAACGATTTGTGTGGATTAAAATGGTGTTTAGGTTGCTGGAAATCACTGGAAGGGATGAGTTCTTGAGAGAAAAGTTGAGAGAAAAAGTTTATGTGTGTGTTTTTGTTTAGGAAAAATGATAATAAAAATGAAATAATAGAAATGATGTTAATGGGAAGTTGGGACTGCAACATAGCAGTAATGAGTGCATAAAAATCGAGTTTGATTGGTTGGATTGTTGGTGGAATCGAGACATGCAGAATTTTCAAAATTCTTACAATTTTCGTCCTGCAGGACGGCGCACATGGCCTCTGTGCGTCGTCCTCGACGATTTTTTGTAATTATTTTTGTGTTTTGGCTGATTTTGTACAATTGTTTCGTTGGACCTTTTCGTTAACTAAAGTTTTAAAGTATGTTACATTATGAACTTAGGAAAGTTCATTAGGGGTTTTCTTGGTATTAGGACTTATATAATTTGATTCCGGTTGTGATTTCGACGCTGTCGCGGTTCCGATTAATGAAAGTTAAAGACTAGATGGACCGAAAGAGACATAGAGTATAAAAATGCACGTGGAATTAGACGGTTGTCACAGAGTTCCCTCAATTGCATCAGTTTTTCCTCTAAAAAGTTAAAAAAAAAAAATAAGTTTCATTAGGAGTATTAAAAAATTCATAGAAACTATACAAAAAATTCACACAAACTCTCAAAAATTTCATACAAACAAATTCATATAAATTATATATAACAAACTTATACTAAAAAATAAAAAAAAATTACCAAATTGTACAAATTAACAAACTATAACAAATTCATTTAATTATATCAAACTCATACAAATTCAAATAAAATCATACAAATTATAACAAATTTATATAATCAAAATCTAACAAATATTTATAAATTTATACTAACAAATTCAAAAAAATTGAATTACCTTAAAAGGATATAGTGGTGGCAGTTAGACACGGTGATTGATGGTAGTAACCGACGAGTGGGTGAGGCTTTAGGTGTGTTTAGGATGATTTATGGTGTTTGGTGTGTTTGATTAAGAAATAGATGATAAGGTTAGTTGTGGTAATATTGGTTTTAATTGAAAGAAGATGATGGATTGAAGATGAAACTTGAGATTGGGTTTGTTGTGATAAAAAGAGATGAGAGTTAAGTAGTAAATATAAGATTTGATTTTACCGTCGTCCCTAAAAGAAATTTGAAAAAATGAAAAAATGGGGGGAAAACAAAAAAAATTGAAGGGAAAACAAAAATCTTTTGGGACTACATTTAGGGGCGATAGGTCGTCCATAAAACCTTTATATATATATATATATATATATATATATATATATATATATATATATATATATATATATATATATATATATATATATATATATATATATATATGTATATATATATGTATATATATATATATATGTATATATATATATATATATATATAGAAATGAAACTAATCGTGTTTAGTAGGATTTTAATTTACGAAACCGATTTTCAGTTCTTCGAATGTGATGAAATGTTATAATTACCGAATTGGTGATTTATTGAATTTGCTTTAATCAAATATATGGTTCACTTGGGCATCACAATTTTAAGACACGTTTGTTCGGGATATGATTAAATACAACGATTTACTAATTTTATATAATAAAATTCAATGAATCGTGTCGATTGATTAGAAAGACATATATACTTTGCTTCATATATATGAGTCATATATATACATATGTCGGATGTGATAAAATTTCAATGATCGATAGCTAATTACCAATTAAAGTGGTTGTGGTTGTGGTTGGTGGTCGTAATTATGAAGTTCAATGATTGATTCATGAGTCGAATTTGATATAATGAAAGATAATTATTTATCTCGATTGATTAGGAAGATATATATATATATATATATATATATATATATATATATATATATATATATATATATATATATATATATATATATATATATATATATATTGCTTCATATATATGAGTTACTTGTGTTTCGTGGTCGTAATTATGAAGTGCAGTGATTGTTTCCTCATCGTCGATTTGATATAATGAAATGCAATGATCTATCTCGATTAATTAGCAAGACATGTTTCCTAATCGTCAATTTAGATATCCGATGTCTAAGTCAGAATCAATATTTTAGAAGGAAAGTGATATATGAAAAGGTTTAGAGAATAAGTGAAAATAAAAGAAAAATTGTTTGAACTTGATTCGGAGGTTTTCTATTGTGACAACCGTCTAATTTCCAGGTGCATTTTATACTCTATGTCTCTTTCGGTCTATCTAGTCTTTTACTTTTCATTAATCGGAACCTCGACAGCGTCGGAATCACAACCGGAATCAAATTAAATAAGTCCTAATACCAAGAAAACCCCTAATGAACTTTACTAAGTTCATAGTGTAACATACTTTAAAACTTTAGTTAACGAAAAGGTCCAACGAAACAATTGTACAAAATCAGCCAAAACACAAAAATAATTACAAAAATCGTCCAGGACGACGCACAGAGGCCATGTGCGCCGTCCTGTAGGACGAAAATTGTAAAATTTTGAAAATTCTGCATGTCTCGATTCCACCAACAATCCACCCAATCAAGCTCGATTTTTATGCATTATTTACTGCCAATGACAGTCCCCAATGCCCCTTTTCATTATTATCCTCATTTTCATTTTCATTTCTCATTTTATCAAACATAAAACACACACAAAACTCATTTTCTCTCTAAAACCTCTCAAGAGATCTTCATTTCCAAATAATACACCATTAAAATCCAGTTTCTATCCATACAAATCGAACCAAACATCAAGAGAAGCAAGGGGTGGCATTTATTTCGAAAAAGGACTAATCTTGTAAAGATTTTTGAGCTTTTCCTCCGGTAGATTTCTGTCTTTTTACTATTTTTATACAAATAAACACTTGCATGTAAGATCTAACGATTAAAAATAAGTTTTTATACAAATCTATGACTTTGTATGGTCAAAAACGTTTTTTTAAACGAAATAACCTTTAGATCCACGAATTTGTAACTAAAAATGCTTTATAAATTGTTAAAATGATGTTTTAATAAGTTTAAACCTATTGCATGTCGAAATCTATGGCTTAAAATACGTTTTGCAACAAAAACTCAAAAACCCGCGTCATGTGCGCCGTCCTAAGGCTTAGAACGACGCAACGGGCAACGATTTCAGCTTCTGTGCGCCGTTCTAGTGGTCACATCGGCGCACAGAGCTGATGTTTTTCCAAAAACTTGTCGGTTTTGTCATTTTTAGCACGTTTGGAGTATGTTGACCCGCTGACTTTTTGATACAATGACTCGTGGGACTGAACAAGTAAAACATATAATATTCGAGACATGTATGGACTATTTGGACTTAAATTGAACTATAATATGTATATTATTGCGTTTTAGATGATTTGTGAGCGGAAGTGATTGTACATTTTTGGATATGAAATTTAGGCGCGGAAGCGCTGCCCAAATTTCCTTAGAAAAATGTAAACCACTTCAGCGAGCAAAAGCACTTAAGACATAATAATCAAAAACGTTAAATCGGACTTTTGGACAAAAACGTGACAATTACCTTTTCAGACTATTTTAACAATACTTAACCTTGACACTTAAAGTTTAATAACATTTTATATGTATTATTATATAAAGAACATAATAATATAATGACTAATTAAACTATCTTGGTATTATTAGGCAATCCGTGATTCCCGATTTCCATTTCCGACCGAGTTTCCGTATCTTACTCTTCGCAATCCGTGAGTTACAACCCCTTATTTTTATATGTATTTTGCATGAACTTTTGGGGGAAACATAAGATTATTTGTATTTGAAAACTTTATGAATCAAATTGCAACTTTATAAACTTTGACTTATTACAAATATTGAACTATTTTGACTTGAAACTTATTGAACTATTTTGACTTTGGAACTTATTGAACTACTTTGACTCCGGAACTTATGGAACTATTTTGAACAAACTCTTTGAACTCTTATGCGTAAAACACTTTTACTCTAACTGAACTTACGGGCTTGCCCCCTTTTTCGGCTAAACTAATTATTGATGCTTGTATGCGGACCGACCCTTGATGGAACTATAACATGATCTTAAGTGACGGAACAACTATCTCTCTTTAAAACAAAACTACTTAGTGCCCAACTACTTTTTCTAGAACTTTACACACTATTAACTACAGAGTCGTTTAGTAATTATGGGTATCGATACTTAGGAAAGAACCGTTCCTTGCTTAGATGGCAGTCTAAGTACATATTACTAAGAACTTGAACAACTTCCCGTATGATAGGCGGGAAGAGGGGCCTCACGGTTGAACAAACGGATTAGTGTGAACACTTAAGTTATAGATGCCAAAAGGTTGATACAAGAAATATAATTAGTTACTTATACGCATAAACTTACGAACTTTTTAGCGATTGATTCCGCAACTACAATTTGACTAAATTTGACTCTACTTAGTCTTTACGAACTTAGGGCACCGATTCGCCCGTTACTTGAACCTTAAAAGTATATAAAATTTTAAGCGACTTTTCTCCGCTAACCTCCTTTTGGAAACTTTTACTTTTATATACTTTACTTATATTTTTGCCGAACTACTTAAATTGTAACTCACTCACTACTTTCGTAGTTGACATTTTATCTTATGTTTCAGGAAATTAAGTGTAAGTATGGAATGCATAGCATGGACGGGTCAAGGCGGTCATGTGAGAACCTCATTGGGAAAAGACTTGTTCACTACTTTTGGGAATTTTATTTGGGAACTTTAAACTTATGTATTTCGTACTAAATAATGTGACTTTGTTATTACTTCTGGACTTGTAAACTTTTTATCTTTATTTAATGACTTGAATGCCGTTGTGTTTTTATATAACCCGTGTAATGATTTTCCAGCTCTTCACATTCCGTGTTTCCGCTTTAGCGGGGTGTGACATCTATTTATATGCAAAGGCCTTTACGATGTGGCGTTATGTTATTGGTCCATAATAAACGTCTCGCTGACTTGTTTAAATTAGTGATACATGTTTGGTCATTTGTATTGTGATATGATTTTCTTTTGGCATAAAAAAACATCCTAAAGGAAATATTGGCTTTTAGAAGTTAGAAACCGTTGGTTCGGTTTTACTATCCGGTGTTTTCGTTTCAAATTTGGTTTGGTTTTGTTCGATTTTTTAATCCTTTTTTTGGGCTTCGGAAAATTGGACTCAATAAGTAATATCCTATTCACTTATTTGACAATCAAATAAAATTTGTGCCTATATATTTTCAAAAACTTTGTTAGAGACATTTTTCAGTTCTATTTTATATTTTGGAATATTTTTGGCCTAAATAAACAAATATAATCATAATAAATATATATAAAAAAATTATGATATACTTTAAATGGTTTAGTACTTAAGTTTGAGTTCGGTTTTTCGATTTAAAAGTTCGCCCTGTAATCTATCACAATTTACTTTAGTTTGTTCAAAAAATGTGTGAGAATTCAATCATGGTTTTCTCATTAAACCAAAGGCTTATAAATACAATTTAGATACATAAAATCCTAACTAACCATGAGAGAATCATGAGAAATAATATACATTCTAAATAAACAAGATATACATAATATATTGCTAATATACGCCCGCAGTCGAAGCGGAAGGAGGACGGATTTTGAGACTGTCTCTGAAGTCACCGAATAAAATACGATGAAGACCTTTGGTAAATATGTTGGCAATCTGATAGCGAGATGCAACGTGGAGAACTCGAACTTCACCCTTTGCCACCTTTTCACGTACAAAATGAATATCCATCTCGATATGCTTGGTACGTTGATGTCGTACCGGATTGCTAGAAAGAAAAATTGCACTAACGTTATCACAATACACAAGGAAAGAGTAGGTTGTCAACACCACGTAGCTCTAGGAGTAGATTACGGATCCAACAAGTTTCAGAAACAACGTTGGCAACACCACGTTATTCTGCTTCTGCACTAGAGCGGGAAAGAGTAGGTTGTCGCTTAGACGACCAAGAAATTAAGTTATCACCAAGATATACACAATAACTCGAGGTAGAACGTCGCGTGTCTGGACAACTGCCCCAATCGGCTTACGTATATGACGTAAAAACAGAAGATGTAGATTTATACAAATGCAGCCCGAGATGGAGAGTACCTTGTATGTATCGGATAATGCGTTTGAGAGCGGTCAAATGCCCTTCGTGAGGAGCATGCATGTGAAGACAAACTTGTTGGACATCATAGGAGATGTTCGGCCGTGTAAAAGTAAGGTATTGTAATGCTCCAGCTAGGCTACGGTAATGTGTAGGATCGGAGTAAGGTGAACCGGAAGTAGCCCCTTGTTTTGATTTGGTATCCACGGGTGTAGGAGAGGGTTTACACGAAGACATGCCTACCCGCTCGATGATGTCTTAAGCATACTTCGTTTGGTTCGGAAACATACCGTGGTGGTGGCGAGTGACTTTAATACCCAAGAAATAGTGTAAATGTCCAAGATCCTTCATAACAAATTCCTTTGTTAACAAAGTAGTAATCCGAGAGGCGTAAATTATCTGAAGATGTAGTCAAAATAATGTCATCAACGTAAAGCAGAAGATAAACTAATTCTTGTCCCTTATGATACACAAACAAAGAATGATCACAACTATTATGAATAAAACCAATAGTAGAGACGAGATCTGCAAACCGTTGATACCAAGCACGTGGTACTTGTTTGAGACCATATAAAGATTTTTAGAGTAAACACACATAATCAGGGTATTGCTGGTCACGAAATCCCAACTGTTGATGCATATGAACAGGTTCATTAAGAGTACCATGAAGAAACACATTTTTAACATCTAATTGATGAATTGGCCAGGATAACGTGAAACTGCCAAACTAAGTATCGTGCGTATGGTGGCGGGTTTAACCACCGGACTGAAAGTTTCATCACAGTCCACCCCAATTTGTTGAGACGTGCCATCACCAACTAAACGAGCTTTGTAACGCTCAAAAGAACCATCAGAATTAAACTTATGACGAAATATCCACATAGATCTAATAATATGCATATCAGGGGTATGAGGTACTAGCTTCCATGTGTTATTTTTAATAAGTGCATCATATTCTTGTCTCATGGCATTATTCCATTGGGGATTGGACAACGCATCTTTAGGAGTTCGTGGGAGTGGAGATGGTGATGTTATGGCCGAGAGGTTATAAGGAGTTTTTGTTTTCGAGATGCCGGACATACTACGAGTACGGATTGTCCGAGGAGGAGGAATGTCTAGGTATTAGTCTATTAGAGAGGTGTGATACCATGTGAGAATTCAATCGATGATTTTCTCATTAAACCAAAGGCATAAAATCCTAACTAACCATGAGAGAATCATGAAAAATAATATACATTCTAAATAAACAAGATATACATAATATATTTCTTATAAAATATCATTAAGTTGGACTTCTCCAGCCATGCGAATATTCAACTGTTCGCAGAAAAACGGCCACCAACGTGTTGGTAGTGTCAAGTGTGTCCACATTTCCCTATATATCAAAATGAATTCTTGCCATGGAATATTGCCAATCCTCATCTTTAAAACATAAACTCTTCTCAGCTTCACTAGCTTGTATCATGAACATGAGAAAATACTATCATCTCCTTAGCCTTAGGAGATCGAAAGGTCTCCTCGTCTCAAATCGAACCATAAACCACCATCGCGGCCACCTTCTACAACAACCACCACCATCACCTTTTTCCTATTCTCGTATATTGAAAAACACATTCAGCAGAAATGCTATTGTTTCATACAAAAATCTTACCCATAGTCATTATCATTTTCAGCTCTCTAAACTTCACACATCCGAACTACCCTTATATGAGGATGAATCCTCCTTCGACTATCAAGTAACCGTGAAATCTAGAGATGTGATTACACCGGCTGTATCACCAGGTAGCAAGCACTGGCTACCTTTATCCAACCTAGACTTGCTCCTACCACCAATTGAAGCCGGGCTTTTCTTTTGTTATAAGAAAAAAGACAATACTGACATGTCATCGGAAACTGTTATGAAAACGATGAAGACATCACTAGCTGGGGTACTATCCACATTTTACCCACTAGCTGGCGAGATTGTGTCGAACAGTCAAGGAGAACCCGAGGTGTTTTGCAACAATAGTGGCGTAGAATTTGTTCACGCCCATGCAGACGTCGATCTTAGAGATTTGGACTTTTATCACCCTGATAATTCTGTGATGGGAAAGTTGGTCCCAAGGATAAATCATGGTGTATTAGCGGTTCAGGTAAAACCACATTAGTTTAATATGCAATTAAAGTCTCTACTAAATCGATAAGGGATTGTCTAACTTGATCAAACCAGCTATAAATTGTTTCTTATGACCGGTTTCCCCAGTTTAATCTATATATATAGGCTTACCTCATAAATAATAAGAACATATATTAGAGATAAATATGTAGAAATGTATCTAATTTTACTCAAACAAAATCTATAATATGCATCAAACTTTAAATGGGTCATTGTATGAATCTCACTTCAATATCGAACTTTAGTCTATTGTAAGTATCCGAGAAATTAAAAACTGGCAAAGAGATGTGTCACCTCACGTGTCAACTTATATAGATCTCATATATGTCTAGCTACGTTCAATTGTGATATTGCATTAGATATATTTAATAAACTTATTTAAAGTTTGATATATACTACAAATTTTGGATTAAAGTTGTTTATATTTTCAAACATTTTATTCCATAAATTATGCAAATTAATACATTTCGGTTGTGTGGTCTTGGGATTTTTAGGGTCTGTTTAAGGTTCTTTTTTGAACGGACATTCTTTGGTATTTTTATTAGGTGTTTTATGTTCTAAACTACTTTTCATTTATTTCTTCAATATATTTATAGTTGAAAAAATATTCTCTACACAAATTATATAACTCGAGTTGAAACCCAAATTCAAGATGTAATCCCATAAAAAGTTTTATTTCATGAATACAAATCCTCAAATAACTAACTGAACTTTTAATGGACCAGGCAACAGAGTTGAACTGTGGATCAATCATATTATCATGTTCGTTCAAACACCAAGTAGCGGATGCGTACTCCATAGACATGTTTTTGGTGGCATGGGGTAAGTATGCGCAGTTGCAAACAATCTCCCGTATCCCATCTTTCCGGCCATCAATGTTGAACCCGCGACATCCACCTCATTATGAATCCTCTCTTGATGATCTATATGTCCCCATATCTTCGCTCCCTCCACCGTCGTCCTTTGAGGATCCTCTTTATAGTCGCATGTACTACGTTCATGCTGAATCAATTGACTATCTACAATCTCAAGCAAGCACAAAAGAAACAAAAATAAGCAAACTCTTGTCTTTCACGTCATTTTTGTGGAAATTACTAGCACATGGAGACGCTGAAGCTGAAAATGCCACTTCTAGAATGGGGATTGTCGTTAATGGACGCCGACGCTTCCTAAAAGGAAGCGCTGACAAAGAATCATCATTAGAGAACCACTTTGGAAATGTACTTTCTGTCCCATATGGTGTGGCAGTCAATAGTGATCTCAAGGAAATGCCACTTCATGAAGTTGCAGATAGCGTTCATAAGTTTGTGGCTGCAACAACAAACGAAGAGCATTTTAGGGGGTTAATTGATTGGGTAGAACTACATCGACCAACACCAACAGTTGCTAGAATATATTTTGGACTTAAAAAGTCTGAAGGCGAGGCCGTTGTAGTCTCAGGTGGACAAGGTTTACCAATTACGGATATGGATTTTGGATGGGGTAAGCCAGTGTTTGGGTCGTATCATTTCCCATGGGGTAGTCGAACTGGATACGTAACTACAATGCCGAGTGCAACTAAAAAAGGGGATTGGGTTGTTTACGTGCATCTCAAACAGAAGGACCTGGATGTGATTGAGCGCTTAGCACCCAATGTGTTTACTCCCCTTTCTATTTCTACCTTTCTTTAGTTTATAACCTCTATATCCTTTCTTGTTTACACGGTAAAGTGAGCTTTTAACAAATGGTTTCTTACGTCACATATTTTTAATGTATTTGGTTATAATTTAATGAATGTTTTGTTACCAACTATGTACATATGGAATACAAATGCAAGGATTGAGATTTACCATCACGGAATAGTAAGGCCGCAATAAAAGAAAATAATATGTCAAATATTCACACTAACTATGTAAAGATAATGTAAACTTTCCTGACTCTTTACAAACTATATTGAATCTTACCAAACACACAACTCGAATCAATGAAGAGTTCAAGTTGATTTTGAATCAACTTTATACCAAATTGATAATCATAACCGTAAGAAAGAAAAACTTAACAAACATTAATCAATCATCTGAGTGTTATAAAACATGAATCAAATGCTAGTTACGTGATTACAAGTTTCCAACCGAACTATAGAAACCCTAGTTGGCTATTGAGTGAAAGAAATGAACACAAAGAGAAAGAAATAAACGTCCAAGGGCTTGATGCTCATGGTATGAGAGTTCGTATAAGAGCATACGTAATGCAATGAACTTTTGCAAGTTTATAACCTTATCACGTCAAACATCATCTTTTTATAAACCATTGTTTCTTATAAATTTAGTCATTTATTCCTCTAAACTTATTAAGTCCATATTTTAGTCTCATTTGTCATTTTACTAATATAATCTAAATAAAAAAGATAAAAGTTTTATACTTTTTATATTAAAAGGTGTTAGAATTAGTTATAAAACCCATTATTGTTTCTCTCTCCTAAGTTTATAAATTTGTTTTTTCTTTTCTATGGACTTTCACTATAAACTTGTCAAACTAATACACTAATGTTCTATGAACTTCACGTCAGTGGCGAGTCTATGATGGTAATGAAGGTAGGTCCTAAGACAAATTAGACGACAAAAAGTGACGGATCGAGCCGTTTGGAGATGTTAAACGGGTTGGGTCGAAACTTACTACGAATATACATAAAAAGAAAAGTAGTGGGGATAAACAAACAATACTAAAGTTAAGTAGTTAAGTCACATTGTTTCATAGATCCAATGATAAGTTTATGTAAGTGGTATACGTTACAAGAATTTTACCCATAATGGAAATAAGTAAAATCGTGATTACTTAATATGATATTGTTATTGTTATTTGTTAACTTTGAAATAAAATGTATTGTTCATATAACATAACTAATAAACTTGATTGATTTTCAAGTTAATAATATTTATGTATTTATGAGTTTTAGACAACGTGTAGGATCGATATGATTACTTAGATCAAGATTTATCAAAGAAGTTGAAGCGGATAAACACTTTAATATTCACAAATTTATGATAATCGAATATTGTATATATAAAAACAATAAGAACAAACAATAACGATTACCATCAAGCCTCAATCTATTAATAAATTAACAGACGTATTTCTTTACATACAAGGATCTATAAAAGACCTTGAGGCTAAACCTCGCTATCCTAGGAACCATCTAACAACACGAGCCTCAATCTATTTGATCAGAATAGACGTGTTTCTTCTCTTTACAAGGATCAATTTGACCTTGAGGCTGAACAAAGGGGAACGATCTCAAGTGGTGAGATCGTTTGGTGTTTTCCTAAAGAATAAACATGATGAAAAACCACACCAGATCTCTTTATATATAGAGTCTCATATTACTTACATAAGGAAACCTAGTTACATAAGGAAACCTAGTTATATTAGGAGACTAATTCTTTTAGATCTTTATCTTGAACATCAAGTCTTTCATAATTGAGTTGCAGCAATAGTAATAGATTTCCAGCAGTAGTAACAGAGTTCCAGCAGTAGTAACAGAGTTGCAGTAGTAACAGATCAGGAGCAGTATTAACTGACTTGCAGTAGTAACAGATCAGGAGCAGTATTAACTAACTTGCAGTAGTAACAAATCAGGACTAACCGTGTTCTTTTGAACTGCGCAATACTAACTGTTGTATGCAACGCAACTTTTCCATAACAATCTCGACAATTTAATCCTAACAATCTTCCCCGGAAACTTATGCTTTCTACATTCAAAGCAATAAGTTTCTTCAATGTAAATTGTTGATGAGAATGCTATCACAACTACTATTTCAACTTTGTCTTCTCCATGTTTCCTTGATGTATATGCTCAGTTTAAATTTTGTCTCATCAAATCAAAATCAATAATATGGATAATAAATTATCCCAACAATCTTCCCCTATTTGATGATGACAAAACAAACACTAAACTGAGAACTTTAAAAACTTCTCCTTCAACTGAGATCTCTTGTGAACAAGTTGATACTTCTTCTACCGTTGATATTTCTATCAAAACACGCCACTTTTTTTTTTTCTTAAGTAGACTTTCGATACTTTGAAGTCTTCAAATCTTGTTCCATGCCACCACACTTTATATCTTCCCCTTTTTGTTATAATCCATTAAGGGAACATCTCTTTACGAACTATGAACCATATTAAACTCTCAATCTAAGCTTTCCAATGTATCAAATTACCCTCCATGAAGCACAATACTAATAATGAATTCGAACAGTAGACACTCAAACTAGAAGTTGTAATAAAGTTAAAGTAGTATACCTTCTTCGTTGAATCAGGAGTTGTTCTTCTTATAAGATGTTAAATCATTATGCACAAGCAAAAACTTCTCCCTCAAGTGGTACATGTATAAGATCACATCCAACTGTTCCAAGCCTCATATCCACTTTTGGAACATATTCTTCCCCTTAAACCAATATTTTCGGCTTACAGCAGCAGATTCCGAAACCTAATATCTCACGAATAAAAGCTCCGATCGAAAATCCCTTCGGTCAGATTGCGATTTTATATGTCCAGACCATACAGTCCAAATTTCGTCCAAATCCGACGGCTAACGAATTAGTTATAACCTTTTTACTACGGATGCCCAGATTATGACGAACACAAACCCTAGTATCCAAACTTGTAGATTTCCTTCTTTCTTCTTCTTCTTCTTTTTCTTCTAAACTTGTGGATCTTTGATCTAGAGCACCTCATGTGCTCTGATACAACTTGAAGGATCGATATGATTACTTAGATCAAGATTTATCAAAGAAGTTGCAGCGGATAAACACTTTGATATTCACAAGTTTATGATAATCGAATATTGTATATATAAAAACAATAAGAACAAACAATAACGATTACCATCAAGCCTCAATCTATTAATAAATTACCAGACGTGTTTCTTTACATAAAAGGATCTATAAAAAGACCTTGAGGCTAAACCTAGCTATCCTAGGAACCATCTAACAACACGAGCCTCAATCTATTTGATCAGAATAGACGTATTTCTTCTCTTTACAAGGATCAATTTGACCTTGAGGCTGAACAATGGGGAACGATCTCAAGTGGTGAGATCGTTTGGTGTTTTCCTAAAGAATAAACATGATGAAAAACCACACATTTGCAATGTCAAGAGATCTCTTTATATATAGAGTCTAATATGACTTACATAAGGAAACCTAGTTACATAAGGAAACCTAGTTATATTAGGAGATTAATTCTTTTAGATCTTTATCTTGAACATCAAGTTTTCAATAATTGCGTTGCAGCAATAGTAATAGATTTCCAGCAGTAGTAACAGAGGTCCAGCAGTAGTAACAGAGTTGCAGTAGTAACAGATCAGAGCAGTATTAACTGACTTGCAGTAGTAACAGATCAGGAGCAGTATTAACTAACTTGCAGTAGTAACAAATCAGGACTAACCGTGTTCTTTTGAACTGCGCAATACTAACTGTTGTATGCAACGCAACTCTTCCATAACAATCTCGACAATTTAATCCTAACACAACGTAAAGGATTGTTTGTAAATTATACAACTAACAGTTAAAAACAAATATAAAAATATATGTGTTGGGTGAGATTTGAACCCTTGAACAAAATAACTGAATATTTAGTATCACAAAAGGGTGTAACCACTCCACCAGGACCACATCTTTAGTTATACTTTTGTAAAACAATTATGTTACTGTGAGATGTTTGTAATCTTTTGAGGTATGTCCTATGAAAAAAGTCTATATCGTTTCTAAACTATTTTGAAAATTAAGGTAGGTCCGAGGACCTGCCTAACTTAATACTAGACTCGCCACTGCTTCACGTGGACCTACTCTATAAATCCCGTTACGGATCCTCTAAATACACAAAATGTTGCACTACAACTCTTCTTTTGATGTTTTCAACTCTTCTTTTGATATTTCGCACCCTCTCATACAAAAACAAACCTAATATACATATTTGAGAGGATGATGATGATGCTATAGACAATGTTCAAAAGTGGACATTTGACTATGATAAAATATGTGAGCTTTGATTTAAGATGATTATAGTTGAATAATTACCATTTTCGTTTGTTGAAAAAGGGGGTTTTAAGAGTTTATAAAATGTGTTTGTCCAAATTTTAAGTTACTTGTTTTACTGTTTCAAGGAGTTATGGGGAATATTTTGTTGATGAAGAAACAAAATTTAACAAATATTTTAATCAAACTACCATTTAGACTTCTATTCGAAGGATTAATTAAATGGGTTTAATCGTACACTTTATTGATGATTGCCACACCCCGCTAAAGCGGAACACGGGATGTGAAGAGCAATAGCATTCGATACACAAGTTTATAATTCTACACCAAGTTGTATTAAAAGAAACATAACCTCAAAGGTTTACAAGTGTTTAAAACATCGTTTACATATCCAAAATACAAGGTAAGTGTTCATAGCCAAGCCACCCGAACCTCTTCCCATTCTTGAAGTCATCAGCCCAAAGCATAAGTATCGTCTCCAAAGTTTCTCATTTCCCGAAAATACGAGTCAAGTGTTAACTACGGGAGACATAGTTAGTGAGCTACAAAGTTTAAGTATTCAAAGCGTTGACGCATAGCAATGCGTAAAGTATAAGTAATCGAGTTTCGACGCATAGCAATGCTTAAAAATATAGCATTCATGTAGTTGTCGCATAAGCATGCGAAAAGTATAGTATTCAAAAGTAGTCGCATAACCATGCGTAAAGTTTAGTATTCGTTTTCGTAGGCATTGACCACATAGCGCGACTATGTGACAATCCTATGTATTGCCTAATGATCGTTGCTAAGCCTATTGCCTACCCATTTAGAATTATGCACCATCGTTATATGTCGTTGTGGTGAGGGTCAATCTACCCTAATAGCGCTATCCATATCTACTAACGGTCCTTTCCAAAGGGATTAATAGCAACTAATGTCCTTGGTAGTTGTCAGAAATTTTCAATGGTTTCTCACGTCCATGTTGTACAAAGTCCGCAACATGACGATCGATTGTTTTAGTCATTGGCAAATATAGCTTTCGTTTCCTCGACATTGTTGGCAAAACCCTCAACAATGCCGGCTAAATCGTTATTCGTTTTAGTATTCAAAATATCAAAGCATTTCATAGTAGCATTCAAAATACATAAGTGTTTTCGTAATAGCACTGAGTATCACATCGTTTTCATAAAAGTATTCAAGTATCAAAGCGTTTCATAATAGTTTTCGAGTATCAAAGCGTTTTATAATAGTTTTCGAGTATCAAAGCGTTTCACAATAGTTTTCGTGTAACAAAGCGTTTCACAATAGTTTTCGAGTATCAAAGCGTTTCGCAATAGTTTTCGTGTAACAAAGCGTTTCACAATAGTTTTCGAGTATCAAAGCGTTTCAAAGTTTGCTTCAGCTTAAATGTAGTGTCTAAGCCTAAGACTCGCATTTCACCCCAAAATGTAATAAAAGCGTTTAAAAAGTAGGAGTTTGTAACTCACTGCTTGCGAAGATTTCTAGCGTGCTCGGAATTGCTCGAAGGTGCTCGGAATCACCGGAATCCTATTTTATACCAAGTTTGGCGTAAGTAACATTATTTATTAGTTCATACTATCGTTAGTCAACGAGATGCTTATGTTATAAGTGTTTGTAATTAGTTTTACAAAAATCGGGCAGCGCTTCCGCGCTATAGTTCTAAATCCAATTTTTAACACTTTCCCGCTTACAATTTTTATAACACTAAATATGCTAATTCATTAATCATATTAATATGTTAACATGTCCAAATAGTCACTTTATACTCAAGTTTAAGCTTATTACAGGTTCTTTAATATGGTTTTAAGTAATAAGCTCAAGATCGCATCTTATACCGAAAATTACAATTTTTCAGAAATTCTGCAAATGGAATATTAGATTTACCTATTCTTAGTATAAATTGTTAATTTATTTCTTAGTGTTTAATATTAGATTTAATTACATAAATCGTTCTAATGGTTTATTCAAAATTTCGAATTTCGTCCCTAAATTTAAAAAGTTGTATAAATCGTCTATTTTTTAGAAAATAATTAAACTTTTTGTTCCTAAAATGGATGTCCGTTAAAAACATCTTTTAAAATTGTTTATAACTAATTACACATTTCGTTCCCAATGGACGACTTTTACAAATTTTTAAACTTATGGACGAAATCCGTATTTGAGGTAAATTATAGGGATGATTTATGTAATAAAATCTAAATATTATTATGTTACCATTGAAATTGATTATTAGATATATTGATGATTCCTATTGAGGTATGTGGTCCTGACAAACGACTCAAGAACAAACCTTACCCGAAAAAATCCTTGGTCGGACCAAACACCCTAGCCGGGAACGCTCCTAGTCGGACAAGGCATAGCCCCGTGTCCGGGCTCGAGCTACTAGGCCGCTACGTAATTTGTTCTATACCCGGCACAAGGAGAGCCCCACTCTCGATGAAAAAGGCCCACGCCTCGGGACACACTTGTCGTGTACCTGACACACACAACTTGTTCCATACATGGCATACTGAGCCTCGTCATCGAACAAACCAACTCAGTCGATGGTCGCTATCCGGGCTTGAACGCCCCGCTCTCGAGAAAACATGGCCCGCTTGGCAAGTCTTGTACTATGCCCGAACCAGGTCTAGCCCCGCTCTTGAGAAACTAGGGCCGGGTGATTTTGTTCCATACTCGGCCAATACTGGCATGGTACCCGGACAAGGAACAAGCCTCGTGTCCGGGCTCGAGCTACCTAACTCGGTCACATTTGTTCCATACCCGGATAAGCCTTAGCCCCGTCACCAAGTAAACATGCCCCGTGCCCGAATGAACTATACCCGGAAGTGTCGGGCTGGCAAGGCCCCGTGCACTAGGAAATGTGACATGTCTAGCTTCGTAACCTGCGTGACACGAACGTTAATGTATACTCGTGTCTCGTTCGCGCAGACACAATAACCAGACGTCATATAACGGCTAGATTATCCTCGTTGACTTAAGTTGACCGAGTGTGATGTATACGTATACTTACATCACATACCTATTTATGGGTCATAAAATGACGGCCCATGAACTTAATCATGTCCCATGGCCCATAAATGGAAAACCTAGTTTTTGCCTATAAATAGCATTCTAATCATTGTCAGAAACATTCAATTCTGATCATTTCCATTTACACACACACACGTTCAAGAGAGATTTTCCCACTCTCTTACGTCACCAAGCTTAATCATACGTCACCTTAGGCTCGCTAAGAGCTTGGTAGGTTCGCACTGCCCTAGCAGGAGTTCATATCGATTTATCCAACACCCCAAACCATTGAGCTCGTCAAGCGTTGCTCAAACATTGGCACCATCCGTGAGACCGTTTTAGAACAATGGTTTTCACTAAGTCTCTTCTCAATGCTTCAATCTCCATCGATTCAGGCCCTTCCATGAATCCCCCACCAAGTACTCCCCTCCCTCGGTGGATATCAACGCCACTCCCCCAAACACCCAAGGCACAGGCACGGGATCCGTGACGGGAAATGCTAGAAGGATCAGCGAGGAAAACTTATCTGGTGTTCGGACTAGACTATATCCCTTCAGGTTTAATTTGGACTAATTAGTTATTTGTTAAATAGGTTAAAACGATGGGTTATGGGTTAGATGGATTATGAGTTTAAAATATGGGTTTAGATTAAAACATGGAGCATGGACTATTTGATAACACAAAATGGATTAAATGAATGCCCAATGAATCGGGTTTATGATACGGGCTAAAACTAAACAATATCGGGTTAGGCAAACGATAGTGGCTAGGCTCGAATTAATGAATTCTCATCAAATATAATAACTCAAGAACTTAGCAAACGTAAACAAAATAAAGTATGACCGGAGATTACTAGAAACATCTAAATATGGAAAGTTTACTTATCCGCTTTAATTATAACTAGTTGTGACCACACAAAACGTTTAACTTTCTAAAGTTTGACGTAAAAGCTCAACCCTACGTAACGGTAAAATTCATAACATGTCATGCAAGTTTCCGTTATATAAAAGATTCACCAATGTTTTTCATCCCAAGTAATCACATATAAGTGGCAAGTTTTAGAATCATGGCAAGTAAAAGTTAACAAGTAATAATAGGCAAACTAGAGGGAACGTTGACTAACAGAAGTTTACGTTGACCAGACGGATTTAGTGACGGTTGTCACAATCTATTGGAGGAAGATTATCTAGGAGAAGAGGAAAATAGGCGGACGCGTACTTGGGAAGACAAGATTGCAACATATAGGCGTATGGACATGGAGTTGCGTGATCGACACCTCTTGTGGTGCTCTTATCCAACACATTGTGCGTCTCCCACCAAATTTCCGTACTCGTTAATATATTAGTAATTGTTTTTTTTTACAATACATGTAATGGTTTTTTTATTATTACATCATTTTTTCTTAAATAATGTTTTAATAAATATAATGTTTTTATATATTGAATTTGTATTTAAATTAATAAGAATATGTCAGGTTCTAGAAAAACTGACTGACGGGTTAATGTTGACATTAACTTAGTCAATTTTTAGTCGATTTGGTGATTAGCTAAATTGACAAAAACTAACCGTATCAGTTACGTCAATCATTGAAAGTGATCTAACAAATTTGCTTACATATTTAAGTAGTTTGATCACCCTCCGAATTAGGGGCTTCTTATTGGTGTTTTTATATTTTTTCTATTCTTTTTTTTTTTGAAACGGCAAATGATTGTACATCGGAGCCTACTCGTAATATTACAACGAGCACCCCCAGGTTCGAGCTCCGCAAAGCGGGCAAACCCAGCCCCCCACGGGGGTCTCCAGGGGAAAATTCGTCATGCGTGCCTTAAGAGGCATAGGTAAAATTACGCTATTGCGACGACCACAAGGGTCGAACACACGACCTCAGCCCACATGGGTATAAAACCCGGTGCATCACAACAAGCTAGGCTGGAGATCATTTGCTTCCATTCTAACTCTTACTTAACCAACAATAAATATGTTAATATACTTTATTCTTTTTCTATATTTAGAAATTATTATTATTATTATTTTTAATTTATTAGCATTTATAAACATAAACAATATATTAACATATATTAATTATTGAAAATATGGAGAAATAGAAAGAAAAAAATGTATGCATTTATAAGTGAAAGAAAATAATATGTACACCTTTAATTGCTTACAAATATAAAAGATATCCACATATAAAAGCATAAAGATAAGTTTATATATGAAAATATAAAGTGACACATTTTTAAGTGTCTGAAAGGTAATATGTTTGTACAAGCTTATAGTTGTGTATATTTTTTTTTATCAATTAGAAACATGTAAATATATTACCCTGTAACTATATAAACAATATATATATAAATCATGTACTTAATCTTTTAACAAATTAATAAAGAAAATATTTACAAACATTTTAGAAATTTTGAAAAAATATATGTATAAAAGTTTTCTTGTAGTCTTTTTACTCAACTTTAAATGTTTAAATTGGGGTCAGCAATACCCGAACCAAAAACCGAAATCGAAAAAACCGAAAATACCAAACCGAAAAACCGAGCCAATACTAAAAACCAGCGGTTTGGGTTTTAATATTTGAAAAACCGGATTTTTCGGTTCGGGTTTTATGTAGGAACCGAACCATTTGGACCCGAACCGAATCGTTTATCTTATTAAAGTTAAATTTCAATATCTTATTACTATATTATAACAATATAAATATAATTATCATTATATTTATCTATTTTGAATTCCCTCTCGAAAATTAAAAAAAATTCTTATCCTAAATCTTATAAATAATTCAAAATATGGTGCAATGCATACATTTGTATTTTTGTGATATCATGTCATTGAAATCATATTATTATTTTTTTACTATTATGTGTATGAAATCAAACTGTTCAATATACAAATATGTGTTCTCATATTGGTATATATGAAAGATGTTAAAAATCATTGCAAATATACATATATGTGTAGATTTTAGTATGCATCTTTTAGGTTATTTACAACCTTTTTACAATGCTATTGGACTAAAAATCTTACGAGACCTAGTTTGTTTTAACCTCATCTTTTATTATGAAAAAAATCGGAAAAAACCCAAACCGAACCTAAAAGACCGGAACCGAAAAAACCAAAACTGGGTTGAAAACCCAAACCGAACGTGTTCTATGGTTTTAGATAAACCGGTTTTTTCGGTTTGGGTTTAAATTTAGATAAAACCCGTCCAACCCGATCCATGCTCACACCTAGCTATTCAAATATGTCCTAAAAGAAAGTGCAAATGAAGTGATTTGTTGTAGTGGGCCTATGTTATGTAGTTTATCCATGATGTAACCTGACATAAGATTATATTATAGCAGCCCAAAAAAAAGAGAGTAGTGCAATGGCCCAAGTCGGATACATTTTATTGCGTGCTCGGACAACAAAGAGAGAGTTTA
>CAJVGC010000582.1:56406191-56434330 GCA_910822075.1 Senecio squalidus | reverse complement strand
AATCGACGGACGGATAGCAAATACCGTATTGACTGAGGAAGACTACGATCAAGTCCATCCAGATGATATTGAGGAAATGGACATCCGTTGGAATATGGCGATAATGACTAGGAGAATCAAGAACTTCCTCAATAGAACTGGGAAGAAATACACTGGGGAGATCGAAAGACCGGAATGGGATTTGACAAATCGAAAGTCAAATGCTACAAATGCAACAACTATGGTCATTTTGCTCGAGAATGCGGTCAACATTCGCAAGAAGTTCGTAGAAACGACCAAGGAGATAGATACGGTAGACAGAACCAGGTTATCAAACCCCTCCTCAAGGTCGAAGTTATCAGCAAGGAGGTTATCAAGGTCCAGCTACTCGAAACCTTCGTATTCAAGATGCTGAAAAGGACGAAACCGCTCTTATGGCTGTCGATAACAAGGTTGATTGGAATGCGTTTGAAGACATTGCTCAGAGAACGGAACACTTTGCTCTTATGGCTTCTACATCAGACGCTTCATCTCCGAAGCGTGAGGTAGACATCAATCCCTTCAAAGCTACGTGTTCTAACTGCAGCGAGCTTGAGGCCCAACTCGCTGTATGGAGTACATCGGCAAAAGAATTAAACTCTGAAGTTAATGTTTTAAGATTAAATAACGATGCTTTAACCAAAGAAAACAAAACCTTAAATGTTTTTAAGAAAGAAAAATTGGTTGAAATTTCGGATTTAAAAATCTTAATTACTCGTCATGTCTCCAAAATCAAAGAGTTTTCCGATGCACTTGCAGCCGAAAAACTAACTGTTGCTAAAAAACAGAGTGAAATTGATACTCTGAATGCAAAGTTAGCTGCAATTGCCAATTCAAAAGAAATTTTGAATCAGTTGATTGAGTCACAGAGGACAAATTCCAAAGACAAGGGTGGATTGGGGTATACTAGTATGCCACCACCAAAGCACTTCACCCCGATCCCGGTCGATGGTGTGTCCGAAGACTTATCTCAGTCCTCTTCGATGACCTCTGAAGCTCCCAAAGCTGAAGTAAATGGTCCAGAAGCAAGCGTTAGGGAAAATGAGTCTAAAGTCGTTTTAGAACGTCCAGACCATAAGTCCAAAGACCTAAATGACCTAAAAGACGTCCACTTAACTGCCCATCAAGAGAGTCTTTTTGAAAAGGTCATTCAACGCCTTGAGAGCCGTCTTATAACTAAGATGGACAAGAAGCTTGAAAAACTTCAAGTGCGTGAAGAAAAACGGACTCTTAAGCAGTCCAAATCTGAGTCAAAGTCTAGCAAGTCCAAGTCTAAGGGTAAGGAGAAAGTTGAAGAAAACAAACCTCTTCTCACCGTCCAAACCCCTATGACTAAGATTTTCACTACGGGAGAGGCTTCTTCTTCTAAGCCTAAAACGATGTCTCCCAAAGTGTCTAGACCAATTCCTCAGACCAAGGCATCTCCTCGACAAGCACTTCCCAAAGAGAAGATTCTAACTTCTCCAATTCAGACGGACATTTCAAATGATCCCAGAATCTGCTATTATTGTCGAAACGAGGGACATATTTCCAAGGTCTGCCCACATTTACAAGGTTTGATCTTGAAACGTAAAGCATCACGTCCTGTTTCTAAGGAAAAGAGTAACACACCAAAGAAGGATCAACTGACCAAATCCAAAGTTGATTCTTCTTCAGTCCAAGTCAAACATCAGGATGACGCATCGACCTCGACCGATTACCAGAAAACACTCAAAACGGTTGATGTGATCATTCTCGATGAAAATGGACGACCCAAGTCTGTATCGGCTTGGGTCCCCATTACCGACTGATCCTCTATTATATGTGCAGAGACGACCGAAGCGAGCTGGAGGCAGAAATGTTTGGATTGTCGACAGTGGTTGTTCCAGGCACATGACGGGAGATCTCAACCTAATCACTGACTACTTCGTGGTTGATGGGGGAAATGTCCTATTCGCTGGGGAAAAGGGTGGCAAAATTATGGGTCAAGGAAAGATCTCTAACGGTGTGGTGACCTTCAAGAATGTCAACTACTGTAAAGAGTTAAAGCATAATCTACTCAGTGTTTCGCAAGTCTGTGATGAGAATTTTACTACCTTGTTCACGGATAAGGAGTGTATGATTCTTCGCGAGGGATTTGTGATAGATCCAGACTGGGTATTGATTAGAGCTTCGAGGATAAACGACATCTACTGTCTCGACATGACGGAAGTTTCATCAAGTGAAGAGCACCTGTGCTTGATGTCTAAAGCCTCGGAACGGGAGTCGATTATGTGGCACAGACGTATGGCTCACATCAACTTCCGCCGAATGAATTACTTAGTGAAGCATGAGCTAGTCACCGGAGTACCCAACATGAGTTTTGCGATGAACGATTCATGCATTTCATGTGTAAAGGGCAAACAACACAAGAAATCGCATCCTTCAAAGCTCGTGAACTCTATCTCAGCTCATCTGGAATTGCTTCATATGGATCTTTTCGGTCCAATAAGTGTAAAGAGCAAAGGAGGAAAATCTTACTGCTTGGTAGTTACCGATGACTACTCGAGATTCTCATGGGTTTTCTTCCTAGCGAAGAAGGATGAAACTGCTGAACGACTAAAGTTTCTTCTTCTTCGACTAGAAACTCTTCTCGAGTTAAAGGTCATATCGATTCGGAGTGACAATGGAACGGAGTTCAAGAACAACGCAGTGGAGCTGTTTTGCTTATCAAAGGGTATTACTCATCAATACAGCGCTCCTAGAACTCCGCAGCAGAATGGAATTGCAGAACGGAAAAACATAACACTCATCGAAGCAGCTCGTACGATGCTTTCGGATTCTAAGCTACCAGTTTCTTTCTGGGCTGAAGCAGTCAACACAGCTTGCTATGTTCTTAATCGAGTTTCTTTGGTCAAGCGTCACAACAAGACAAGTTACGAATTGGTCAACAAAAGAAAACCGAATTTGCAGTTTCTCGAACCTTTCGGGTGTCCTTGTGAGATCATGATTACGAAAGTAAGAATATCAAAGTTTGGTGAAAAGACTCATCCTGGTTATTTTCTCGGCTATTCGGCAGACTCTCCATGTAAACGGGTTTTTGATAAGACTACGGGAACGATCGAGGAAGCTTATGAAGTTACTTGTTTTAGGTATACTCCATCTACACCGGATGATGGTCCAGAACACTTCTTTGATTATGACTCTCTATTCAAGTCCTTCAATCTCGACTATCATGGTGTGTCCATTCCGGTTAAAGAAAATGAAGTGGTCAGGATGCAAGGGGGAGAATTTGACGATACCTTCTTTTATCAGTTTCACGATCAAAGTGAAGATGCATCACCAACCACTTCATCTGCTCCGATTTCGATTCAGGATATAGTCATTGAGCTTCCAATTCAACCAGCTCCGGCTCAGCCAGATTCGTCAATCTATGAAACTGCATCCGATGATTCAGACAGTGATTTTGTAGATTCAGCAGCTCAGCTTGAAAATGCTTCGGAAGAAAGTGACGAAGAGGAACCTGCTGTCAACGAAAGTGTTCAACCTAGTACCGAAACTAATGTTGACGTCTCTAATCTTGAAGCAGCAATCAATGACATGGGATTTCCTCAGTCAAGGATTCACACCACTCATCCTGTTGAGAATATTATCGGCGATCCACATCAAGGCATTCATACACGAAGTCAGATTCCAGCTCCAGCCGTGGAGAATGTGGAAGCTCAGGAAGAAAGTGAAGAAGAAAATGAAGCTGAAGAAGTAATTGAAGCTGGAGAAGAAAATGAAGCTGCTGAAGAAGTAATTGAGGCTGAAAATGTCATAACTCCGAGAAGATCGATCAGAGAAAAGAAACGTCCCGCATTTATGGAAGATTTCGAAGCATGCTTTCTATCTCAAGTAGACCCAAAGAATGTCATTGTAGCACTAGATGATCCGTTCTGGGTGGAAGCTATGCAAGAAGAACTTCAACAGTTTCTAAAGCTGCATGTGTGGGAAAAGGTGAAGCCTCCGAGAAGAGAAAAGATCTTGAAAACAAAGTGGGTGTACAAGATCAAACGAGATGATAAAGGCGAGATAGTGAGGAATAAAGCTTGTTTAGTCGTTCAAGGTTTCAAACAAGTTGAAGGTCTAGATTACGATGAAGTCTACGCACCAGTTGCTCGTTTGGAATCCATTCGACTTTTCCTCGCATTCGCTTCCCACAAACGATTCAAAGTTTACCAACTCGACGTGAAGAGTGCGTTCTTATATGGTGAAATTCGTGAAGACATCTATGTCACTCAGCCACCGGGCTTCGAGGATTACGAACATCCTGATCACATTTTCAAACTCAACAAGGCCCTCTATGGTCTTCATCAAGCCCCGAGAGCTTGGTACGGTACGCTTTCTGACTACTTGATAAACAACGGGTTTACAAGAGGCACGGTCGACCAAACTTTGTTTACGAAGAAACGAAAAGAACACTTACTGCTTGTTCAGATTTACGTCGACGACATCATTTTCGTCTCATCGGACGATTCTATGTGTAAAGACTTCGAGAAGTTGATGACATCGATATTTGAAATGAGTGCTATGGGTGAAATGAATTTGTTCTTGGGGTTGCAAGTTCAACAATCCAAGAAAGGGATTTACATTCATCAAACCAAGTACGTGCAAGACATATTAACTCGATTCGAGATGCTGAACTGCAAACCGGTTAGCACTCCTCTCGAGATTAATCACAAGCTTGGTCCAGCACTTCACGAGGAAGTCGTAGATTTGAAGCTATATCGCTCAATGATAGGCTCTCTGATGTATCTGACGGCTTCTCGTCCGGATATCACATTTGCTGTGTCTTTGTGCGCGCGTTATCAAGCTGCTCCTAAGGCATGTCATTTGAAGGTTGTGAAGAGGATTCTTTGCTATCTCAAGGGGAAACCAACTCTCGGTCTTTGGTATCCGTATGATGATCAAAACTTCGAGCTGACGGCGTTTTATGATTCTGATTATGGGGGTTGCAACTCAGACATGAAGTCCACCACTGGCGGCTGTCAGTTTCTTGGTTCGCGTTTAGTCTCCTGGCAATGCAAGAAGCAAAATGCGGTTTCTTTGTCATCTACGGAAGCTGAATACATTGCAGCCGGAAGTTGCTGTGCTCAAGTCCTTTGGATCCAGCATCAGCTTCGCGACTACGGTTTGATTGTCTCTCGCACTCCTATTCACATAGATAACACTGCAGCAGTGTGCATCATACGCAATCCGGTACAACACTCAAAAACGAAACATATCAGTATTCGTTTTCACTTTATTCGGGATTGCTATGATAAGAACTTGATCACATTACTTCAAATCGCCACTGAAGATCAAAAGGCCGATCTTTTGACAAAAGCTTTTCACAAGGGTCGATTTGAAGAATTGATCAAGTTAAACCGTCTCACTATTCAAGAAATCGCGTAACACGAACCTATTTTGTAAATATTTGAGTCTTTAAAATTAAAAAAAAAAAAGAAAAAAAAAATTTCAAAAAGATTTTTGGTTTTAAGTTGTAGTTTGATTTCTAAGTCTTTTAAAATTAAAAAAATTCAAAAAAATTTAACGTTTCTTAGGTTTATAGCTTTTCTTTTTCTATTTTACGGTTCTCGTGTTTTTTTTTGTTTTGTTTTTTTTTGAGTGATTTGGAGTAACAGGAAGAATCTTATGAGCTGACATACGTTTTATGGATCACATTCTTCCGGATAGACGGTTTTTCGAAGGACTCTTGACGAGTTGAAGGCTCCAAGTGCTTACATATGCTTGATAGATCACATGCCTTCGCCGTTGAGTTTAAAGTTTCTTGACGATCTGGAGACGTCAAGTTTAAAGGTTCTTTATCACCGGATAAAGTGTAAAGGTTTGAAAATGTGGTCGTTTCATCTCTAGGATAGAGTTTAAAGGCTAAAACTTTGTTTTCTATTAATAAGTAATAGTTTAAAGATAAAAACGTGACTTAAAATAAGTTTAAAGACGAAAAACGCGCGAAAAACACATAAGTTTAAACTGGCCTGCGTAACTGTTTTTTAAACAGTTACGCTGACGTAACTAAGAGATACGTTACGTATCTATGTGTGTGTACTTGTCAGTTACGTAACTGTTTTGGGCTTTTTGTTTGTTTGGCCCGAGTTCATAAGCAAAATTGGGCTTATTTTGTTTTGGTCTGGCCCAACAAGAAGTTAAAGGGGTAAAGAAAATTGATTGTTACTGTTTCACCAAAATCACCGAGTTTCCTTTCAAGAATTACGGGAGTCAAAATTCATCAAGTTTTTCTTACTTTTTCTTGCTCGAAATCTTCATCTACACACAAGGTTAGATTTCGAAACCCATATACATGATTAATTTAACTGTTCTTGGTTGATTTTGGGTAAGTAAGGTTCGGCGGTTTGGGAGTCACATTTTGAAAACTCAAAAATCGACAATTAAAACTTGAAATTGATGATGATTAAACATCATACACTGAATTTCGAGTACCATGGTATGGTTTGATTGTTGATTTTCGGCTTTAATCGAATGTTTAAAGAAAAATTGAGGTTTTAACCTAAAACTGTGACTTTAACTGAATGTTGTCCACATAGTTGTTCAAATTGTGTAGTGTAAAGATTAATGTTACTCGGAATATAGCTAATAATAGGATTTTAAGATGAAAACCATAGCGTATTTAGAGTTTCATTAAAAATTTGAAAATAGGGGGTCTGTCAGAACAGTTGTGCGACGTAACTGTTAGTTACGCAACGTAACTAAGGCATTATGTTGTTTAAGTGCTTAGCGCGTAACTACTAGATACGTGAACGTAACTGCTAGTTACGTAAACGTAACTGTTTAAAGAAGATGTTCTCTGACCCATGGAAATGGGTAGTTACGCTGCCAACGTAACTGTCAACAGATTCACATCTGTTTTTCAAATTCAATTTGTTTAACGCCACTGTAAATGTGTTCTAACGATCGCAGCGTAACTTCATTTCACTCAAAATGACATTCTTACCATCACAAGTAGTCTATGCATTTCTAGGATGTTGTTTACGATGTCTTATAGAAGATTTTGTGCGTTTACTAACTTTTGTGCAAGTTTGTTGTTTTTGGTGTGTAGAATGGCTAAAGATAAGAAAGATATCGCCATGAAAAGACATAACTCAGTGGCCTTACTATCGGCTGTTGATAAAGGAGAGGGGTTCGAAGATATTATCAATTACTTACTTAGAAGCCCTATTGCTTATGCTCTACGAGTTGATCCCGATCTCAAGAGGGGTCTGATTAGCGAGTTATGGAAGAATGCCGTGGTGAACAAGTCTGCTTCTCCTCTGTGCATTGAGACATCAGTTGGGGGACTCCCGATCATCATTACTGAAGATCTTATCCGAACGGTTCTTCAGTTCATAGACAGTATTGATGCAGATGATAGTTTACCGGAGAACACAATCTTCGGTTGCTTCAGAAAGATGGGATATTCTGGTCGTCTGGACTCGATACAGTTCAAGAAGCCAATGATGCCGGTGCTTTATCGCTTCCTAATGCACACGGTCATCATGTGCTTGTCTAGATGGAAAGGTGGGTACGACGCCTTAGACAGACGAGGTCAGGCGTTGATGGTCTCGTTGGTGTTCAACCACAAATACAACTACTCCAGATTTATCTTCAACAACATGTGTATAAATCTGGAGGACAAGAAGAAGACTTTCGATCAGTACCCTAGATTCGTGCAGCTTATCATTGATCATTCTCTACCGGATCTTCCTTATAATGGTCCGGTCGGGAAGGCGCTGAGGATCGATTCTCGTTATTTTCAAGATTGCAAAAGGGGAGGTCCCGAGTTACCTCTCCAGGGTGCGTTGATTGATCCCAGTTACCCAACTCCGGAGCTTAATGCGTTTGACGATCTTGTAGTTCCCGATTCTCCACGCCCGTCAAGATCTAGGAAATCTACCAATACAGAGGCTTCTGACGATCTTGTAGTTTCTGCGGGTGTTTCAAGTAAGGGAAAAGGAAAGCAACGAGTAGAATCTAACGAAGAATCTACTTCAGAATCTTCTTCAGAGAGTGATCACAGTGATGATGAAGCTGGGTCGGAGGAAACCGTTGAAATCTCCGACGCCACCAGGAAGATGAAGAAAGCTCTGAAAGAATTGGAAGTTCTCAGGAAGCATATTTCTGTAAAAAAAAATACGCCTCCAGACGTAAGAAGATCCTAGAGAGAGGATCAAAAGCAGGGGCGAACTTGTTTGGTACTGCGGTTCAGGTGGCAGTCAAAGGGAAACGAGTTCAGGAAGAAGCCTCAGAGGTTAAAGCTTCCAGAAAACTTAAAGGAGTCATGTTCAAGGAACCGCAAGCTGTGATTCCTCCTCCGAAGCCTCTCCGTACAGCAAGATCAAAGCAGGCAGAGTTTGTTGGAATTCAGCCTCACTCTTTTCGGCAATCTCCTCCACCATCATCAGTCAAACGCCCTCGCACCATTCCCACCTCACCTGAGGTCTCTCCAGAACCACCATTGGTGAAGAGGTCAAAGAAAATCACCATCACTACTCCTCCGCCAACCATAATCACCACCACTACTCCTCCACCAGCAACAATCACCACCACTGCTCCTCCTCCATCTCCAAAGTTCACACCAACACCACCCATCTCTGCTTCTCCTGCTACAATTCTCACCACCACCTCACCGATCGTGACTTCAAGTCCATTGGGCACCTCTTCTCGCCCTGAGATCACGGTTGTGTTGAGTGATATAGTCAGACAGCTGCAGCTTCAAGTGCTGAACCTCCAGAGCTCCCACAACGAGCATGCAATGAAGATTAAGAAGCTCGAGGGTGAAGTGAGAGCAAGGGACTCGAAGATTAAGTCTCTGGAGACTGAAGTCAAGCAGCTCAAGGAGAAGACTGTGAAGGATTTAGCGCATGAGATCTCGGCGACTCGAGGGGATTATGATACTATTCTCGAGCGCCTTGATGCAGTTGAAGACACTCTCGGTATCGATTCAAATAAATCGGACGAAGAGCAAGAAGAGGAGAAAGAAGCCGAGCAAGATGATAATCAAGATGATGATGATGCTCCTAAAGACGACAAGGACGACAAGGATGATCAAGGAAAGCCCGATGATGACCAGGGCGGTGCAGGAGCTCTATCTCATATGAGTACAGAAGACCAAGTCCAGGGAAATACTTCAGAACCAACACAAGGCGGATCTGCCTCCGGTTCTGCGAAAGATCAGGGATCACCAGCCAAGGATGCACAAGTTCAGGGGGAGACCACTAACCCTAACCTTGCATTCATCTTAATTCCTGCAGGTACACACGATCGCCAGATCCAGCCTGCTCAGCCTGCTATGTCTGTCCAAGGCTCCACCACAGTCGTACCACGATTTGATGGTGCTCCACTGCAAGATGGCGATGCAGCCTCCATGGTTCCCGGGAGCTATACTCTGTTCGAGGACTCCGAGGACGAGGTTAACTCTGCTCGGTTAAAGAAAGCAACAGCATCGCATTCAAAGGCAGGAAAGTTAGACAAACAGCTTCCTCTTCAGGTTCAAAGAGGAAGTCTAAAGAAGTGAGAGAACCATCGCCAGAGATTCTAGTCGCTCCAGCTCCTCCTGTGAAGAACTATGTTCACTACGTCGACAGCAAAGGGAGAGAGATTGACCATGGTGTTTTTGACAAAGTTTGTGTTACTGCAGGTTGTAAGCTAGTAGGCCCGTGTAAAAGACTTATTTTATCTTGGCGCTACATCGACAACACAGACTTCTTTGCGTTGCTCAGACCCGATGGGGTACAATACATGAGGATGAAGTATGCAACTTTCAGCTCAATGCCCTATTACGAGTTGGAACGCATTGCTGACATGGAGCCAAAGAATCTCACCTCAGATGTTGCCAAGCTCTTCTACATTCAGCTTAGGGAAGACATCTACTACAAGAAGTATGTCAACTTTTCCCTCACCACGCCTGAGTTAAAGAAGTCAAAGCATCGGAATCCAGCAACGGGGAAGCGCGATATTCAACATATCTATCCAGAGGTCAAGCTTCTCAAGCGAATCTGGATGCCCTCATTGCCTCAAGATTTCTTAGAAGATCTTGACGATTGGTACTTCGATGAAGCCTCTCGGGAAGCAGTTATGACAGATTTTGTGGGGAATGTACTGCTAAGGATCTATGATCCTATTCATCTCCTCTGTCTTTCCGAGAATGACTTGAAGCGCTTGGATTTGAAGATGATCATGGCGATGTGGAATGAGAAATCCTTCGGTTATGTTTTCTCTCATATAGTCCGTATCTGCGTTGAAAACGGATATCATTCGAAGAACATGCCGTTGGTGAAAGAAGACGCAACTTAGATTTTGTTTGCAATAGATTAGCTGGATACTTTTGGTACTTCTTATTACTAGCTCAAACACTATTTATTCTGTCTGTAATGATTGCTTCATCTTTTGATATAAATGTGTTTATTCTACTTGAATTTATGATTGTTTGTGTGTGATACGTGGTTCGGTAGGTTTTCGGTTCCTATTTGAGTTACGTGGTCCGTTTTACGTTACAAACATATATTTTCAAGTTTAATAAACATTTTTATATTTTAAAGTTTAAAGTGTTTAGACTTCGCAACACATAACAGTTGCGGACTCGAACAAAAACCGTTTTTGCTTAAATGCAAAACTCTTTTCAAAAGAGTATAAAGTTTTTGAAAACTCATTGAGTCAAAGTTTAATAATCTCAATTGAGTATAAAGCGTCCAAAATGATAAAAACCTAAATCCTTGATCGTGACTTCGAAATCTTTCTTTTTAAGTTTTTAGGATTTGTATAGTTATGAAAAATCAGAAAAACACTAAAAATCAGAAAAACATAAAAAAAAGGGGAGAAAGTTTGTAAAAACCTTAGGAAATGATAGTACATCGCAGATTTTAAAAAAAAGAGTCATAAGTTTTTGTTCGATGTATTAGAAGGTACGACTAATATCATCTAAACATGGGTAACACGGTTAAGTTTGTTCATCTCAGTGATAAGCTGAAAACTTTCGGTGTGCCTCGAATCTGTCACCATAGGATATTATAATAAATATATTAATAAGTATTTGAGAGTAATAGAAAAAGCGAGGAAAAGATAAAAAATTGAGAGAAAAACAAAAAAATAGAATAAGTCGCTTTTATCTAAAACTCAAAGAGTTTATATGATTATTAAAACTCAAAAATACCTTGAGGCGCTTCTGGATTCTATAAGGTTGCGAAATCATAGTTTCCTGGAGTTAGTATAAAGGTTGAGGAGTTATAAATAATTGAATCTAAGTAAAACTCGTAACCCTTGATGCTTACTTGATAAACGGCAGAGACAGGGGGAGAGTAGAGTCAAATAAGAATTCCGTAACTCTTGATGCTTACTTGATAAACGGCAGAGACAGAGGGAGGAATTCACGAGTCAATAAAGCTTATAAAGCTTATATAAAGCTAACAAATAATGAAAATGGCATAAGTGCTTAAACTTAATACTATATGTATGCTTTTTCAATACTTAGAGTAGTTAATAATCTAGGAATAAGGTCACAGTTTTCCGAAATAAATACCGGAGGTTTGATGACGCTTTGAAGGAAGTTCGGATTTAGCTAAGTGTAAATATAAGTGGGATCCATATAAACAGATGTAATTTAAATAATCGGATGATTTTTTATATGATGTCTATGTTGTATTTAAGAGGACAAACATACTAATAATCGGGTAATTCTTGTGATTTGACTTCTGCGATATGATCCTTAAAGCAAACTAATCCCTAACAAAAAAAAAGATTTGCTCTTTGTAGGTTGCTAAAGTAGTGTAAATAGCTTATAGATGAAAACCACAAAAAGATTTTCGGTTTTTAGGTTAAGAAAACAAACAAAAATCCAAAAAGATTTTATTTCTGCGTTTATTTTCTTCGTTGTCACGTATCGTACAAGGTTAAAAGGTTTTATCACGTGTTTTCTGAAAAACGAAATTTTTTATCAGTTTAAAGAACAAAAACACGTATTTGGTCAGTTTTGTCTCTGTAAGCTAGGTTTGCAGAGTTTAAAGATCGGATCTCGAAGAGTTTAGCACTTCCAGGAAGTCAAGGACTCGAAGCTGATCTTCATGGAGCCGTGGTGCTTAATGATGAAGACTAGCTGCCAGAAAGATTCGCACGACATCGGTTGCAGACTAAAGACCGTACAGGCTCCTGTGAAGTTTAAAGGATCAACTCTCGATCTCTCGACACCAAAAGTTCAAGAAAATTTCGAAGAATACAAGCTACATCCAAGGGGGAGTTTGTTGGAGCATAAATGTCTGTAGTTGTATTCAGTATGAATGTGTTTGTCGAGTTAGAATGTATTTAGATCGAGTTGTAAAGTACAAAACGCGTTTATGTAGGCAGTTACGTGAGTAACTCAGTTACGCAGCGTAACTGATCCCAAATAGTTACGTTGCGTAACTATTTAGGTTATTGGGTCAGACCTCGTTTAAGCAAAAGAAAAAAAATTACTGGAGATGTTTGTTTCGGCTTATATAACATGCTTATAAGATTATGTAAAGTTTCATAAGCTCATAAGCCCTTATTTTTTTCGGCTTATGAGCTTATCAAGTTTTAGCTTATGACTTATTTAAAGTCATAAGCTCAAATTGGTAAACTCATAAGTCGAATAAAATAAGCTTATGAATTTATGAAAAATTATATAAGTTTATAAGACGGTTACATAAGCCGAAACAAAAAACAAAGATCCCTAAACTCTCTCTTTGTTGTCCGAGCACGCATCTCAATCGAAAAAAGAATAAAATGTATCCGACTTGGGCCATTGCACTACTCTCTTTTATTTTGGGCTGCTATAATATAATCTTATGTCAGGTTACATCATGGATAAACTACATAACATAGGCCCACTACAACAAATCACTTCATTTGCACTTTCTTTTAGGACATATTTGAATAGCTAGGTGTGAGCATGGATCGGGTTGGACGGGTTTTATCTAAATTTAAACCCAAACCGAAAAACCGGTTTATCTAAAACCATAGAACCCGTTCGGTTTGGGTTTTCAACCAGTTTGGTTTTTTCGGTTCCGGTCTTTTTAGGTTCGGTTTGGGTTTTTTTCGATTTTTTCATAATAAAAGATGAGTTAAAACAAACTAGGTCTCGTACGATTTTAGTCCAATAGCATTGTAAAAAGGTTGTAAATAACCTAAAAGATGCATACTAAAATCTACACGTATATGTATATTTGCAATGATTTTTAACATCTTTCATATATACGAATATGAGAACACATATTTGTATATTGAACAGTTTGATTTCATACACATAATAGTAAAAAAATAATAATATGATTTCAATGACATGATATCACAAAAATACAAATGTATGCATTGCACCATATTTTGAATTATTTATAAGATTTAGGATAAGAATTTTTTTTAATTTTCGAGAGGGAATTCAAAATAGATAAATATAATGATAATTATATTTATATTGTTATAATATAGTAATAAGATATTGAAATTTAACTTTAATAAGATAAACGATTCGGTTCGGGTCCAAATGGTTCGGTTCCTACATAAAACCCGAACCGAAAAATCCGGTTTTTCAAATATTAAAACCCAAACCGCTGGTTTCTAGTATTGGCTCGGTTTTTCGGTTTGGTATTTTCGGTTTTTTCGATTTCGGTTTTTGGTTCAGGTCTTGCTGACCCCAATTTAAACATTTAAAGTTGAGTAAAAAGACTACAAGAAAACTTTTATACATATATTTTTTCAAAATTTCTAAAATGTTTGTAAATATTTTCTTTATTAATTTGTTAAAAGATTAAGTACATGATTTATATATATATTTTTTATATAGTTACAGGGTAATATATTTACATGTTTCTAATTGATAAAAAAAAATATAAACAACTATAAGCTTGTACAAACATATTACCTTTCAGACACTTAAAAATGTGTCACTTTATATTTTCATATATAAACTTATCTTTATGCTTTTATATGTGGATATCTTTTATATTTGTAAGCAATTAAAGGTGTACATATTATTTTCTTTCACTTATAAATGCATACTTTTTTTTCTTTCTGTTTCTCCATATTTTCAATAATTAATATATGTTAATATATTGTTTATGTTTATAAATGCTAATAAATTAAAAATAATAATAATAATAATTTCTAAATATAGAAAAAGAATAAAGTATATTAACATATTTATTGTTGGTTAAGTAAGAGTTAGAATGGAAGCAAATGATCTCCAGCCTAGCTTGTTGTGATGCACCGGGTTTTATACCCATGTGGGCTGAGGTCGTGTGTTCGACCCTTGTGGTCATCGCAATAGCGTAATTTTACCTATGCCTCTTAAGGCACGCATGACGAATTTTCCCCTGGAGACCCCCGTGGGGGGCTGGGTTTGCCCGCTTTGCGGAGCTCGAACCTGGGGGTGCTCGTTGTAATATTACGAGTAGGCTCCGATGTACAATCATTTGTCGTTTCAAAAAAAAAAAGAATAGAAAAAATATAAAAACACCAATAAGAAGCCACTAATTCGGAGGGTGATCAAACTACTTAAATATGTAAGCAAATTTGTTAGATCACTTTCAATGATTGACGTAACTGATACGGTTAGTTTTTGTCAATTTAGCTAATCACCAAATCGACTAAAAATTGACTAAGTTAATGTCAACATTAACCCGTCAGTCAGTTTTTCTAGAACCTGACATATTCTTATTAATTTAAATACAAATTCAATATATAAAAACATTATATTTATTAAAACATTATTTAAGAAAAAATGATGTAATAATAAAAAAACCATTACATGTATTGTAAAAAAAAAACAATTACTAATATATTAACGAGTACGGAAATTTGGTGGGAGACGCACAATGTGTTGGATAAGAGCACCACAAGAGGTGTGGATCACGCAACTCCATGTCCATACGCCTATATGTTGCAATCTTGTCTTCCCAAGTACGCGTCCGCCTATTTTCCTCTTCTCCTAGATAATCTTCCTCCAATAGATTGTGACAACCGTCACTAAATCCGTCTGGTCAACGTAAACTTCTGTTAGTCAACGTTCCCTCTAGTTTGCCTATTATTACTTGTTAACTTTTACTTGCCATGATTCTAAAACTTGCCACTTATATGTGATTACTTGGGATGAAAAACATTGGTGAATCTTTTATATAACGGAAACTTGCATGACATGTTATGAATTTTACCGTTACGTAGGGTTGAGCTTTTACGTCAAAACTTTAGAAAGTTAAACGTTTTGTGTGGTCACAACTAGTTATAATTAAAGCGGATAAGTAAACTTTCCATATTTAGATGTTTCTAGTAATCTCCGGTCATACTTTATTTTGTTTACGTTTGCTAAGTTCTTGAGTTATTATATTTGATGAGAATTCATTAATTCGAGCCTAGCCACTATCGTTTGCCTAACCCGATATTGTTTAGTTTTAGCCCGTATCATAAACCCGATTCATTGGGCATTCATTTAATCCATTTTGTGTTATCAAATAGTCCATGCTCCATGTTTTAATCTAAACCCATATTTTAAACTCATAATCCATCTAACCCATAACCCATCGTTTTAACCTATTTAACAAATAACTAATTAGTCCAAATTAAACCTGAAGGGATATAGTCTAGTCCGAACACCAGATAAGTTTTCCTCGCTGATCCTTCTAGCATTTCCCGTCACGGATCCCGTGCCTGTGCCTTGGGTGTTTGGGGGAGTGGCGTTGATATCCACCGAGGGAGGGGAGTACTTGGTGGGGGATTCATGGAAGGGCCTGAATCGATGGAGATTGAAGCATTGAGAAGAGACTTAGTGAAAACCATCGTTCTAAAACGGTCTCACGGATGGTGCCAATGTTTGAGCAACGCTTGACGAGCTCAATGGTTTGGGGTGTTGGATAAATCGATATGAACTCCTGCTAGGGCAGTGCGAACCTACCAAGCTCTTAGCGAGCCTAAGGTGACGTATGATTAAGCTTGGTGACGTAAGAGAGTGGGAAAATCTCTCTTGAACGTGTGTGTGTGTAAATGGAAATGATCAGAATTGAATGTTTCTAACAATGATTAGAATGCTATTTATAGGCAAAAACTAGGTTTTCCATTTATGGGCCATGGGACATGATTAAGTTCATGGGCCGTCATTTTATGACCCATAAATAGGTATGTGATGTAAGTATACGTATACATCACACTCGGTCAACTTAAGTCAACGAGGATAATCTAGCCGTTATATGACGTCTGGTTATTGTGTCTGCGCGAACGAGACACGAGTATACATTAACGTTCGTGTCACGCAGGTTACGAAGCTAGAAATGTGACATTTCCTAGTGCAAGGGGCCTTGCCAGCCCGACACTTCCGGGTATAGTTCATTCGGGCACGGGGCATGTTTACTTGGTGACGGGGCTAAGGCTTATCCGGGTATGGAACAAATGTGACCGAGTTAGGTAGCTCGAGCCCGGACACGAGGCTTGTTCCTTGTCCGGGTACCATGCCAGTATTGGCCGAGTATGGAACAAAATCACCCGGCCCTAGTTTCTCAAGAGCGGGGCTAGACCTGGTTCGGGCATAGTACAAGACTTGCCAAGCGGGCCATGTTTTCTCGAGAGCGGGGCGTTCAAGCCCGGATAGCGACCATCGACTGAGTTGGTTTGTTCGATGACGAGGCTCAGTATGCCATGTATGGAACAAGTTGTGTGTGTCAGGTACACGACAAGTGTGTCCCGAGGCGTGGGCCTTTTTCATCGAGAGTGGGGCTCTCCTTGTGCCGGGTATAGAACAAATTACGTAGCGGCCTAGTAGCTCGAGCCCGGACACGGGGCTATGCCTTGTCCGACTAGGAGCGTTCCCGGCTAGGGTGTTTGGTCCGACCAAGGATTTTTTCGGGTAAGGTTTGTTCTTGAGTCGTTTGTCAGGACCACATACCTCAATAGGAATCATCAATATATCTAATAATCAATTTCAATGGTAACATAATAATATTTAGATTTTATTACATGAATCATCCCTATAATTTACCTCAAATACGGATTTCGTCCATAAGTTTAAAAATTTGTAAAAGTCGTCCATTGGGAACGAAATGTGTAATTAGTTATAAACAATTTTAAAAGATGTTTTTAACGGACATCCATTTTAGGAACAAAAAGTTTAATTATTTTCTAAAAAATAGACGATTTATACAACTTTTTAAATTTAGGGACGAAATTCGAAATTTTGAATAAACCATTAGAACGATTTATGTAATTAAATCTAATATTAAACACTAAGAAATAAATTAACAATTTATAATAAGAATAGGTAAATGTTACCTTATGCTATTTTAGAAAATATCAGATATCTTCCCGTATTCACTTTCTACCATTGAAAGAGCAAACAGTATGGGGATGATTCTCGGTCGTTGTGGACTCGAGAACGAGGTGCCCTCCTCGTTATTACCTCGTTGTCGGACGGATTCTCGCTGCAACGGGTCGTTTTGGGGGGTTTTTTTTTAACGGTTAGATTTATATAATAAAAAAAATTTAAACATAACGGCTAGATTTATAACCGTTTGAATTAAATTTTTTTTTTTTTTAATACCATTTCACCTATAAATACATCCCCAATTTAACCAAAAAATCACACCATTTCTCAATCTCAATCTTTTTTCTAAAAGATATATACAACAAAAAATGAGTTTACATTTTCAACCGATCTCGATGTTACGGATTCGTCATCGTCTGACTTCGAATTGATCGAAATACTAGTTAGGAGTTACACGGATTCGTCATTGTATTGTAATTTTATTTTTATTGTATGTGTTTATATTTTATTTTAGTTATTGTATTATAGTTTTATTTTTTATATTAATAAAATCTTATTTAAATGTTTAAAGAAAATAAAAAAATAAACTCGGGGTCCTACATCTCCCACAATTATCATTATCACACCACAAAAAAACTCACAATCATCATTCTCGAGACCACGTCAGCAAAAAAATCATCAATCGCCCACAATCACGATTATCATACCGAGTGCTCGTTAGTATCATAGAATCATAGTCCAGTGCTTCACATGGCTCTTTCGATTATTTTTCAGTTTTGTTTGACTTTAAATAACGATACTTCTTTTCAAACATCGCCACATACCTACTTTACTCTAAACGTTCACCAAACGTCAACAATACCTTCACGATGATTATTAGAATTGGAAACCGGTATCTAGTATATTATTTTGTACTCTTCGAATACAAGATTCATCTTATGTACAACATTCTCCACCTTTTATGGACCATTTCCTCGATTGATTTGTCATCTATTTTAGGAGTTCTCTCGAAGCTAGCTCATTGCGGTTTTAAATGCACAACGAACAACAAACAACTTCATGTTAGGATCTAAAACCGTCGCATATACATCGACAAGTTCATCTTATCAATTTCACCAAAATATTTGTCAAACTTTTACCACAAAATACTCGTAGCCCTAAAGTATAATCATTATCTTTTTGCATTTTTTGTAATACATAATTTAAATCTTTTACCACATAATTTTCATGACCCAAAATTATAATCATTATCTTTTCTCATTTTTCGAATTAAATCTAGAAGTTCGATAGTAAACTCATACAAACAAAATTATCATAAGGATAAAATGTACTAAAAGTACCTATAACATATTATTAGAGCATCTGCTATCATAAAGCTTTTATATAGGTTTAAAATTTAACAAGTCATAAATATATAAAGCTTTTATCTTTATAAACCTATGTTTACTATGTGTAAACCTTATATGGGTTTATAAATTAAACATTAATGTTCACAATCCTAAAACTCTTAATTCCACATAAACATGAAACTTATACTCACTATCATGTATAAAAAAATTAAACCTCTTTAAGCTTTTTGAAAACTATTTTTCAACCTATCATTGTGGATGCCCTTAAGCTTCCTAAAAAAATCCAATCATCGCAACTAATCACAGATGGACACGTTGTTTTCCAAATCACAAGAAAAACCGCTTCTCGAAGATCATATAACCTGATTGCCATTTTGAACTTTTCGGCTCAATTCAACATGTCATAAATGGAATTTCATCTTGTCTTACAATCAAGATTCAACAAAAAAAATTATGTTTTATGTTTTTATCTACAACACAAAACCTAAATGTTTCATCAATGAACTCTAATGTATTTAACAATATTCTTAACAACTTACCACCAATGAATGTGTCAAACTCCGTAAATGTTTCACTAACAACCAAATTCATTATGTGCCATACATCAATATGAACATATCACCATTTGCAATAAAATAAATTCATTATGTGTCATACATCTTATGTTCCATACATCTAGTATGAACATATAACCATTTGCGAAAAATTCAAAAAATTTCTTTAATATAATCAACTTGAACTTTTTCAAGCCACTATCAACATTAACATCAACATTAACTGTTCATAGGTTGTTAATTTTGCAATCTTTTAAACATTCCATAACCGACGTTTCTATATCTTTACCCATTTGAGTAAAGATTGATTAGTTTTTTTTTTTGCGTAAATTCATTCATCATTGTGACAACCGTCAAAACTTTTAGTCGACAACGCTAACTTTTGACCTTGATACGCTATTTTTGTTACTTGATATGACTAACTTTATGTGTTACGTGGTTACGTAGACATAACTCTTTAAGCTAAGCTCGATGTAACTCACACCAAACTTTTAACGTAGGCTTACGTTACTTAAACTTTTAAACATGTGTCTCGAAATCGAAGTCGGAAATCGGAATCTAATCATTAAACGAATCCTAATACCAAGAAAACATATAATGAACATGCCTAAGTTCATAGCAAAACAAATCGTAAAATTTCAACTAACGAAAATGCTTAACGATAACACAAACGAAAAACGAAAAACTTGCAAAATCTGCCCAAATGCGCCGCATAAGGTGCCAAATGCGCCGCATTTGGGGTACATATCAGCAAATTTTGTAAACTCTTGTAACTTAGCTAAACGGGTCCAACCCAACAATTCCGGTTTTAGACTTGATAAAAAACCTTTTTGGTCCAGTAATGTGAGTGTAAACACCCTCACAAACTCTTATTTCATTACACACAAAACAAACACAAACACACCTACACACACACATTTCTCACTCTCTCTCTCATTTCCAAACTCTCTCAACAAACACTCTCTCAAACTCCTTTCATTTACAGAGATTATTCACTCCTCACAGTAAAAATCACCATAATAATCACACCAAAATCGTTCATAATCAAGAGGAAAGCAAGTAATCTTCATTTGGGTCAAGGAAAAACGGTTTCTAGCATTTTTGGGGCTAAAATCACCAAAGGAACTCTTCAACCTTCATCAAATCATCTTCCATTCGGTATAACTCTTTTAAATCTTCTGTTCTTACAAGAATAGTTCATTGCATGTGTGATCAAACTCTTAAAAACAAGTTTTCATAAAGATTTAAGGTGATTTACATAATAAAACGGGTTTTTATATAATGGATGTTTAGATCTTTGATTTTGTTGTTAAAGATCCAAGAAAAACTGTAAACTATCAAGTATTTCGATGTTCTAACTATTGCATGTCGAAATCTATCATCAAATAACAATTTATAAGCTAAAAACGATTTTGCCATAAAGCTGTTGTCATGCGAATGCGAATGCGAATGCGAATGCGAATGCGAATGCGGCGCATTCCATTTGCAGAATTTCTGAAAAATTATAATTTTCGGTATAAGACGCGATCTTGAGCTTATTACTTAAAACCATATTAAAGAACCTGTAATAAGCTTAAACTTGAGTATAAAGTGACTATTTGGACATGTTAACATATTAATATGATTAATGAATTAGCATATTTAGTGTTATAAAAATTGTAAGCGGGAAAGTGTTAAAAATTGGATTTAGAACTATAGCGCGGAAGCGCTGCCCGATTTTTGTAAAACTAATTACAAACACTTATAACATAAGCATCTCGTTGACTAACGATTGTATGAACTAATAAATAATGTTACTTACGCCAAACTTGGTATAAAATAGGATTCCGGTGATTCCGAGCACCTTCGAGCAATTCCGAGCACGCTAGAAATCTTCGCAAGCAGTGAGTTACAAACTCCTACTTTTTAAACGCTTTTATTACATTTTGGGGTGAAATGCGAGTCTTAGGCTTAGACACTACATTTAAGCTGAAGCAAACTTTGAAACGCTTTGATACTCGAAAACTATTGTGAAACGCTTTGTTACACGAAAACTATTGCGAAACGCTTTGATACTCGAAAACTATTGTGAAACGCTTTGTTACACGAAAACTATTGTGAAACGCTTTGATACTCGAAAACTATTATAAAACGCTTTGATACTCGAAAACTATTATGAAACACTTTGATACTTGAATACTTTTATGAAAACGATGTGATACTCAATGCTATTACGAAAACACTTATGTATTTTGAATGCTACTATGAAATGCTTTGATATTTTGAATACTAAAACGAATAACGATTTAGCCGAGGGTTTTGCCAACAATGTCGAGGAAACGAAAGCTATATTTGCCAATGACTAAAACAATCGATCGTCATGTTGCGGACTTTGTACAACATGGACGTGAGAAACCATTGAAAATTTCCGACAACTACCAAGGACATTAGTTGCTATTAATCCCTTTGGAAAGGACCGTTAGTAGATATGGATAGCGCTATTAGGGTAGATTGACCCTCACCACAACGACATATAACGATGGTGCATAATTCTAAATGGGTAGGCAATAGGCTTAGCAACGATCATTGGGCAATACATAGGATTGTCACATAGTCGCGCTACGTGGTCAATGCCTACGAAAACGAATACTAAACTTTACGCATGGTTATGCGACTACTTTTGAATACTATACTTTTCGCATGCTTACGCGACAACTACATGAATGCTATATTTTTACGCATTGCTATGCGTCGAAACTCGATTACTTATACTTTACGCATTGCTATGCGTCAACGCTTTGAATACTTAAACTTTGTAGCTCACTAACTATGTCTCCCGTAGTTAACACTTGACTCGTATTTTCGGGAAATGAGAAACTTTGGAGACGATACTTATGCTTTGGGCTGATGACTTCAAGAATGGGAAGGGGTTCGGGTGGCTTGGCTATGAACACTTACCTTGTATTTTGGATATGTAAACGATGTTTTAAACACTTGTAAACCTTTGAGGTTATGTTTCTTTTAATACAACTTGGTGTAGAATTATAAACTTGTGTATCGAATGCTATTGCTCTTCACATCCCGTGTTCCGCTTTAGCGGGGTGTGGCAATCATCAATAAAGTGTACGATTAAACCCATTTAATTAATCCTTCGAATAGAAGTCTAAATGGTAGTTTGATTAAAATATTTGTTAAATTTTGTTTCTTCATCAACAAAATATTCCCCATAACTCCTTGAAACAGTAAAACAAGTAACTTAAAATTTGGACAAACACATTTTATAAACTCTTAAAACCCCCTTTTTCAACAAACGAAAATGGTAATTATTCAACTATAATCATCTTAAATCAAAGCTCACATATTTTATCATAGTCAAATGTCCACTTTTGAACATTGTCTATAGCATCATCATCATCCTCTCAAATATGTATATTAGGTTTGTTTTTGTATGAGAGGGTGCGAAATATCAAAAGAAGAGTTGAAAACATCAAAAGAAGAGTTGTAGTGCAACATTTTGTGTATTTAGAGGATCCGTAACGGGATTTATAGAGTAGGTCCACGTGAAGCAGTGGCGAGTCTAGTATTAAGTTAGGCAGGTCCTCGGACCTACCTTAATTTTCAAAATAGTTTAGAAACGATATAGACTTTTTTCGTAAGACATACCTCAAAAGATTACAAACATCTCACAGTAACATAATTGTTTTACAAAAGTATAACTAAAGATGTGGTCCTAGTGGAGTGGTTACACCCTTTTGTGATACTAAATATTCAGTTATTTTGGTCAAGGGTTCAAATCTCACCCAACACATATATTTTTATATTTGTTTTTAACTGTAGTTGTATAATTTACAAACAATCCTTTACGTTGTGTTAGGATTAAATTGTCGAGATTGTTATGGAAGAGTTGCGTTGCATACAACAGTTAGTATTGCGCAGTTCAAAAGAACACGGTTAGTCCTGATTTGTTACTACTGCAAGTTAGTTAATACTGCTCCTGATCTGTTACTACTGCAAGTCAGTTAATACTGCTCTGATCTGTTACTACTGCAACTCTGTTACTACTGCTGGACCTCTGTTACTACTGCTGGAAATCTATTACTATTGCTGTAACGCAATTATTGAAAACTTGATGTTCAAGATAAAGATCTAAAAGAATTAATCTCCTAATATAACTAGGTTTCCTTATGTAACTAGGTTTCCTTATGTAAGTCATATTAGACTCTATATATAAAGAGATCTCTTGACATTGTAAATGTGTGGTTTTTCATCATGTTTATTCTTTAGGAAAACACCAAACGATCTCACCACTTGAGATCGTTCCCCATTGTTCAGCCTCAAGGTCAAATTGATCCTTGTAAAGAGAAGAAATACGTCTATTCTGATCAAATAGATTGAGGATCGTGTTGTTAGATGGTTCCTAGGATAGCTAGGTTTAGCCTCAAGGTCTTTTTATAGATCCTTGTATGTAAAGAAACACGTCTGGTAATTTATTAATAGATTGAGGCTTGATGGTAATCGTTATTGTTTGTTCTTATTGTTTTTATATATACAATATTCGATTATCATAAACTTGTGAATATCAAAGTGTTTATCCGCTGCAACTTCTTTGATAAATCTTGATCTAAGTAATCATATCGATCCTTCAAGTTGTATCAGAGCACATGAGGTGTGACATTCGCGAATTTCACGGTATTATTCTATCGACTCGTATTCGTTTTATTTATTTATGTTCGTGTTTTGACCCTATTGTATTTCTTTTATGTTTATCGTATTCGTATTTTATGAGTATCGTATTTATATTTTATGTGTATTTGCGTTTATCGGGTATATAGTATGTGATTCGGATCTTTATGTCGGGAACGTATAGTCTTAAGTGCCTTTAGTATAAGTCTAGTATGCTCTTAAGATAAGTTTAGGGGAATTATGCCTTAATTATATGATTAAGATTAACGTTTAAAAATATTTCATATTTAGTCTTTTCGGAAATTTTATTACAAAATTAGTCCTACGCGAGAAATTCTATTACAATTTTAGTCCTATGTCAAAGTTTATTACAAAAATCGTCCCTATCTGAGTTTTGTCTTATCTAGCCACCAATAACTTTGTCTTTATCCCCTATTCCCTTCCTCTCCAAGTCATTAACCTACACACACTCTCTCTCTCTAAAAACACACACAAACACCTCCACCTTCTCTCTAACTTTTCCGGCGATCCAACCGTCCGATTTTAGATCCGAGACCGGATTATTGATCACCATCATCACCTCTCTCTATCCTCCAAGTTTCATTACGATCAAGTAAGTATTCATTCATTTTGGTTTTAAACTTTATTCTATTTTTATCCAAACACGTAAATCTCATTTTTAAACATCAAAACCGAGATTTTATTGAGGATTATTGTTCCTATTAGTATCCTGGACATAGGTTTTTAATTATAGATCATTTGGACACTTAGAATACTCAGAAAACGATTTCCGATTCCCTTTTTTCGTCAAAATCCCGTTCAAGCACGTAACTCATGTTTTCTTCACGTAATACCTCTATTACGTTCACGTAACAGTCACCTGGGTCACGTAATACTACAAATTACGTTCACGTAATTGTTCCCATGTTACGCTCACGTAAGTTCCATGCTGTTCACGTAATTGTGTATTGATCCACGTAATTGATTGTTCATGCACGTAATTGTCATACCTGAATTTATCTTGCATGTAATTCCACTAGTAACAAGCTTGAAATAACAATTGTTGACTTGATCTGCACGTGACTTTCTTTTTGCATGTGAGTCTTGATTTATTTCCCATAATTTACTTAGTATGTAATTTAACATCATGTTCACGTAATTCATGTATTTCGCACGTAAGTCCCATGTTACGTTCACGTAATTCCCATGCTATACCACGTAATTATGATCTTACGCACGTAATTCCTCCTCTTGACTTGTTACGCACGTAATAGTTGTGTATGTCGCGTAATTATGGTTCATGTCACGTAAGTCTTGCTTGATATTCACATAACACTTGGTTTAACACGTATTTGATTCCGTAACTCTTGTGTAACACGTAACTTGATACTTACGTGACTTGTAGTGCACGTAAGTATGAGAATCACGTATCTAGTCCGTTGACTTTCCGAAACACTTGTTTTTCCGTTATATCGATATTCCTTTGGTTATTTTAAAACCCGTATAAAACGTTAATCATTAAGGCATAACCCTACTAAACTTAGAGATACTTAGACATATTTTATTTACGTGATGTATAGGGCACTTAGACGTTGAAGCTTGACGGTATTGTAGTATATCCCGACATATAAAGATTTGGATTGCTTTGCTATCAGTGAGTTATTCGTTGCCCTTTTTACCCTTTTTATATTTTTGGGCATGATTAGCGTTAAACAAAGGTATTTTATGTTATGTATGTATTATGGCATGTATATGCACGGATATGAATGCCTTAGATGATCTCACCCAACTTGTACCGCCTATGTGGTAGTACAAGGCCCCGCATACACACCTGTTAGCTTGTGCCGTCGGAAGTATATATAGCGCTATAAGGGTCTGACAAACCCTCATTGTTAACACTATTTTGGATATGGCGTGCCCTGTCCATGTTAACAATCTTACGACCGAGTATTATTATCGAGGACAACCTAGTTTGAGACACTAGGTGGGGTTAGTTGCCAGTATCTATTGTTAGGGTCAGGTGTATTGTATGTTCCTAAAGCTGCTATTTTATGAAATGATTATGGGACCGTATGGTACAAATATGTTTATGGTACCGTATGGTACAAATATGAAGGTACCGTATGGTACAAATATGAATATTTTTATCGAAAGGTTTTATATACTTCAAATATATTTTGAAATATCTTTTCAAAAAGACTTATCTTCAAATCTTATCTTTTGGGTCAAAACTTATTGAAAACCTTTATACTATTATGTTTTTATTTACTATTGCGAATAATTCACCAACTTTATGTTGACGTCGTATTTTAACGCTTTTCAGGGATTTGAGGTTACCATCTTTTGATGTTATGCTTGCTTGACTACTTGGGACTTTTGCTGGAATTTATTTTGTATTGTAATTCCTTAGTTTCCCAAAACTCTGTAGTCGTATTTTGATACTATTCGGATGACTGTAATAAGTACTTTACTTCAACTCTTTATCTATGTTGATGATGTTTGGTTTATTTATGTTTGATGTAACCTTGAATCTCTGATACCGTATACACTGCGCACCTCGGTTCCGCCATTTCTATGCGGGGTGTGATAGAAGTTGGTATCAGAGCCAATGGTTATAGCGAACTAAGTGACCTTACGGAATCACTTAGACTATGACCTAGGCTTTTGGACCTATCTGATCTACTCTATGTGCGCATTTCTTTCTTTTGTGGGCCTATATGTGATTTATATGCTATATGTGCTTTTATTTTGCTTTTTATGTTTTGAGGCCTGCTCGTTTTAGTCGCACATACAGTCTATCGTTCTGATTTATTCCGTTTGATATTCGTAGAAGATGCCGCCTAAGAGAACTTCTTCTAGAGCTACTTCTACTAGAGCTACTCCTGCCGCCGCCGCTCCGAGAAGGTCGGCAAGGCGAGGTCGCGCCAGTGCGAGAGCGGGTGCTACGCCGCAGAATACCACTGCTGCCCCCAATGTTACTTCTGCTATTCCGAACATCAGTCAGCTGATTGCGGAACAAATTGCTGCAACTATCCCAGCGATTGTGGCACAGCTTAAGGAGCCACCAGTGCAAGAGGCTGATTTAGGGTTTGAAGAACCTGAGATGCCCGATATTGGAGCAGAAGGTATGGCGTCTGGGCGCGATGGTTCCGATGTTGGCATGGCAGTGCACGTGGGGTCTGGAGGACCAAGTATTGTGATTGAAGATCCACCCCGAGGCTGCTCATATAAAGCTTTCCTCGACTGCAGACCTACTGAATTTAGGGGTAATGAAGATGCTGTTGCTACCCTACAATGGTTTGAGAGGATGGAGTCGGTATTTGATGTCTCGGGATGTGCCGATGAAAGCCGAGTGAAGTATGCTACATATCTATTCCAGGGTAAAGCCCTCACTTGGTGGAACTCTGTGAAGAAGGTTCAGGGTAGAGCTGCTATTACCTTGATGACATGGGAGAATCTGAAAGTGTTGATGAGGAAAGAGTATGTGCCGTCTTCTGAGACGCAAAGATTGGAGAACGAGCTGTGGGATCTGACTATGCAAGGTTCTGATTATCGAGGATATGTGAATCGCTTCTACGATCTATGTGTTTTGGCTCCTCGTCTGGTTCGCACTGAGAATGAGAGGATTGAACGCTTCACTCATGGGTTGCCCCAATCTATGCGAGATCACATTATCTCCAACTATCCGGGTACTCTTCAGAGTGCGATCGACATTGCTGGTCGGCTGACCGCAAGTGCGATCCGTGCTGGTACTCTACAGCCGGTGGTAAACCGAAGAGATTCTGGTCGATCTGACAGAAGAAATGGGGGTGATTCGAGGAAAAGAAGCCGTAGTCAAGATCAGAGACCTCAACGTCCTCAGGTGTATGCGTTGACGGGTGCTGGAACTGGGTATCAGGGCGTGCGCCCTAAGTGTGAGACTTGTGGTAGTGCTCATGCGGCGAATTTAGCGTGTTGGGTTTGTAAGCGCTGCAAGAGGTTAGGCCACACTGAGCAATATTGTAAAAGAACTGCTGGAGCTTGCTACGAATGTGGAGAAGTGGGTCACCGCCGTCAGCAGTGCCCCAAGCTTGCATCATCTACTTCCCTTCCTACTCCTGGTGCTGGTACTAGTACTAGAGGGAATCCTGCTAAGAGCCAGCTTTCGCTATGGAATCTGCTGAAGCTCATCAGGATCCTACATTAGTCACTGGTACATTCCTTATTGACGATTATCCTGCTTTTATTCTATTTGATTCGGGTGCCGATAGAAGCTTTATTTCTAGTGACTTTCGCCCTTAGTAAACCGTGCCTCTAGTCCTTTAG
>CAJVGC010000582.1:56384992-56406091 GCA_910822075.1 Senecio squalidus | reverse complement strand
TTCGCGAATTTCACGTATTATTCTATCGACTCGTATTCGTTTTATTTATTTATTTCGTGTTTTGACCCTATTGTATTCCTTTTATGTTATCGTATTCGTATTTTATGAGTATCGTATTTATATTTTATGCGTATTTGCGTTTATCGGGTATATAGTATGTGATTCGGATCTTTGTCGGGAACGTATAGTCTTAAGTGCCTTAGTATAAGTCGAGTATGCTCTTATGATAAGTTTAGGGGAATTATGCCTTAATTATATGATTAGATTAACGTTTAAAAATATTTCATTTTAGTCCCTTCGGAAATTTTATTACAAAACTAGTCCTATGGAAATTCTATTACAATTTTAGTCCTTATCATGTTTATTACAAAAATCGTCCCTATCTGAGTTTTGTCTTATCTAGGCCACCAATAACTTTGTCTTTATCCCCTTCCCTTTCCTCCTCCAAGTCATTAACCTACACACACTCTCTCTCTCTAAAAAACACACAAACACCTCCACCTTCTCTCTAACTTTTCCGGCGATCCAACCGTCCGATTTTAGATCCGAGACCGGATTATTGATCACCATCATCACCTCTATCTATCCTCCAAGTTTCATTACGATCAAGTAAGTATTCATTCATTTTGGTTTTAAACTTTATTCTTTTTTTATCCAAACACGTAAATCTCATTTTAAACATCAAAACCGAGATTTATTGAGATTATTGTTCCTATTAGTATCCTGGACATAGGTTTTTAATTATAGATCATTTGGACACCTTAGAATACTCAGAAAACGATTTCCGATTCCCTTTTTTCGTCAAAATCCCGTTCAAGCACGTAACTCATGTTTTCTTCACGTAATACCTCTATACGCGTCACGTAACAGTCACCTGGGTCACGTAATACTACAAATTACGCTCAGTAATTGTTCCCATGTTACGCCACGTAAGTTCCATGCTGTTCACGTAATTGTGTATTGATCCACGTAATGATTGTTCATGCAAGTAATTGTATACCTGAATTTATCTTGCATGTAATTCCACTAGTAACAAGCTTGAAATAACAATTGTTGACTTGATCTGCACGTGACACTTTCTTTTTGCATGCTGAGTCTTGATTTATTTCCCATAATTACTTAGTATGTAATTTAACATTCATGTTCAAGTAATCATGTATTTCGCACGTAAGTCCCATGTTACGTTCACGTAATTCCCATGCTATACCACGTAATATTGATCTTACGCACGTAATTCCTCCTCTGACTGTTACGCACGTATTGTGTATGTCGCGTAATTATGGTTCATGTCACGTAAGTCTTGCTTGATATTCACGTAACACTTGGTTTAACACGTATTTGATTCCGTAACTCTTGTATAACACGTAACTTGATACTTACGTGACTTGTAGTGCACGTAAGTATGAGAATCACGTATCTAGTCCGTTGACTTTCCGAAACACTTGTTTTTCCGTTATATCGATATTCCTTTGGTTATTTTAAAACCCGTATAAAACGTTAATCATTAAGGCATAACCCTACTAGACTTAGAGATACTTAGACATATTTTATTTACGTGATGTATAGGGCACTTAGACGTTGAAGCTTGACGGTATTGTAGTATATCCCGACATATAAAGATTTGGATTGCTTTGCTATCAGTGAGTTATTCGTTGCCCTTTTTACCCTTTTTATATTTTTGGGCATGATTAGCGTTAAACAAAGGTATTTTATGTTATGTATGTATTATGGCATGTATATGCACGGATATGAATGCCTTACCCAACTTGTACCGCCTATGTGGTAGTACAAGGCCCCGCATACACACCTGTTAGCTTGTGCCGTCGGAAGTATATATAGCGCTATAAGGGTCTGACAAACCCTCATTGTTAACACTATTTTGGATATGGCGTGCCCTGTCCATGTTAACAATCTTACGACCGAGTATTATTATCGAGGACAACCTAGTTTGAGACACTAGGTGGGGTTAGTTGCCAGTATCTATTGTTAGGGTCAGGTGTATTGTATGTTCCTAAAGCTGCTATTTTATGAAATGATTATGGTACCGTATGGTACAAATATGTTTATGGTACCGTATGGTACAAATATGAAGGTACCGTATGGTACAAATATGAATATTTTTATCGAAAGGTTTTATATACTTCAAATATATTTTGAAATATCTTTTCAAAAAGACTTATCTTCAAATCTTATCTTTTGGGTCAAAACTTATTGAAAACCTTTATACTATTATGTTTTTATTTACTATTGCGAATAATTCTGTTGACGTCGTATTTTAACGCTTTTCAGGGATTTGAGGTTACCATCTTTTGATGTTATGCTTGCTTGACTACTTGGGACTTTTGCTGGAATTTATTTTGTATTGTAATTCCTTAGTTTCCCAAAACTCTGTAGTCGTATTTTGATACTATTCGGATGACTGTAATAAGTACTTTACTTCAACTCTTTATCTATGTTGATGATGTTTGGTTTATTTATGTTTGATGTAACCTTGAATCTCTGATACCGTATACACTGCGCACCTCGGTTCCGCCATTTCTATGCGGGGTGTGACATGAGGTGCTCTAGATCAAAGATCCACAAGTTTAGAAGAAAAAGAAGAAGAAGAAGAAAGAAGGAAATCTACAAGTTTGGATACTAGGGTTTGTGTTCGTCATAATCTGGGCATCCGTAGTAAAAAGGTTATAACTAATTCGTTAGCCGTCAGATTTGGACGAAATTTGGACTGTATGGTCTGGACATATAAAATCGCAATCTGACCGAAGGGATTTTCGATCGGAGCTTTTATTCGTGAGATATTAGGTTTCGGAATCTGCTGCTGTAAGCCGAAAATATTGGTTTAAGGGGAAGAATATGTTCCAAAAGTGGATATGAGGCTTGGAACAGTTGGATGTGATCTTATACATGTACCACTTGAGGGAGAAGTTTTTGCTTGTGCATAATGATTTAACATCTTATAAGAAGAACAACTCCTGATTCAACGAAGAAGGTATACTACTTTAACTTTATTACAACTTCTAGTTTGAGTGTCTACTGTTCGAATTCATATTAGTATTGTGCTTCATGGAGGGTAATTTGATACATTGGAAAGCTTAGATTGAGAGTTTAATATGGTTCATAGTTCGTAAAGAGATGTTCCCTTAATGGATTATAACAAAAAGGGGAAGATATAAAGTGTGGTGGCATGGAACAAGATTTGAAGACTTCAAAGTATCGAAAGTCTACTTAAGAAAAAAAAAAGTGGCGTGTTTTGATAGAAATATCAACGGTAGAAGAAGTATCAACTTGTTCACAAGAGATCTCAGTTGAAGGAGAAGTTTTTAAAGTTCTCAGTTTAGTGTTTGTTTTGTCATCATCAAATAGGGGAAGATTGTTGGGATAATTTATTATCCATATTATTGATTTTGATTTGATGAGACAAAATTTAAACTGAGCATATACATCAAGGAAACATGGAGAAGACAAAGTTGAAATAGTAGTTGTGATAGCATTCTCATCAACAATTTACATTGAAGAAACTTATTGCTTTGAATGTAGAAAGCATAAGTTAGGGGGAAGATTGTTAGGATTAAATTGTCGAGATTGTTATGGAAAAGTTGCGTTGCATACAACAGTTAGTATTGCGCAGTTCAAAAGAACACGGTTAGTCCTGATTTGTTACTACTGCAAGTTAGTTAATACTGCTCCTGATCTGTTACTACTGCAAGTCAGTTAATACTGCTCCTGATCTGTTACTACTGCAACTATGTTACTACTGCTGGAACTCTGTTACTACTGCTGGAAATCTATTACTATTGCTGCAACTCAATTATGAAAGACTTGATGTTCAAGATAAAGATCTAAAAGAATTAGTCTCCTAATATAACTAGGTTTCCTTATGTAACTAGGTTTCCTTATGTAAGTAATATGAGACTCTATATATAAAGAGATCTGGTGTGGTTTTTCATCATGTTTATTCTTTAGGAAAACACCAAACGATCTCACCACTTGAGATCGTTCCCCTTTGTTCAGCCTCAAGGTCAAATTGATCCTTGTAAAGAGAAGAAACACGTCTATTCTGATCAAATAGATTGAGGCTCGTGTTGTTAGATGGTTCCTAGGATAGCGAGGTTTAGCCTCAAGGTCTTTTATAGATCCTTGTATGTAAAGAAATACGTCTGTTAATTTATTAATAGATTGAGGCTTGATGGTAATCGTTATTGTTTGTTCTTATTGTTTTTATATATACAATATTCGATTATCATAAATTTGTGAATATTAAAGTGTTTATCCGCTGCAACTTCTTTGATAAATCTTGATCTAAGTAATCATATCGATCCTACACGTTGTCTAAAACTCATAAATACATAAATATTATTAACTTGAAAATCAATCAAGTTTATTAGTTATGTTATATGAACAATACATTTTATTTCAAAGTTAACAAATAACAATAACAATATCATATTAAGTAATCACGATTTTACTTATTTCCATTATGGGTAAAATTCTTGTAACGTATACCACTTACATAAACTTATCATTGGATCTATGAAACAATGTGACTTAACTACTTAACTTTAGTATTGTTTGTTTATCCCCACTACTTTTCTTTTTATGTATATTCGTAGTAAGTTTCGACCCAACCCGTTTAACATCTCCAAACGGCTCGATCCGTCACTTTTTGTCGTCTAATTTGTCTTAGGACCTACCTTCATTACCATCATAGACTCGCCACTGACGTGAAGTTCATAGGACATTAGTGTATTAGTTTGATAAGTTTATAGTGAAAGTCCATAGAAAGAAAAAACAAATTTATAAACTTAGGAGAGAGAAACAATAATGGGTTTTATAACTAATTCTAACACCTTTTAATATAAAAGTATAAAACTTTTATCTTTTTTATTTAGATTATATTAGTAAAATGACAAATGAGACTAAAATATGGACTTAATAAGTTTAGAGGAATAAATGACTAAATTTATAAGAAACAATGGTTTATAAAAAGATGATGTTTGACGTGATAAGGTTATAAACTTGCAAAAGTTCATTGCATTACGTATGCTCTTATACGAACTCTCATACCATGAGCATCAAGCCCTTGGACGTTTATTTCTTTCTCTTTGTGTTCATTTCTTTCACTCAATAGCCAACTAGGGTTTCTATAGTTCGGTTGGAAACTTGTAATCACGTAACTAGCATTTGATTCATGTTTTATAACACTCAGATGATTGATTAATGTTTGTTAAGTTTTTCTTTCTTACGGTTATGATTATCAATTTGGTATAAAGTTGATTCAAAATCAACTTGAACTCTTCATTGATTCGAGTTGTGTGTTTGGTAAGATTCAATATAGTTTGTAAAGAGTCAGGAAAGTTTACATTATCTTTACATAGTTAGTGTGAATATTTGACATATTATTTTATTTTATTGCGGCCTTACTATTCCGTGATGGTAAATCTCAATCCTTGCATTTGTATTCCATATGTACATAGTTGGTAACAAAACATTCATTAAATTATAACCAAATACATTAAAAATATGTGACGTAAGAAACCATTTGTTAAAAGCTCACTTTACCGTGTAAACAAGAAAGGATATAGAGGTTATAAACTAAAGAAAGGTAGAAATAGAAAGGGGAGTAAACACATTGGGTGCTAAGCGCTCAATCACATCCAGGTCCTTCTGTTTGAGATGCATGTAAACAACCCAATCCCCTTTTTTAGTTGCACTCGGCATTGTAGTTACGTATCCAGTTCGACTACCCCATGGGAAATGATACGACCCAAACACTGGCTTACCCCATCCAAAACCCATATCCGTAATTGGTAAACCTTGTCCACCTGAGACTACAACGGCCTCGCCTTCAGACTTTTTAAGTCCAAAATATATTCTAGCAACTGTTGGTGTTGGTCGATGTAGTTCTACCCAATCAATTAACCCCCTAAAATGTTCTTCGTTTGTTGTTGCAGCCACAAACTTATGAACGATATCTGCAACTTCATGAAGTGGCATTTCCTTGAGATCACTATTGACTGCCACACCATATGGGACAGAAAGTACATTTCCAAAGTGGTTCTTTAATGACGATTCTTTGTCAGCGCTTCCTTTTAGGAAGCGTCGGCGTCCATTAACGACAATCCCCATTCTAGAAGTGGCATTCTCAGCTTCAGCGTCTCCATGTGCTAGTAATTTCCACAAAAATGACGTGAAAGACAAGAGTTTGCTTATTTTTATTTCTTTTGTGCTTGCTTGAGATTGTAGATAGTCAATTGATTCAGCATGAACGTAGTACATGCGACTATAAAGAGGATCCTCAAAGGACGATGGTGGAGGGAGAGAAGATATGGGGACATATAGATCATCAAGAGAGGATTCATAATGAGGTGGATGTCGCGGGTTCAACATTGATGGCCGGAAAGATGGGATATGGGAGATTGGTTGCAACTGCGCATACTTACCCCATGCCACCAAAAACATGTCTATGGAGTACGCATCCGCTACTTGGTGTTTGAACGAACATGATAATATGATTGATCCACAGTTCAACTCTGTTGCCTGATCCATTAAAATTTCAGTTAGTGATTTGAGGATTTGTATTCATGAAATAATACTTTTTATGGAATTACATCTTGAATTTGGGTTTCAACTCGAATTATATCATTTGTGTAGAGAATATTTTTTCAACTATAAATATATTGAAGAAATAAATGAAAAGTAGTTTAGAACATACAAACACCTAATAAAAATACCAAAGAATGTCCGTTGAAAAAAGAACCTTAAACAGACCCTAAAAATCCCAAGACCAATTAATTCGCATAATTTATGGAATAAAATGTTTGAAAATATAAACAACTTTAATCCAAAATTTGTAGTATATATCAAACTTTAAATAAGTTTATTAAATATATCTAATTTTAATATCACAATTGAACGTATCTAGACATATATGAGATCTATATAAGTTGACACGTGAGATGACACATCTCTTTGCCAGCTTTTAATTTGTCGGATACTTACAATAGACTAAAGTTCGATATTGAAGTGAGATTCATACAATTACCCATTTAAAGTTTGATGTATATTATAGATTTTGTTTGAGTAAAGTTAGATACATTTTCAAATATTTATCCCTAATATCATGTTCTTATTATTTATGAGGTAAGCCTATATATATATATATATATAGATTAAACTGGGGAAACCGGTCATAAGAAACAATTTGTAGCTGGTTTGATCAAGTTAGACAATCCCTTATCGATTTAGTAGAGACTTTAGTTCCATATTAAACTAATGTGGTTTTACCTGAACCGCTAATACACCATGATTTATCCTTGGGACCAACTTTCCCATCACAGAATTATCTGGGTGATAAAAGTCCAAATCTCTAAGATCGACGTCTGCATGGGCGTGAACAAATTCTACGCCACGATTGTTGCAAAACACCTCGGGTTCTCCTTGACTGTTCGACACAATCTCGCCAGCTAGTGGGTAAAATGTGGATAGTACCCCAGCTAGTGATGTCTTGATCGTTTTCATAACAGTTTCCGGTGACATGTCAGTATTGTCTTTTTTCTTATAACAAAAGAAAAGCCCGGCTTCAATTGGTGGTAGGAGCAAGTCTAGGTTGGATAAAGGTAGCCAGTGCTTGCTACCCGGTGTTACAGCCGGTGTAATCACATCTCTAGATTTCACGGTTACTTGATAGTCGAAGGAGGATTCATCCTCATATAAGGGTAGTTCGGATGTGTGAAGTTTAGAGAGCTGAAGATGATAATGACTATGGGTAAGATTTGTGTATGAAACAATAGCATTTCTGCTGAATGTGTTTTTCAATATACGAGAATAGGAAAAAGGTGATGGTGGTGGTTGTTGTTGAAGGTGGCCGCGATGGTGGTCTATGGTTCGATTTGAGACGAGGAGACCTTTCGATCTCCTAAGGCTAAGGAGATGATAGTATTTTCTCATGTTCATGATACAAGCTAGTGAAGCTGAGAAGAGTTTATGTTTAAAAGATGAGGATTGGCAATATTACATGGCAAGAATTCATTTGGATTTATAGGGAAATGAGGACACACTTGACACTACCAAAACTTTGGTGGCCGTTTTTCTGCGAACAGTTGAATATTTGCATGGCTGGGAAGTCCAACTTAATGATCATTTTTTGAACAAACTAAAAGTAAATTGTGATAGACTACAGGGAGAATAAAAAACCGAAAAGCCAAACTCAAACTTAAGTACTAAACCATTTAAAGTATATCATAATTTTGTTTATAAATATTTATTGTGATTACATTTATTTAGGGCAAAAACATTCCAAAATATAAAATGTCTCTTACAAAGTTTTTGAAAATATATAGGCACAAAATGTATTTGATTGTCAAAAAAGTGAATAGGATATTGCTTATTGAGTCCAACAAGTTTTTCACAAACCTGCGTGTTGTGACGGAGTTTAAAATTATATAATTTTAACTGTCGGTTTTAAGTTTATAATAGAATCGCATTTTTTAGTTTTCTTTTTCTTTCTAAAAATGAAAAAAAATTATATTAATATTTGTTAGTTTTCACAATAATAATAATAATAATGATAATAGTAATAATAAAAATAATTACAATCTTTTGGTATATCTATTTCTTTTGGTGGCTAATAGTTATAGATTAAATATAGAAAATGATAAATAATAATAAAAATATAAGCAAATAAGATAAAGAGTTAAAAAAACATTAATAAAAAAATTAAAGTCATTCTTAGAAATAGAGGGAGTTAACCATCTTAACAGAAAAATAATTTATAATAATTTTTTGCATATATTAGCTATATATTAATAAATAAAAAAACTACTTTTCACTAGTAATTTAATTTGAAAATTGAGTACATAGGTAATTTTCCTAAATCCAAAGAAAAGATTGAAAAATTGTACAGAATCAAACCAAACTTGAAACGATAACAACGGATGGATAAACCGAACCAATGGTTTCCAACTTCTAAAAGCCAAAATTTTCTCATAGGATATGGTTTTATGCCAAAAAAATCATATCACCATACACGGTTGAGCTAAAATGACTCTGCTAAGTCGCGATTTCATAATAATCAAATGACCAAACATGTATCACCAATTTAAACAAGTAAGGGAGACATTTATTACAGACCAGTAACATAACGCCACATAGTAAAGGCCTTTGCATATAAATAGAAAACCTCCAAATGAATTGTTGGCCGAAATGGACGGCAAGTCGCCGGATTTAGCAGCGATGGATGCCATCGGCGGATTTTTAATGAAAGTGGTATAGCCGGAAGTGCCAACTCCGGTTTATGCCACGTGGGACGCCACCTCACATTTCCACTAATGCTTATTCCTACCTGTCGCCGACGTGTCAATAGCCGGCGTTCCCAACGCCGAATTTTGCTTTAAAAAATAATGGTTTTGTTTTGTGGTTTCCGGTTTTGGTGGGTGGTTTTGTGGTTTAGGGTTTGCTTTTTTGTTTTGAAAATGGTTAAGTGTTAGTTTTTAAGGTTAATTATGTATCTAATTTGATGATTTTTATGAAAATTTCCAAATTCTGTTTTGTTAATATGTTATTGTTTAGAGTTTATAAAAGTTAGATTAATGTTTATGGCTTTTTTCGTGTGTTTTATGTTATGTAAAAAATGGCAAAAAATCATTTTGGTTAGTTTTTTTTTTGTTTTAAATGGCTAAGTGTTAGTGTTTAGGGTTAATTATGTATGTAATTTGATGATTTTTATGAAAATTACCAAAATTGTGTTTTGTTAATATGTATTTGTTTTAAAGTTTATAAAAGTTAGATTAATGATTATGACTTTTTTGTGTTTTATGCTATGCACAAAATTGCAAAAAAAACTTTTTTTTGGGAAAAAATGAACAACTTAAAATAAAAAATGGCACACTTAATCCCACTGTTTTGAACAACCTAAAATACAGAATGAACAAGTTAAAATACAACATGACACACTAACGTTGGTTACGTTGGCAAATCCGGCTATGGCTGTTGTGACTTGTGTGTCCACAACCACTACAAGTTCGAGGTCTACTTCCACTTCCGCTCGGCTGGTCCATTTTACGGATTCTTCTTTGTTTCTTTCTCCCTCCTTTTGTAATGATAATGGTTTTATCCGATTCGATGGTCCAATTTGCTTCTCTCCAGTAGTCTTTGTGACGTAGGCCCCTAAGTGTTGGGATATACTGTCGTGTCCACGTTTTTGTGCTGTAGAAGGCAGAAACCATTATTGGTGTTGCTTCATGGTTTCTTCGACTATGACCATTCACGTATCCATCAACAACCATGTCATGAGAACAAATAAACCTTTGTATTTGTCACTTTCCACAAGTACAAGACTTAGCTGAAAAATGGACCTCGTATTTGTTCCCTCCACCCATGGTTATCGGATCATTTGTCTCACACTCATAAACACCATTTGGGACATCGTAAGGTGTTACCCTTTGATGAATGGCATATGATTCCCGACCATTGTAGAGTCTCCACATGGCTGTTGCTAGCGGTGAATGACAGTCTCTAGCTCTCTCAGAGTTTTGTACGAAGTGTGCTCTGGTGAGTTCGAATGTACCTTCAATACATGCCTTGATAGGCATCATGTTGTTAGATGATTCGGTTATGTTTGTTGTCATGTTTCCCCAACTTACATAGCCCTCGTCATACAACACCGTCCACTTGTCCAAACCGACATTTTTCGCCACCTCCAAGGTTCCCTGTTTAACACTCTTAATTTAACCAACGGCGAACTTATACTTTCTCCGCTGCGATGTAGTGCCGATCTCCCAACACCATTTTTTCAACTTCTGGTGTGGAAAAAACTTCATAAGGTTACTTCTTATATGTCTCAGATCGAATATGATACCAATCATCCATATCAGCCACTGCGTTGATCAAACGTGGGTGACGGTCTGAAATCACACACAATTTTCTTTCTAAATTAACGGAAACATGATTCCGGAAGTTGTGCAAAAACCATTGCCAGCTTTCATTTGTCTCGTTATCAACCATGGCGAAAGAAAGAGGAAATATATTCCCGTTTGCGTTTTTCGTCACGACTGTAAGAAGCTTCCAGCGATAGTTTCCTTTCAAATGGGTCCCATCGACACATACGACGGGAATACAGTGCTTGAAGGCTTCAATGGCAGGTCCAAAAGCCCAAAATACATACCTAAATATGGTTGTACCGTCTGGGTTTGTATTCAGGACATGTAACCATCTGACAATGGTACCCGGGTTTCTATGGATCATTTCTTTAATGTACTTCGGCAGCTCGGAAAAATTGCTCTCCCATGTTCTATAGAGCCGTTCAATGGCAATTCTACGGGCATTCCAAGCTTTACAGTAAGACACGTCCACGTCCCAAGTAGACTTGGCAGTGGCAATGATGTGTTTTACTTTGTATGCAATGTCTAGCTTGATTTGGTTAGCAATTTTGGTTGCAATCATGCTTGCAGACAAAGACTGGTTGTTTTTTATAGAGACCGATCCAACACAGTTGTGGATAGGGTTCCAAACTACCAGACGCCATATGCCCCTTTTGTTTCTACTTGAACCCCTAGCAGTCCGTTCACATGGATACCGATGTTCGTCTCTTTCGTAGTCTGGACCCTATGTGTAGCATATTGCTCTCCAAGCCTCCGACATTGTGTCTTTTCAGTACATTTCTCGATTATTCTTTAGAGACCATATCCTAATTTCATATACACATTGAACGTTTCTTTTGAAGCAAATTCCTTGACTTGGGCATTGTCCTTCACACCAGTAGTCCACTGATTGGTCATCTTCTTCGAATGGAAGACGATTCCATTCTTCCTCCCCCACAAAACCAATACTTGCTTCCAAGAACACTTCATCATCTTCATGACGAGGTACGAGCTCATCATGACGATCTTCGTCCACTGAAGCGTCTCCAAGAAGGGCATAGTCTTCTGTTGTATATTCGTCGACCGTTTCGTTATCTTCATCAGAATAGTTGTTTTCAGCAAAACCATCTTCAGCTTCATGGTGTGGGTGGCCTTGGTGTTCGCCTTGGTGTTGGCTATCATCAGAGTTCCGATCTTCTTCTTGATACTGTTCTCTATACCTTGATGGGAACATGTCTTGTTCAACATAAGTAGAAGGTTGAAAGTGATCGGTATAGGATGATGGAAACCCATCTTGAAACTGATGGGGATGTTGTTTATGTATGTTCCTCAGCTGGGCTGTAAAAGAAAATTGTGTTTGTTGAACCACTGAAAGAAATTGTGCTTGTATTTGAGGTTGATATTGAAGTTTGGTGGCATTCAAAACATATATTGTTTCAAATGTATCATTGTCTGGAATTTTGCTCTGAACCACATGGTCTCCGTAGGTGTACGACATGATTAGTTTCAAGTTAAAAAAATCACTAGATAAACCGAATTTTTTGTACGCCATCTCTTTGAAACTTGCAAGATTGACCCTCCTAAGAAGAGGAAAAACAATATGAGTAGTCGATTCATCGCCAGTCAAGAAACCGTTTTGAAATGATAGTTCATTTCCACAAACTAGATGAACAAGGATTGGGGAAAATGTAGACATGGTTGGGGAAAATGAGAGTTGTTTGAGAGTTGGGGAAAATGGTTATGAGAGGTTCTGTATGAGAGTTGTTTGATATGAGAGGTGAATGAGAGTTGGGGATAATTAGTATATATTTAAAGAATCAGAACCTTATCTGATAATATCTGACAAAAAAATCTCGGGATTGAACTTGGTCCAGTGAAAATGCCACGTAGGTTTGAGATATGGATAAAAGTCGGTGTTGGCAAATCCGACATATTACAAAATAATGACTGAAAAGTGAATTACTTGTTCATGGGAATAAATGCTTTCACAGGCTTTGATTAAAGGTCTGTATGATGTGATCAAAACACTATTTCACGTACATAACCTTATCTGATAATATATGAAAAAAAATATCTGGATTGAACATGGTCCAGTGAAAATGCCACGTAGGTTTGAGATATAGATAAAAGCTTGTCAAGATCAAATAAGTTGTTATACTTCGTTAATCTTAACCTTGTTAGATCGTGATCTATCAAAGAAGTTCAGGCAGCGGGTTGAACACTTTGATATTTACAAGTTGAAAGATTAGACAAATAATGAAATATACGAATGAATAAGAACAAAACTATTTGTCGAATGTTAAGCCTCAATTGTATTAATCAAGATATCAATACAACGTGTGTCTATCAATTCAAGGATCTATCTATTTATAGACCTTGAGGCCGACGTATCTAAATAGGAAACTTCATCTAATTACAAAAGGAAACATAATCTGATACTAACTCTATCTATTAGATTTATTCTTGCATGACAAGGTGGTCTTCCGTATTAACTTTCATTCTGTCCGCAGTAACTTGATCCATCTGTAGTAATGATAATGTCCGTATTAACATAGTTGAACAACCGTATAAACTCGATCTTCCGTAGTAACTTCACAAGTTTATATCTGTAGCTTGAAGTAGCATTATTGAGTTAAACTATTTTTACTAAGTTATAACCCAACAATCTCCCCCTAACCTTGAACTTTTATAAACTTTATCAAAAGTACAAGTTTTTCTTATACATCACCTTTTATAACTACTTCATTACATATCAAATTGACTACGCATTTCTTCTTTCATCCTTGTCTTGCCATTCTCTTCTTTTCCTTTTGTTCGCTCTTCAGTGATTTGTACCAAAATACTCCAAACTAATTCATGTGCCACCCTTGAAGAAAGATGTCCATGTAGCTTGACCTTAATCAGTTCTCTCAAAGTCCTCAAGTCATGTGGATATCTTTTGTCCACTAAGTAGAACTCCATGGCTCCATGTCTTCTCACTATTGAGTAGACTCCACTTCGTTTATAAACAAACCACTTGACGACTGGATTTGAAGGACTTCCTTTCTGGAACACAGAACTTGTCTTCACATACCCTGGTTCAAACAAACCACACAAGCAATCCATGGCCGAATCACTACCTGCACATTGTCCTCTGCGATGAGAATACTTGGTTCTTCCTATTTCGTACATTCTTTCCAAATCATCTCTTGAGAAATCCCTTATCACTCGATGGAAGGCTGGGACAATTGTTTTCGATTTGTCTTGCCTTGTCACTCTATATTCTGTATTTATATTACCACCAGTGAATTCCCATTCGATGATCATTGGAAGCTCAACAGCTAGAGGTGTAAATCTTAGTCCTTCTAGATGAATGATCAATGCAGAACATATTTCTTGAGTAACTTGAGGATCATCATCTTCATCTTCCACAATAATGAGTTCTTGCTTGACTTGCACTAGTGGAAGAGTAGGACTTCCTTGAGAAGTAGTTGAAGCAGTAGCGGTTTCTACTCTTATTTTCTTTGCAAGAGGAATTCTTTTGGATGCTAGCTTCTTCCTCTTCGGCTTCTCAGGAGGATTAGACACAGCTGGAGCAGTACTCACAAGAGGGTTTGGTACTTCCTTACCCTGTTCATTAAGGATTCTTCTTCCAGTTTCAAGAGCAAGCTTCACAGCTTTCTCCATGTCTTGCTTTTTCTTCTCTTGAATCTTGGCAAGTGCAGCTGTTCTTTGAACATCTTTCTTCTTTTCCTTCTCCACCAATTCCAATAAACTTGCCATCTTCATTGGTCCTAAAGACCTACCACTGTAATTCTTGGTCTTGAGATAGGTGACAAATTTCTGCCTATCTTCAGCAAGCTTAGCTTTTGTGGACTCCTTCTTCCTAATCACTTTCTTCTTCTCAGACTCGACTTTGGCTTTCTTTTGTAGCAGGATTTTATCTCTTTCAAGATCTTCTGAGCAAGCTCAGCATCTGCTTTTTATTGAGCTTTAAGTTTAAGCTCTTCCTGAATCTGCTCATCTGCCATCTTTTGAGCATGAATAGCATCCTCCTCAGCAATCTTCTTCAACCTTTCTCTTTCAGCCTGAGTAGGTTCTTGATTCTGGTCTTCCTGCTCAAGTTTCTTTAGTAGCTCAGCAGATGCTCTTTCTTGTTCCATTCTTTCCCCCTTCAATTCTGCTAGCCTATTTTTCTCATCTCTTTCTGCAACAACCTTCTCTCTCTGTTGTCTTTCTTCTTCCTTCTTTTCTTCTTTGGATTTCTACACAACCTTTACTTTGCCTTTATCATGGTATTATGAGTCATCAAGGTTAACCTTTTGAAGTCTTCCCTTCTTTGTAGTGATGTACCCAAACCTACCTGCAGACTTAGAAACAGTAACATGTTTTTCAGAAAAAGCAACAGGGTTTTCTTTTGGTATCATAGCTGCTACTGCTCTTTGACGTGCAACTGCATCAACTATTTGTTTCATCCTTTCAGCTTCTTCTTTCTCTTTTTCTTGTTTCTTCTTTTCTTCTTTAATTTTGTCAAGCTGTGATGTTAAGGTTGACTCATCAGTCATGACAATTGTTCTAGCCATTTCTTGCTTTATTAGATCAGCTGCAGTAGCTTGTTCATCAATAGTAGGAGCATTAGCTGTAGATGTTGAGGTTGTGATTATTGTAGCTTCATACAGAATGGCTTGAAATGTCCGAGGTGCTTGGTAAAACGTTGGAGGTGTTGTTGTAAACAACAGTGGTTGTGTATTTATGGGACTCTCCGTAGTAACTGGAATGCTGGCAGTAGTAATGGCAGCTGTCTGAGGGGCCATAGTAACAAGGGGGTCCGTAGTAATGAATTCCTCCGTAGAAATTACTACTTCTTCAATCTCTATTTCCATTTCATGCTCCCCCTCAACTGTTTCTTCCATAATTTGCTCCCCCTCAACAACTCGTTCCTTCTCAGTGGTTTCATCCACCACCATTCTCTCTCTTTCTTCATCAACCAACAAATCTTCTCCTTCTTTTTCTGTCTCCCCCTTAGGAGTACTATCAATCTCCATGTCCACGTCCTCTGTTTCAACCTCCATGTCTTCAGTTTGTTCAGAGGTTGCAGTGATAACTGTTTCATCACTTTGTCTTTCTTCTCCCTTGCTCTCTTCAGATGATAAAATTTGTGTCTCTTTTTCTTTCTCCCCCTTTTTGTCAGCTGGAGAAGTATCATCATAGGAAGAAGAGCTTGATGGCCTTGGAGATGTTCCAATGCTCCTTTGTGGTGGTTCTTTTGGGCAAGAGTTGAGCTGTTAATAGAGCTTGTTGAGCCAGCAACTGTTGCACCAAACTTGTTAGAGTGGAAAGAGTTTCCTCTTGTTTATCCACCTTAACTATGACAGCTTTGTACAATTCCATCAATTCATTATGTTGATTAGAGCTACCCTTACCCCTTTCCTGTTGGGTACCAACAGGTGGTAGATCATAGGGTGTAAAGACACTTTCATGCCTAGCAGAAACAAGTATCTCCCCTGTGGTTTCTTGGCACCAGGGACCACTTCCCAAAGATGAGAACCAGTCATCATCAAAGGTTAGTGTTGCCTTGGTTTGGGTCTTAGTGATGTTAATACTGTCCTGAGCTTCACTATGAGAAGTGATTTTGTAGTAGTATTAGCCCTCCCCAAATGGTCACCCCCCTCCTTATGGACCACCTCAGTGAGCAAGGGGGTATGCTCAATGTGTTCCCCTGATTGTGTCTTTCCTGAAGATGATTCAGGTAAAGACTTTTGAATGTGAGAGAGTGGGGTAGTTGGAGACACAAGAGGCTGAGGAACCCTCTTGGTTCTTCTATTGAAAGCAACTATGGATGGTGAGTGAGGTGTAGAAACTGTGGGTGAAGTCACAAAAGTGGTGACTGTGGCAGTAGCAACTGGAGTAGAACTCACAGTAGAAACTGGAGGTACACTTGCAGTAGAAACTGCAGTTGTAACCTCAGGGGTTATAACCTCAGCACTTGCAACAGAAATCGCAGTGGTGCTTCTGGTTGTTACGACAGTAGATGGTGGCCGAGACAGAGGTGCAGTCATTTGTCCCTCATCTTGAGAACTTGTGCCATTGTTGAGAACAATGGTGTCACATTAGCAGAAAAACCTTTGTTAAATTTTCTCATGTTTGTAAACACTTTTCTTGTATGTGCATGAGAAGAGAAAACATTTTCAGATATAGTTAGATCTTGTAGTTCACAGTAGAAAATGTGTTTGAGGAAACTTGGATACATTAGGAATTTATGTTTAATATTTACCAAGTTCCATTTCATTCCTTCAAAAATTAAATTTGAAAAATTGTATGTTTAGTTTGTAGCCAAACATACCATGGCAGTAGCTAAAGAAGAGCTACCTTCATGCCAACCCGTTCTCTTTTGAGATAAACATTGTTGCAAAGTATGCAACAAGAATTTCCATTGGGGGGACAACTTAGCTTTTTGAAAAGTTGAAATGTGTAAGTCCCCCTCATATCCCATTCTTTCAAATTTTTCAATAAGAGTTTCATTTGAGAGTTGTGTTATACCTGCTGCATCACGAAGTTGTAGATGTGTGCGCAATGTAGCCTCTGAAACAGTTATTGCTTTGCCATCCACTGTGGCATTGATGACCGGTACATCCCAATTAGTATTAAGTTCTGCGGAGGTGCAGAATTCCCTTATGTGCGATTCATGGATTTCAGGGCTCATGGTTAACACCAGTTTAATGTGGGACTGCTGCAAGAAGTCGATGATGGGATGAAAATCGACATTGTCATCGAGTTTAACCAAGAATGCCACCATGTTGTATGTCAGATGAAACTGTAATTCTGCCATTGTTGGTTAAGAATGTATTCAAGATTCAGATTAAAGCAAGCAGTTAAGATTGAGAGAAAATTTTGGGATTTTGATTGTAACGGTAACTTTTTAGACGATTTAGGGTTCTTTAAGAAAGGTAAGTAATAAAACGGTTAAAAAGATCCCTATTTATACTGAAAATTTGTAACAACTTGGCGATTTGGATTTGACCTGGGTGATGATTAAAAGTAACTTTGCAATTGTAAATTGCCACGTGTCAGTTGTAGTTGTACCTCGCGCCACAATTTTAAAACTTAGGTCCAATAACCAGGTGCCACGTGTAAAAGTTAGTTACAAGTTGTATTTTGACTTGTCAAATCACCATTAATTAAAGAATACTTATCAGTTAAGAAACCTTTTAATACGGTGAGTTGCAGTATTAACAAATAATAGCCGTAGTAAGTTGATTAATGACCGTAGTAATGGTACACGAGCCGTATTAACTGGACTGTCCGTAGTAATGTTAATTACTGTCAGTATTAACCAGAGGTCCGTAGTAACAACAATACTAAGCAGTATTAATAATTCCGTCCGTGTTATTAGATTAAGGGCAATAGTAGTTAAATCTTCCCTTAATACTGACAATTTGGCCGTACTAATAAAACTTTGGTTTAAAATTTGTTTCTACTATTACTTTTGCAGTCCTAACATAGTACAATACTAAAAAGTAAGGCACTTGTTTCTTAAGTTAAGGTTACTACTGCTTCTCGAAGGGACTTTAAACTAGAAATACTAAGAGATAAACTAAGATGATATCAATCCATGTTGATCATTCCAATACTTGTAATCAAGAATGTGAATCTTCCCACATCAAATGCTTTTGTGAGAAGGTCAGCAAGCTGATTGTCAGTGTGGATTTTCTCAACATGAATCAATTTCTTTTTGTTACAGTCTCTTATGAAGTGGTAGCGTATCTCTATATGCTTTGTCTTGGAGTGTTTGACTGGATTGTTGATGATGCTAATAGTGCTTTGGTTGTCAGTGTAAATTGGTGTGTTCATGAATGAATAGCCATAATCCATCATTTGATTTTGTATCCATAGCATTTGAGCACAGCAACTAGCAGCTGCAATGTATTCAGCTTCTGTGGAAGAGGTAGACACAATTGTTTGCTTCTTGCATTGCCATGACACCAGTCGTGAGCCAATGAATTGGCACCCTCCAGTTGTTGATTTCATGTCTAAGTTTTCACGACCATAATCACTGTCAGTATAAGCAATTAAATCAAATGGAGAGTCTTTAGGATACCATAAGCCTAAGTTAGGCTTGCCCTTTAGGTAACGAAAGATTCTCTTGACTGCAATTAAGTGTGACATTTTGGGTCTTGTTTGATATCTTGCACAAACGCAAACTCCAAACATGATGTATGGTCTTGAAGCTGTGAGATACATTAAGGAGCCTATCATTGATCTGTAATTATGTATATCCACATCCTCCCCCTCAAGATCAGCAGTCAGTTGTTTGTGAGTTTCTACGAGAGTGCTTGCTATCGTGGCATCCAGAAATCCAAATTTGGTTAGAATGTCCTTGACATACTTGGGCTGGCTGATAAAGAGTCCATATTCCTTCTGCTTGACTTGTAGACCCAAAAAGAAAGTGAGTTCCCCATTGAACCCATTTGAAACTTTGTGTGCATTAACTCTTCAAACTCTTTGCACAAAGCATCTTTGGTAGATCCAAAGATGATGTCATCAACATATATTTGAACAAGAAGGATATCTGAGTGAGAATGCCTCATATATCCTTCTTGTTTCTAAAGATCCATATTGTACCTATCACCTTCTTTCCAAATGGGACTTCCACTAATTTCCATACTCCTTGAATCTTGAATTGTAGTAGCTCAGCTTGATATGCCTCTATCCAATGTGGATCCAGTAATACCTCTTGTATTTTCTTTGGTTCCATTTGAGAAAGGAAGCAGGCAAACAAGCATGTATTAAGAAGAGCTTTCACAAGATCCTTCTTGGGCTTAGTTTGACTTCTAGTATCCATTGAGAAGTCAAGATTACCAATGATTTGAGAAGGTGGGTGGTTCTTTTCAACACGAGAAGATGGGATCTTCTCAAGTCTTAGTTCAGCTCCTAAGTTTGTATCATTCAAATCAGGTGTATCATTGCTTGGGTAATAAGCAGTAGATGGAGGAGTAGTAACTGAAGAAGGTATGTCCTGAGTGTATGGTTCAAATTCTTCAGTGATAATTTGGTTAACTCCATTCTCATCCTCTTCGACTAAGTGTGGAAATCCATTGGGGCGTGTGGCATCATTCTTAGCAGTAGTTGTGGACTTGGGAACTGCCTTACCTTCATGAGGATGTTCTTCTTCTTGTTGGGAAGAATTCTCTGCTTCATCTGGGTATATGGGATCAAAGAGTTGAATAGGATCTTCCATAGAAACAGGGAGGTTGATGTACTCTATAACATCCAACCGGGCAGTACCAATGATCGGAGCAGTATTAACTGGGTCCGTAGTAACATGAGCCGTAGGAATGGATTGTGACGTAGTAACAGGATACGTAGGAACAGATGAAGGTTGAAAGTAAAAGTCAGAGTTTAACGATTTGGTTAATGCATCCAAATCGAAAACCCAATTTGGCCCTTGACCTTCTTGGTGTAAGTATGTTCATTGAATGTCACGTTGGAGCTTTCTTCTATGATATTTGTTTTATGATTATAAAAGCGATATGCCTTGCTCTGCGATGAGTATCCAACGAAAGTTCCTTCATCTGCTTTGCTCTCAAACTTACCAATATAGTCTTTAGAATTTAAGACTGTACAGGGGCATCCAAATGCTTTTAAGAAACTGATCAAAGGTTGTCTCTTGTGAAGGAGTTCATATGGAGTTTTGTTTTGAGACTTAACTAAGAGTACCCTGTTTTGGACATAGCAAGCAATATTAACTGCTTCGGCCCAGAAAAAGATTGGTAAGTTGGAGTCTGCCAACATGCTTCTAGCTGCTTCAATCAATGTTCGATTTCTTCTTTCAGCAACTCCGTTTTGTTGAGGAGTTCTAGCAGCACTGAATTGCCTCTCTATTCCTTTCGTTTCACAAAAGTCGTTCATCACTTGATTCTTGAATTCTGTTCCATTATCACATCGGATTTTCTTGACTTTTAAGTTAATTTGATGTTCAATCTTGGTGATGAAAGTGATGAGTAACTGACTTGTCTCATCCTTGGTACCCAGAAAGTACACCCATGTGTATCTTGAAAAATCATCAGTGATGACAAGACAGTATGACTTCTTGGCAATGCTCTTTACATTAGTAGGACCAAACAGATCCATATGGAGTAAATGTAAAGGAGTGGTGTTAGTGTTGATCTCCTTTGACTTGTGAGAAGATTTGTGTTGTTTACCCTTCAAACAAGCTAAACAGTTGTCATCAAGATTAAACTGTTTGTTGGGGAGACCTCTAACT
>CAJVGC010000582.1:56340745-56384892 GCA_910822075.1 Senecio squalidus | reverse complement strand
TAAATACACAACTTCACAAAACACCCTAAGCATACAAGGACTTCACTTAGGACCCTAGAGTTTGCAAAAATGACAATTTTAATAATCACCTTCAAGTTGTTTGTTACTTGCTTGACTAGTTAAATGAGTTGGTGGTGTCACATGGGTTTAGTCACTTACACACTTGACCATTTCACTATTGAACTCAATAGACCATACCTCCCATGTGCTAGCACTCATGACTCCACTCTCTCCTTTGGCTATAAATACTAGACCCCTTCCATCCATTTCACTTGCTCATTCACCACCAAGTGAAAAACTCTTCTCCCTCCCTCCTTGCTCTTTAAATTTTGGCCAAAATAAGAACCACGGAGAATCACCAACACAAAATCCCACTCACACATATTTCATACAAGAACTTAGAATCAAACCTTGGTAGTTTGAAAGTTGCATCAAGATCTTAATACATAACACTTAGGTATGTTATTACTAACCTTTTTACATATTTGATACTTCTTATATCATGTTTTATAGTTCATATATCATATTACATATAGCACATATTCATAAACATGTTACATATAAAGAAGTGTTAAAAAACAAAACTTGAAAAACCCACTGTATATCCGACTGTTCACCATGACCTCGGGAACACTATATTTCAAACCAGACTATGAGACCTATATCATCTAAAAGATAACTCAAACACGGTAGTTTCGATATAAAATTCATTAAAAACGGATAAATAACGAATGAGATACGGTATTTTAAAGTTATCATAATTTCTGGAATAACAACAACAGGTCAGTAGACTATTTTGATCATTAAAAACTTTCTGCTTTAAATTAGACCACGAGACCAGTGGAATTTGAAAGATATTTTAAACCCGGTCGTTTCGATATAAGATTCGTTAAAAACGGATAAATATCGAGCAAGATATACCATTTTGAAGTTTGACCTAATTCCTTGAACCCCAAACTGCATACCAGCGGACCTTTTATTAAAACTGGGAAAAATGGTTTTGAATTATGCCATGAGACCTGTGGCATTTGAAAGATAAATCAAATGTCTACATTTCCATAAAAAGAACACTAAAAACGGATAAACGACCAAGGAGTTATGATATTTTCAAGTTAGCATATACTTTGAGAAAACCCTAAAACCTACTGTTAGTATTTATGTTATAAATATCAGTAGATTTTTAATCTGGTTTCAAGGCCTAAACCATTTGAAAGGTATTTCAAACGCGGTCGTTTCTATATAAGATTCATTAAAATCGGATAAGAAACGGGCGAGATATGTTACTTTAAAGTTGGGTAAAACTTAAAGACACTTGCTGAGTTTTTATAAACTTTTATAAAAACTAACTTTTAAAACCAACTCGATAATAATAGCGATAACACAATACTAGGGAGCTTTGTATGCAATGATTCCATCTCGATATTTCGTAGTGCCGAGCTTGTTGGATTTACGATTTAAAGTGTCCTAGCTCCGCATGCGATTATAGAATGGTCTTGTATATAATGGCCCGAACGGTGTTAGTTTATTATTATCAAACCCGAAGCCTAACCCTACCTTATTCATACATATACATACATTTTCATGTGCATTGGACTAGAATATAAAAACCTTAATTCCAAAACTTAATAGGTCAAGGTTAGACCTACCTGATTCTCGGATTTGAGACTCCTACGTGTTGGCTTACACACACTGCCTCATTTCTTTTAGCTGGCTTGCTAAGGTGAGTTCATAGCCCCGCTTTTTACTTGTTTTATACTTGGGGTGAGATTACATGCTTTATTTACTTATGGACACAAGTACTTAAAACCTTTACTAGTTGCCTAAGTTACCACTAAGCCAAAGGAAATCCCCCTATCATGAATCGTTAGTTAAGGACTTAAGCGCGATTGTATTGGATAGATCTATTAGGGTTTGACAACCCTCACCCAACGGCTAGACGATGTAACCCACGTCTACCACAACTAACTCGTGGACTCGAGTAGGGTGCTTTACTTTTGAAACTATATATGTTATTGGCTATAACATAGGAACACTTATGGGGTAAGGAACTTTGTTACGCTTCGATGTCATGAGCTTAGGTGCAACTGTAAGACTTTACTTAAACGGAAATCTTGTGGTCCACTTTATTACTAAACTAAACCTATGAATTCACCAACTTTATGTTGACTTTAGCATGTATGTCTCAGGTGCTTAGTCGAAAGGGCTTTCGACGGAGGAATTTTGGGATATGACCGAGTCGCATATTTCAAACTCACGCTTTTGGGAGATTTCCCTTGCATTACTTATTTTCTTTTAAGTTATGTAATGTAAATCTTTGTTTTGTGAACTCTGGTAACACTTTTCCTTAATCATGTAAAACTCTGATTTTCAATATCAATGAATGTATGTTTTTCTTTAAAACGACTCATATAGAGGTCGTTCGCCTATATATCATTGCTATCTGGGACCCATGAAGTCAACACCTCGAGTCTCGGGAACACGAGATTTGGGGGTGTGACAGTTTGCCCTTTTTGCGTTTTTACTTGATTTATATTACGTTGATTTCCTCTTTTACCTATATGTATCCAAGTCTTTTCTTTTTCCTTAGGGGCTGTTTTGGTCTTACTTTCAGTGGATGTTTTTACCTTCTTGATGGGATCATTACGTGGCATAGACACTAGACTTTGTGAAGACTGTTGAGTAATACCTTCTATTGTGATTAGGTGATTTTCTAAAGGAATATCCGTGTTTTTCACAATGTTCAACTTACTCTCTTCAACTAAGTCCTCAATCAGAACTTCCTCATAGCTGATTGATCAACATTGAATGATTCTTTTGGAGGTGTCTGAGAGATAGGAATCCTAGGTTCATCTATGGATGGAGGGATATAGTTTTGGTTAAATGGAAGGGCAACTTCTTTGTAACCTAAACCAGCTTTTACCTTTCCATGTATTTGTTGTTGAATTAGGTCATTAACTGATTTTGAAGCATGTACTAATTTCCCTACATCTAACTCAACTTTATCATGTTTTTGTTCTAATCTTTTGATTTCTTCCCTAGCCGTCTTAAGTTTAACTAGTAAATCCTCTCTTTTCCATTCAACTAAACTAATTTTATCTTGATAACTTTGTTCATTTATTTTGTGTGACTTAATTTGCTTTTCTAAATTATCAATGACTCTAGCAGCTGACCATCTTTGTTCTTCTAAGATTTTAATTGAATCACCCATTAGTTGATTGTGATTTTTATATTTAACAATTACTTCTTTACACTCAGAAGAACATAGTTTAGGATTTACCTCGGCCATGAGAGATGGAGTTTCAGGATCTTTTGATGATGAGTCGATTGCCATTAGAGCATCGTCTTGAGGTGCTCCTTGATCATCTTCGGTCCAGTCATATCCAAGAACATCGTAGCCAATTCCCGTACTACCCAGGTCAGTATAAACAAGCTCCGTATTAACGATGTCCTCCATAGAAACAGTGTCTTCAGCATCCATTACTACTGCTATGCATGCATGGTGAACAGTAGTAATATCTTTCGCAGAAACAGGATCCTCACATGAAATTAACGCCCTGTTTTGACTAGTTTCTTCGGCTAAGTCATCCCAATCGTATCCAAATATGTCCTGTGACATAAGTGCACTTTGATTATTGTCTTAAGTTATTCTTGGATTGTTGGATTTTGACTTGTTTGGACATTCCCTTGCAAAGTTTCCTGGTTCATTACATTTGTAGCACTTCACCTTGCTCTTATCGGAAGCAATTCGTTCATTGTTCCTTGGATTGAACCTTCTTCCGGTTCGATTCACAAATCTCCTTGCACGTAGAGCTAACATGGCAGATTGCCACTTTAAGTCCATCTCTTCCTAGTCATCTTGATGTATCTGCTTCATGTCATCACTAGTGAGATTTGAGCTTTGTGAGATGAAAGCTTCAAAAGATATCTCTTCTACACTTTTATGTTTTGTTCCTCCAGATGTTGTGACAAGAGCAGTATTAACATTATTAATATTGTGGGTGCTACTGGTAGGTTTGTCAGCTTCTACCTCTGATTCAAAGACTCTTAGGTCGTTGTATAGATCATCCAACTCCAATTCTTCCAATTTGTCTCCTTGTCTATAGGACACTGTATAGATAATCCATTCCTTGCCTAGGGCTCTTATGAATTTTCGGTTGATGTCATCTTTGTCATACTTAACTCCTGCACTGATCATCTATCCTGTGAGCTTTTTGTATATGTCAAACGTTTGAGTCATTCGTTCGTCTTTCAAGGCATTGAAATTTTCGTATTCCTGTTTAAGAAGAGCTTTCTTGTTCTTCTTGGTATTCTTTGTTCCGCTGAATCTTTTCTATAATGCTTCCCATAGAGATTTGGCATCTTAATATTCTTCAAATTGTGATTGGTACTCGTTGGGGATGGCAATTAAAAGAATACTGAGAGCCTTGATCTCCGTTTGTTTTTCTCTTCTTTCCAGGTCAGTCAAAGTTTGACGAGTAAGGAATCCGGGTTGTCCATCAGCTCCATGAGTGGTAGCATGCTTGTTACCATTGACGATAACATCCCAAACTGTATAGTCAGACAGTAGGATGTGTTGCTTGATACGTAGCTTCCATAAATCGAATTCGTTGTTATTCAGAACAGGAACTTTGTTGATTGAAACATCAGCCATGATGTTTATCTTGATTCTTGCGTATGAGAACTATCAACTTGTTGATCAATGGATTTAAAGCACCTCCTGTGCTCTGATACCACTTGTCAGGATCAAATAAGTTGTTATACTTCGTTAATCTTAACCTTGTTAGATCGTGATCTATCAAAGAAGTTCAGGCAACGGGTTGAACACTTTGATATTTACAAGTTGAACGATTAGACAAATAACGAAATATACGAATGAATAAGAACAAAACTATTTGTCGAATGTTAAGCCTCAATTGTATTGATCAAGATATCAATACAACGTGTGTCTATCAATACAAGGATCTATCTATTTATAGACCTTGAGGCCGACCTATCTAAATAAGAAACTTCATCTAATTACAAAAGGAAACATAATCTAATACTAACTCTATCTATTAGATTTATTCTTGCAGGACAAGGTGGTCTTCCGTATTAACTTTCATTCTGTCCGCAGTAACTTGATCCATCCGTAGTAATGATAATGTCCGTAGTAACATAGTCGAATAGCCGTATAAATTCGATCTTCCGTAGTAATTTAACAAGTTTATATCCGTAGCTAGAAGTAGCATTATTGAGTTAAACTATTTTTACTGAGTTATAACCCAACAAAGCTAGTGTTGGCAAATCCGGCTTATTATAAATAAATGACTGACAAGTGTAACGTCTTGTTCAGAGGAATCAATGCTTTCACATGCTTTCATTAAAGGTTTGTATGATGTGATCAAAACACTGTTTCATGTACAGAACCTTATCTGATAATATCTGACAAAACAAAATCCCGGGATTGAACTTGGTCTAGTGAAAATGCCACGTAGGTTTGAGATATGGATAAAAGCCGGTGTTGGCAAATTCGGCTTATTACAAACGCTTGTTATCAACTTATTATAAGTATTAACTTACTGTAACACAATCGATTAACACTATCAACTTATTATATTTCTCTAGCAACTCTTGCAACAAATTCAATCTCATAACCATGGCTTCTTCCAATAATTCGTATTCAAACACCTCCATTATCCTAGACACTGTTCTCAAACATATAGAAGAAGATAAAAAGCGTTACGAAAAACTAAACTCCCTTATCAAAAGTTTCCAGAAAGCTGACAATGAAAAAACCCAACTCATAAAATCACTTTAAGATAACCACCACCTATCATTTTTAGAACATGATTATCTCAACCTCCTTCGTCTCCAGTGCGTGAATGATTGGGAAAATACGGCGAAATGTACTGAGTTGCTCAGTCGGATTGATCTTCAACTAGAAGAGAAAAATTAATTTATAGAGATAGATTGCAACGTAAACGAAGGTCTAGATGCGGTCAACATCTTCGAAAACAACGAACAAGCTATCATACCAGCTGAAAGTGCTAAGGAATTTTTTCTTCAAGGAGACAGAGGAAATAATGAAAACGAACAATATTGTAAAATTGTTTTTTTACCAGACGATGTAAAATTTTATAGAACGTTTTGGGGGGTTCTTTAAGGATTTATGCAAGACAATGCACTGTGGTAAATTGTAAGTTTGTGATGTTTGTAATTTACACTTTTATTTTTTTTTATATAAGTTTAACTTTTTTCGATTATTTTCAGCATGTCGATGCATGGATAAGGCGATCACAACTGGTTCATACACATTTAATAGAAAAGGAAGAAGTTCGCACAAGAACCATGTATGCAGTTGTGGCTATATCGTTTCATGAACATTTTTACGATCATCAAAATTGGGCCAAAAACTTTGATCTAGCGCATGGATATACAAAACCATATATACACCGGAAGAACGTTGATTCAGTCCTTATTCCAATTTGTTGTCCCAATAGTTATTGGTTTCTTATTCAGTATAAACTTGCTGAAAATGAGTTGACCATTTATGATCGTGATAAATCTGCTACTCCAGACGTTTATATGCGAAACATAAAATCATTTTACCAGAAAAACATACTATGGTTTTATAACTCTGTAAAACATAGAAAGAGCAACATCTGAACCAATACCTCCTTATTAGGCCAAGAAATGAAATGGATGAAGCTATAAAGTCTGAATATGTGATTGGAATAAAGATGATTTTAGTTTGTGGAGGGTCCGAACTGAAATCATCAAGAATAATCTGAAGTGAAATTTTCAGTTCGGGGAACATGTCAGTTAGGATACTCCGAACTGACTGAAGCTCCTCCGAACTGAAAAATAAGCTGAAGTGTAAGTTAAGTCAACAGAAGTCAGCATTGAACAAATCAATTCGGAAGATGAAGACTTTAGTTCTGAACTGAAGTGAACTCCTCGAAGTGAAATTAAGATGTTGACAATGTTGTATTAATTTAATTCGTAGTGTGTCTGTTAGTTAGATGTTTTCTGTAAATAGGGTGATAGGTAGTTCGAGTTTGTTGTCTTTGAACCCGGAACACTCTCAAAGAGTTTCCTTGAGCTTGAATGTCGTTGTAACAAGCTCGGTTCCAAATCTGTCACCACTATCAATGAAATCTATGAAAACACCTATGCTCTAATGTTGTTTACAGCTTCAATTTCAGTTTCACAAATTCCGACTTCAATATTTTCCTTCAATTATGATTCCAAACACATGTCATGAGATTTCGCATCATGACCTGCTGTTTTCAATTCAATTCGCTTTAGAGAGTTGAGAGTTTCAAGGACCCGTAAATTGGTATCAGAGCCAGACAAATCAATTGATTAAATTCGATCGAGTCTGGTTCATCAATTTGACTTGATTCGAAGTGAAATAGAAGAAGTCCGAAGTGAAATTGAAGAGCTGAATTGGAGATCCTGTTTAGATTGCAAGGTGTTCATGGTGGCGCTGGTGTTACACATTATCTATTCAAAGACGGTTGGTGTATGTGGAGCGAAAATACGAGTGATCAATTTGAGAGATGGGTATGATAGAAGTAGAACGGAGCTCAGCCTCATGTAATCAATTTGAGAAAGAGGTGTGACATGATGCTTCAGACCTAAAATCGGGATGATGTAATCAAGATCTCAAAGAACCTGATTGAAGATTCTGCAAGCAATGTGAAGCTCGTTTGAAAATAAGTTACAGTAGCTATCCACTTTCTTGCTGGGAAAAGGTCAAGTTTGACCTCAGACGGGAAGCAAGTTGAAATAAGCTAATGAGTAAATGCTTTCCATGAAGAATCTGGTCTTAAAGATAATCTGGTGATTCTGCAGCTATTCCTCATGAATTGGAGGAAGCTGGCCATGGAAAGTTAAGGTATGGTGAAGAAGAAGACTCATAGCATCATACAAGGGGCGATTGTTGGCCAAGAAATAAAATGGATGAAGCTATGGAGTCTGAAAGTATGATTGGAATAAAGATGATTTCAGTTCGTGGAAGGTCCGAACTGAAATCATCAAGATTAATCTGAAGTGAAATTTTCACTTCGGGGAACATGTCAGTTAGGATACTCCGAAGTGACTGAAGCTCCTCCGAACTGAAAATAAGCTGAAGTGTAAGTTAAGTCAACAGAAGTCAGCATTGAAGAACTCAATTCGGAAGATGAAGACTTTAGTTCTGAATTGAAGTGAACTCCCCGAAGTGAAATTAAGATGTTGACAATGTTGTAATAATTTAATTCGTAGTGTGTCTGTTAGTTAGATTTTGTCTATAAATAGTGTGATAGATAGTTCGAGTTTGTTGTCTTTAAACTCAGAACACTCTCAAAGAGGTTCACTGAGCTTGAATGTCGTTGTAACAAGCTCGGTTCCAAACCTGTCACCACTATCAATGAAATCTATGAAAACAGTTATGCTCAATTGTTGTTTATCAGCTTCAGTTTCAGTTTCACAAATTCCAACTTCAATATTTTCCTTCAATTATGATTCCAAACACAGGTCATTAGATTCCGCATCATGACCTTTTTTTTCAATTCGATTCACTTTAGAGAGTTGAGAGTTTCAAGGACCTGTCACTCCTCTTGGGTCTGCGCCATTTATTTATTCGAAAAATGTTAGTCAATATTCGGGCAATAAAACGAACTCTGCTTTGTTTGTATATATGTTTATTCACTACATGGTCACTGGTGAAGCCTTAAATGTAGTTACAGCCGATGCATATGATGAACAACTACTGGATTTCAGAAGAAGGATGGTTATTGTACTTTACGCTAAACGTAAAATGTAGGGTGATGTTATATTTTATTTTAAATATGTAATATATTTTTTATTTAAAAATATGTAATGTTTTTATGTAATGTTTTTAATCTATGTTTTTATGTAATTTTTTTAAGATGTAATGTTTTAAAAAATATTGTCAAACACATCTACGAAAAGAGTTGGCGGTTATATTAAAATGATAGAACGTTTTGTTTAAAACAAGTTTTAATAAAATGATTTGAATTTAATGAAATTATTAATGTTGGATTCCTTCCTAAACTGAAAGGAATACTGAATTCCACAATCGAAGGAATCGGATTGAATTTTTTGTACACCACGTTTGTAATATTTTGGAATTTTTTGTACACCACGTTTGCGAATCAAAGTTTGGACCATATTTCCACACAAAGTTCCCCCACTATATCTTTATACACCACGTTTGTAATATTTTGGAAGTAGTGCTTATCATATATTCTTTTTCTTTTAAAAGACAACATATATTAAAAACAAACAACAAACAACATGCACCACCCTCCAAACCATCAACAAGTAATACATATTGCGATTAAAGAGGAGGGGGCCAGGGACAAGGAAATATACTATTATAAAATACAACAAAAAACCCAAACAATAAGCCGCAACTACCCATTGTGCAAAAAACGACCACAAGGCGTGAAACAAAAACAGCACCACCCCGTAGCACACAGCTGAACGACAATAAACTATTAAGCTTAATCTGCAGGTTACTTTCAAATGCTTATATGATTTAAAAAGAAAATGTTTGGCGCTTAAATGAAAAACATTTCATGGAAATTATTTCACAAAAATAAAAATGGTATATCTTCATTAGATGTGGTAATTAATGGGTGACTAGCTAGCACTACAAGAAATTAGACTTTTAGCCACGGACATTTCCGTCGGAAATACGTCGGATAGTGAATTTAGCAACATATGTCCACGAACTGGTCGTCGGAAAAAGTTTGGTCAGAAAAAAAACGACAGCTCCAAGGGGCTAGGGGTGTTCAAAAGACACGGACCGGACCGAGACAAAAAAAAAATCAAGAAACGGTGGACCGAGGACCGGACCGCTTTTTCCATGTCATTTCCGGTCCGGTTCCTAGTCGGTTCTTTGGTTTTTCGGTTCTTTTCGGTTTTAATACCTCACACAATACACAACATATTAATAAAAAAGGTTATTCAATTTAAAAAAGAAAAAAAGTCATGCAAAGATTAAGAATAAAGTAGGTTAAACGATAAGCAACACAAAAAGTATTCGTATCGAATTACAAATCATAAACGTATATACGTAATAGGCATACTAAAAAACTAAAACGAAACCAAATACGAATAGCATCCAATACACGACCACTTGTGCTAAAAGCCGACTTCGAAGCAACCGTGGAATTTTGGATCGCCAAAATATCTTACAAAAAAAAAAAAAAGTACACAATTAACGTAATAACAAAGTACAGAATATTAATTAAACTAAATATTAAATTTTCGGTTCGAACCGGTGAACCGCCGGTTTAGCCACGGACCGGACCGGATTTATTTTTGAGAACCGAGAACCGGACCACCATAGCTGGTCCAGTTCGGTTCCGGTCCAAAGTCGGGCCGTTTTTGCGGTTCTAGCCGGTTGTCGGTTTTTTTGGTCACCCCTACAAGGGGCTAACGACAAGACCATTTACCGACGAATTTTCTGTCGCAAATCCCTCGGAACTCCTTCAAAATTCCGTATATTTTAATTATCTAATAAATTCCTAGGAAATAAATCAGAATTTGTGATGGACTTCGGCCGTCGCTGCATCCGTGTCAGGATCAAATAAGTTTGTATAATCCTTAAACCTTGTCTTCGTTAGATCGTGATCTATCTGTTCAGCAGCGGATATGAACACTTTGATATTAACAAGTTATTCAGTCAAACAATATTGTAAAAGTAAACAATAAAGAATATGTTTGTCGAATTCTAAGTCTCAATTGTATTAATAAATTGTTATCAATTACAACGTATATCTCTATCAATTTACAAGGATCTACATATAGACCTTGAGGCTAACCTAGCTAAACTAGGAAACTACATCTATATAATAAGGAAATACAATCTAACTCTAACTGTATCTCTTATTCTAAACGTGCATGGAAAGTGTTGCGGTAGTAAAAGTCCGCAATAATAGTGTTGAAGCAGTGCAATAGTAATGAGAAGCAGTAGTAATAACGTCTTTCGTATTAACTTCAGTAGTAACTTGTCTTCTGTAGTAACTGTATATCTTCAGCATTATTCATCTTCAGTCCGCCTTAATGAACATACATTACTATCAGTAGTTATAGGCAGTATTAATGAAACTAAAACTATTTTATATAAGTTCTAATCCCAACAATCTCCCCTAACTTGAATCTTTACATCCATCGAAAGTACAAATTTTTATACATCAATATTAACTACTTTCATTACAAAACATTATCATTTATCACTTAAGTTCTTGTTCTTCTCTGCTGCTTCCTTCGCTATTTCTTCATTAAGCCGCATCATGATACTCCAAACTAACTCCTGTGCCATCTTGGAAGCCATAAGTCCATACAATCTAACTTTGATCAGCTCTCTCAAAGTCCTCAACCCATGTGCATACTTTTTATCAACTAAGTAGAACTCTATTGCACCATATGTTCTAATTATAGAGTAAGTACCACTTCTTTCATAAATATACCATTTAGTAATTGGGTTGTTTGGACCTCCTTTCTTGAAAGCAGGATTGATCTTCTCAGCATCTGGATCAAACATACCATTTAGCCAATCCATAGCAATATCTATACCTAAGCTTTGACCTCTAAAATTTGAATACTTGATCTTTCCAGTGTGATAGATACGCTCTAGATCAGACCTTGAGAAATCTCTTACCATCATGTGAAAGGCTGGAACAATAGTCTTGGACTTATCTTGCTTGGTTACCACATATTCAGTTTTGTTTAGCCCACCAGTGTACTCCCAATCAATGATAGGAAGCTCAACAGATAGAGGTGATATCCTAAGTCCTTCTTCATGTATAATCAAAGTTGAACATTCATCTTCTGATATCTCTATATCATCTTCTTTTTCTTCAACTATGACTGGTTCCTTCTTAACTTGAATTATTGGACTTCCATGAGCAGTAGTAGTGGAAGTAGGAATGTCTTCTCTTCTTTGTTTCTTTTGATGCACTCTTGTAGAACAAGACTTTTTCCTCTTCAGCTGCTCAGTAGGAATAGGCTTAACTGGAGCAAATGGATTTTTAATCTCCCTTCCTTCAACATCAAACATGAGTCTGCCGGTTTCATGTGCCCTCTTCAAAGATCTCTCCAACTCATATTGCTTTTGATCTTGCTGTTTAGTGAGTTGAATCTTTCTCTGAGAGTCTCTTTTTCTTTCTTTCTCCACCAAGGAAAGTAAGTTCCCCATCTTCATTGGCCCCAATGATTTACCATTGTAGCCCTTGGTCTTCAGATATGAGATGAACTTCTTCCTATCAGCAGCTAACTTGTCTTTGGTGGATAGCTTCTTTGAAGCTTTTCTCTTCTTCTCTCTTTCAGCTTGGGCTAACTCAACCATCTCCTGCTCTAGCTCAGCTTTTAATGCTAGATCTTCTTATCTCAAATGATGGATCTTTTTCATTTCTTGAATTTGAAGCTTGGTGTGAATGTCTACAATGGTTGCTAGATCATCTCCCACATCCAAATCTTCAGCAGCAAGTTGATAGGCAGCAAATTCAGCTAGCTTCTCTTCTCTTTCCTTCTTTATCTTTAGCTTTTCATTCTCACTTAGATCAACAACTATCTTTTTCCCTTTAGCCTTTTCACTTGGTTCAATAACTGCAACAGGCTTAGGAATGTATGTTCTCTGAGGAGGGATAATTGGTCTTATACCTGCTGGTTTTGAAGGATCTTGTACAAAGTCTACTCCTTCTACCAATTTGTTGTTGTCTTGTGCTACAGGTATGACCACTCCTTTCTCTTTGCGCATTGAAGCTTGCTCTTTCTTCCTTTGCTCAAGGATCTTGCTTCTTTCTAGCTTCAGAAGCTCAGCAGATGATGCTTGTTCATCAACAGTAGGAGTTGATGAAGCAGTAGAAACATAAACAATTGTAACTGTTGCTTCAGAAAGAATTTCTGTTGGAGCTTCACCCAAAGGAATTGATACCGTTGGTGGAGAAATTGATAATGTTGGAGGAGTTTCAGTAGTAACTGGAAGATCAGTATTAACGGAGCTGATAGTAGGAACTGGATCTTCAGTATAAACTCCTTCAGTAGAAACAAATTTTGTAATAGTAGGAGCAGTAGTAAGTAAAACTTCAGTAGAAACTTGAGTAGGGGAAGTAGAAACAAACTCTACAGCAGAAATTAAGACTTCATCAATTTGTGCAGTAGTAAATACTTCTTCTTGATTATCAATCTCCATCTCCTGATCCCCCTCAACTCTTTGCTCCTCCTTTTCAACATCTTCATCAATCACCATCTTCTCTCATTCCACTTCTTCATGGGATGATGTATCAGTTATCAGTGTGTCATCACTTTTTATTTCCTCCCCCTAAGGATCACCCCTCTCTTCAGTTGACAGAATATGTTCAAAAGCTTTCTCCCCCATTTTGGCAGATAGAGGAGTGTCATCTGAAGAAGAAGAGCTGAAAGGCTTTGGTGATGTGCCAATGCTTCTTTTAGATGTGTTCTTGTGCAACAAGTGAGCTGTAGGAATAGCTTGTTGATCTATCAGCTGCTGCACTAACTGAGTTAAAGTGGCAAGTTCCTCCCCTTGTTTGGCCATTCTAACAATGACATTTTGGTACATATCCATCAATTCAATAGAAGTAAAAGTAGTTCTATCCTCACTCCTTTCCTGTTGAGTACCAACAGGTGGTGGATCATAGGATGTAGAGGGACCCTCCTGCCCGGCAGAAGCATGTCCCTCCCCCGTGGTTTCTTGGCACCAAGGACCACCTTCCAAAGACGCCACAAAAGAAGCATCAACGGATAGTGTTGCCTTAGGTTGGGTCTTAGAGATGTTAACACTGTCCTGGGCCTCACTATGAGATGTTAACACCTAAATGGTCTCCCCCCCTCCTTATGGACCACCTCAGGGAGCATGGGGGAATGCTCAATGTTTTCCCTTTGTCGAAATTTAGATAGTGGAGAAGTTTGAAGCTGAAGATGCTGAGTAACCCTCTTAGCTTTTCTTGTGAATGTTGCAACAATGGGTGATGGTGAGTGATGTGACGTCCCGTCAATTTGAAGTACTTGAGTTACCGTTATTATTTAAATTTTATTCGCAATTGATTTGACCCTTGTATTTCGCTTTGTTTTGCTCACGATTTACTGTTATTGAGTATCGGGTTTTTTTGTATTTGCTGAGTCGTCCCCTGAGACGTAATAATTTTATTTTATCTAAGTGCCAATTACTTAGTATTCTCATAATTATAAGTTAGAAGGTTTATGCCAAATTTTTCGGTTAATGGATCCTTTATACTTGAGATATCGTGATTTTGCGCTTGTTTTATCTTTTACCGAAATAGTGCGTGTCTCGAATCCAAAACTTAAAAGTTATCATTAAATGAATCATAATACCAATAATACTTATAATGAACTTTCCTAAGATCATTTGTAAAACTATCGGGAACCCTAAATGAACGCATGTACGTAACAACAACAAGAACGAAAAATGTAAAAATCCAGGAAATGGGCTGGGCGCGCCGCGGTCCATCCTCTGGACAGTTTGTTTTTGCTGAGTTGTGTGAGTCATCTGTCCCATATGTGTCAACACCTCCCTTATTACAGAATATAGCTCTCTAAACTCACATACAAGTCTCTCCATTTCATTTTACATTCACACACACACACATATCAACACTTTTCTCTCCATCCTCTATCTTGCTAAACACACACATATTCTATCAACACACTTTTAGTGTCTGTAAATTTCAGTTTATAAACCCCAAATTTCATCACAATAAAACGTTGTTATCATCAAGGGAAGCTAGGGTTAATCATCCATGGGTTGCATGTATTGATCTCTTTCATTTTGGGTCAAAAAATCACCACCCAAGCATCAAGAAATTCCATCAAATCGTGTTATATCAACATACATTCATTTTCTTTGAGGTATAATAACCTTTCATCACTATTTTTCATATGATTTACTTATTGCATGTATCATCTAGTACATAGATATGAGTTTTTTATGAAAATTTGATGGCTAAAAATCTATAAAATCAAGTTTTACAAATATGTATATAGATCTTTGATTTAAATGGTGAAAAGCTTAACAAAATGGTTGTTTGAAAGTGTTACGAAGATCCTATAACATGCATGTCTAAACTTATTACATCAAAAGATGATTTTCCAACATAAAACGATTTTTGTAAAAATTGAAATATCTGAAGTCCTGACCGCGCCACGGTGCCTCCACCGCGAGGCGGTCGTGGTAAACCTATGACCGCGGCGCAGTCACTCCACCACGAGGCGGTCGAGGTCCAGATTTTTGGAAACTTTGAAAATCCGTTAAATTTGCACCTTAAACTTGTTATATTATGAACCTTTATTAACGGTGAGTGTATTTTGTTTTGGGAGGAAGATTTGTCCTCATCACCACGCCACCGAGGTCTTTTATTCCGGCTTCTTTACTTGAATATTCTAACGGGTGCTAACGGTAACAATCGTTTTCTCTCAAATTCCTCATTTTCATTATCCATCGTTATTCGGTTTTAGCCTTGAAAACGGTTAGGAGTAAATATAAGACCAACACTTAATGTATTGTCGGATTTGGATTGAGAATGGACGAAATATGTTAAAATGTAATCTAACCGAAAGTATCGTAATTAACTTATTATTGTATTATGTATTATGAGAAAGGTTTAAAATGCAATTGTTGTTAAGCGGGAAAGTGACTGAAATTTGGACGAAATATTTTATAACGCGGAAGCGCTGCCGAAATTTCGACTCACGACTTTTTACGACATTATAACACTTATATAAATAATTTGTATACAAAAGTAACATATTATGCAATAACTTTGTCTTTGGACTCAAAGACGCCAACGCAATAAAAAATGTCATAATATTACTTAAAACAGACATTTTAAACCTCTTTGCGATACATTAAACTTCGCCACATTGTGATCATCGTTTTAATTCATTGAAACACGTTTTTACGACCAACTTTATAAATGGTTTTGAAAGGTATTTTACCCTAAATATTTTGGTATGAAAAGACTTCAAATTATTCAAAGTGTCAAACTGGACTTTTAAATTGACTTTGACTTTTAATAAGTCAACCTAATTGACATTTGACTTTTATAAGTCAACCTCTTTGATCTTGGTCAAAATAACGAACATTGGTATTAATATTCTTCTCGACTCGGAGTTATCACTTGTTTCCAACGGTCGTTGTTGACGTGAAAGATCGATATCTTGCCGATCGGCCCTTTTCTGGCGCGGAGCATCGTCTTCTTAATCCGTCATCCTTATTCGACGTATAAATTGTTGGAATATTATATTAAATTAATCTCAACCAACAAGGCTAAATCGAACTATACTTATAGAGATACTGAGACTATATTATTTACTGTTTTAGGGCACTTAGACGGTGGAGTTGTAGCTCCGTGATTGTTTATCCGAGATTTGTTGAAGCTTGTTTTGTGAGTTATTCGTAGCCCTTGTCTTAAATACTTTTGGGCTGTAAAGCGTACTTTAAAATATTTGCATTTATGCGATAATGTTATTAAATATCTTGTTTACCCAGTGAATTTGGTCTGCCTTAGTTTTAAGTGTCTTAAGCCATGGTGGCTCCCCTCTAATACACTCGTTAAGCTTTATGCCCGCGGTTTTCATATATATATAGATCTATATCGGGTTATGTACCTAACCCCCATTCCTCTGTAGGCTGATACTACGAGCGGATGTTATGGTCGTTACTATTAAACTGTACGATTAGACTGATTGCCTTTGGTTTGACACACCTTAGGATAGGGGATTAAACTGATTGGTCCAGGAGCGAGATGTATGACTACTTAGGCATAGTACCTTTCACTAATGGATGAATACAAGATATGTGATTTTAAATTTATAATCTTTACTGAAACTTGTCGATGGGTCACTTTTTACTTAAAATTGCGAATAATTCACCAACATGTTGATGTCGTTTTAACGCTTTGCAGGAAATTGAGGATTTCCATTAATCATGCCATAGTTTATTTTCGGATCGCTTGCTTTTCGTAAATTTGAATTTGAACTCTTTATTGTAATTTCCATGACGATCCGTTTGTTTATTTCTTTTGGAATTGTATTTGTACTTGGCGTCTAATCGCCTTTGACTTTATGATGTATTTTGTAACATTTGGCATGATCTATTTAATTTGATGTTTTGTTTATCGCTTATATTGTTGTAATCTTGACTCTTGATATTATAACTGGAACATTCTGTGTTTCCGCTATTAGCGGGTATGACAGAAGTTGGTATCAGAGCCAAAGGTTATAGCGAACCGGGTGATTTAAACCTAGTAAATCACTTGGACTATGACCATAGGCTTTTTAAATCGATTTTCTCTGATTGCAATGTGTGCACTACTTTCATACGTGTTTATTTTCGCGTTGTTATTGTGGCGTTTGGCCTTGTTTTTGCTCACATTTGCTGATCGAATTTTTCTTTCGTCTCTTTTAGAACGATGCCCTTGAAGACGACAGCGACGAGATGGTCAGCGAGACATGTTCGTCCGAGCGCGGGATCTTATAACGCGACTTCGAGTGTGGAAGTCAGTGATGAGGAAATGGATATGACGACAGATTTCAAGCAGCTCATAGCCGATCAGTTGGAAGCCATGAAACCTACTATCATCGCTCAGATTAGAGATTTCATGTCGCAAGATGTTGGTGGCCGGGTACTGGTACGGAAACTGGTACGGGGTCTGATGGTTCGGGTCAGGATGACTCCGAGCCGAAGGTTAAAGGTAAAGGTCCTGAGGTTGATGGTACCGGTGGAGGAACGGGACATGATGGTCATGAGGATATGGATACCGGGTCTGGTGGACCCGAGGTAGGTGTACTTGGCAGTGTTGTTTCCTCCAACCCGAGCACATTCCAGAGTGCTGTGGAAATGGTGAGCACGTTAATCCAGAATGCGGTCCGTGATGGTGGAGTACCGTCAGTCGTAGATAAGCATAACTCCGGAAAGAAACGGAGTGGTGAAGTTTGTTATGGAGACTCGCGGAAAAAGTCAAGGAGACAGAATGCTCGACAGGTAGTGACTCCGGGTGCCCAGAGTAGGCCTCCAAGGTGTGATCGGTGTGGTAGTCACCATGCCAAGGAGTTGGTTTGTTGGAGGTGCAATAAATGTGGTAAGTTGGGACACACATAGGGATTTTGTGAGCCCATGAGAGGAAGATGTTTCGAGTGTGGTTCTACCGAGCATCTTAAGAACGAGTGTCCCAAGTTGGTTACAGCGGGTGCTGGAACATCGACTGATTTGGATCCTCGAGGCAGAGCATTTGTGATTGGTACCCAGAGTAAATACCCGAAGTGTGATCGGTGTGGTAGGCACCACACCAAAGATGTGGCTTGTTGGGTGTGTGGTAAGTGTAAGAGCTAGGACACACGGTTAAGTTCTGTAAGGCCTTTACGGGCAAGTGTTACGAATGTGGTTCTCCGTATCATCCTAAGGGAAGATGCCCCGAGTTAGCTTAAGACAGTGCATGTACTTTCCTTAGTTAAAGTCGGCTTGCATATATATTCTATTCGATTCTTATATTTGACCTTATTTTCCTTGCGTTACACACTATTCTCCCCTCTTCCTTTATTTTCTTCTTCTTTCTTTACGTCTTTTTGCGTTGGAACCGAAGAAAGCTCCTATCTGCAAGGAAGTCGACGAGTCGAAGTTGTCCTACGAGTGCGATTCCGAGAGATTCGACTCCATATTTTAATCCGCCACTTCGCTTCGATTTAGTATCATTGGTACTATACCACACTATAAACTAGATGTCACACCCCGCTAAAGCGGAAACACGGAATGTGAAGAGCAAAGAATCATTTCACGAGTTATACCAAAAGTCAACGGTTCTAGTCATATAAATTGAAATTAAAAGGTAACCATGTTCGAAAGATACAACCAAGATCCATAAGTATAAAATGACAAATACATAATAACGTATTTTAATAAAAATTCCCAAGTATCAAAGTTCTTTTCCCGTATTACTCTTCACATAACTAGATGGACCCGCCTGAGCAATGCACTTCATAACTTACGCTTAGTTTCCTGAAACATGAGATAAAGTGTCAACTACGAAAACGTAGTGAGTGAGTTACAGTTTATAAGTTGACCAAAAAGTTCCGATAAAAGTTTGACGAGTATATAAAAGCAAAAAGGTTTCCCAAAAGGAGGTTAGCGGAGAAAAGTCGCTTAAAGTTTATATACTATCAAAGTTTCAAAGTAACGGGCGAATCGATGCCCAAAAGTTAGAAAAGACCAAGTAGAGTCAAATTTAGTCAATTCATGGTAGCGGAGCAAAAAGGGTCGTAGTCATTACCTCAGCGGTGGATTAATCCACATGTGCAAGACAGTAAGTAAATATATGCGTAATATAGACCTATGATCCTCGAGTTGTACCAACCACTAAGCTTAATATACGTAAGATTTAGTCTACACACTAATCCGATTCTGGTCAAGTACCTGCCCACTAGTCAAGTCTAAAGTCAGAGTCCGCGAGGACTTAGCAATATGTACCTTGGTCGCTACCCATTGGTAAGGAGTGACCGCTCCTAAGTATCGATACCCATAATATATGCTAACGGCTTGTGTTAATAGTGTGTATAGTCCTCCAAGAAAATCTGTGGGACCTTTAGTCGTACCATTTTTAAAAGTCTTTTAGTCTGCACTTACGGCGTTATATTCTCACCTAGGGTTTAGCACCTAAATACAACCAAGCTATCAATGTCTATTCAAGTATCCAAAGAGGCAAACCTAGGGAGTCTAAAGTAAGTCAATCCGAACAATTGATGTTGTTTACGCATATCAGCCCAAATAGTCGTACAAAAATAGTCTCAAAGTAGTCCAAATAGTCGTACAAAAATAGTCTCAAAGTAGTCCAAATAGTCATACAAAAATAGTCTCAAAGTAGTCCAAATGGTTCGTATCAAAAACAGTTCCTTTAGTTCAAAAGTTTCCATAAATAGAAAGTCGTTCAAATAGTTCAAAAGGTTTCCAAAGGTTCGCAAAAGTTTAACAAGTTCGTAAAAGTTTTAAATAATAAGTAGCCAATAAGGCAATAAAGCATTTTTACGCATAAGAGTCTCTAAGAATTTGTCCAAAATAGTTCAAAAATTCACAAGTCAAAATAGTTAAAATAGACCAAGGTCAAAATAGTTCAATAAGTTCAAAGTCAAAATAGTTCAATAAGTTTCAAAGTCAAGATAGTTCAATAAGTTCAAAAGTCAAAATAGTTCGTAAGTCCAAAAGTCAAAATAGTCGTACAAGTTCACAAAAGGTTTGATCTCATGTTTCCCCCAAAAAGAGTACTTAAAATGTAAGAGTAGAGAGGGGTGTAACTCACGGTTTGCGAAGAGAGAGAACTCGGAATCGGTCGAATAAAGGAGCCGGGAATCACGGAATGCCTAAGGATACCAAGATTTGTTCAAGTGTTATTATTATATTAAGTTATTATACCTAATATATAATAAATGAAATTTGTGTTATATTATGTAATATAAGTAAAATTTTAGTCAAACTTTAAGTGTCAAAGTCCATTTTGTCCAATATAGTCCGAAACGGTTAACGTTTTGTTTTAGTCAAAAAGTCCAAAGTTGATGTTATTGTTGTTATGTTGAATATGTTTTGCTTGCCAAAGTGTTTTATATTTCCTAACGAAATTTGGGCAGCGCTTCCGCGCCCAATTTCTATGTCCAAAAATATTAACCACTTTCCCGCTTACAAAACACATATACAAACATAACGTTTTCAAACCTGTTTATCTTAGTCAATTAAGTCCAATATAAGTCACCAATATGTTCATTTTTACAAAACTCAGACCCAAATGTCAAGTCTCAAAAGTCATAATGCGTAACCAAGTTTTTAAACGGCCAAAAAGACATTTTCGGGAAGGACAGCAGGTCGGTGCTAAGCACCTGGACATAGGTGCGCAGCACCTACCCTGCTGTTCTTCCCCTTTTTGAGTTTTTCTTGCAAAATCGTTTATGTAAGTGATAGATCTTGACATGCAATCGGTATAACCCTTATTAATCATCATTATATCAGTTTATAAGCAACTTTTAACCACAAAAACAAAGATTTAACCATCATTTATTAAAAACCCGTTTTTGTATAAAAATGGTTATAAAACTTCATCAAAACTTGTTTTTATGGTTTTGATCATACATGCAATGAGTTAGATTGGGATAATATAAGTAAAAAGGAAGATTTCTACCGGATGAAAATGCTTAGATGATGCCTTAGAAGTGTTTTGAGCTCCAAAAATGGTGAGATAAGCTTTTTAACCGAAATCTTTTGATTCCTTTTCTTCCCCTTGATGTTAAAACGTTTTTGGATGATGATTTTAATGGGTTTAGTGGCTGCAACTCTCTGGTTTTAATGGAGGTTCTAGAGAGAAGTTAGAGAGAAGGTGGAGAACTATGTGTGTGTGTTGGTGTTTTTGGTTTATAAAAATGAAAAATGAAAGAAAATGATTAAATGTAATAGTAAGAGGTCTTGGGGCAGTGGAAAATACTGCAAATAAGTCAGAACTCGAGTTGGGAGTTGATGGAAAGTTGTGTAAATCGAGATAAGGACTAAAAATGTAAAATTTTTGAATTTTTGCAATAGGTGCTGCGCACCGGGCCTAAATTCAGCATTTTCTGATTTTTCGTTTTTACGTTATTGCTTCGTTGGACCTTTTTGTTAAATGAAAGTTCTTAATTATGATTTTTTATGAACTTAGGAAAGTTCATTAGTTGTTTTCTTGGTATTAGGACTTATATAAATTGATTCCGGGTGTGATTCCGACACTGTCGCGTATCCGGTTATTGATCAGTTAAAGGTAACGGTAGACAATAAGAGAGACATGGAGCATAAATTGTACCTAGAATTTGACGGTTGTCACATTCTCCCCGGGTTGAAAGAAATTCCGTCCCGAAATTTAGTTCGTACCATCATGGAGGAATGTTCTGGAACCGATGTGGATATTTCTGACGGATTCGGTCCTCACGTTCCCCTGTGAGATCGTGACCACGTCGAGAATCTCCACTGGAACTTGATGATGGATGAAAGACTTGCCTGGGTTGTTTGACCTCCCGGTCAACAACCTTAAGCGGTTCATCAAAGAGTTTGAGTTCAGCATCGATTTCGACCTTGTCGAGGGGGTTGACGATGGTCTCATCAGATAGATGCCTTTCGAGGGTGAGACATGGAAATATATATATGTATGAACGTTTGAAGGAATCTGGTGGGGCTGAAGGCGATGAGCGGTCGGACTAATACGTCCTAAGACTCAGTTTTGACTGGCGTACGTAGGGCTCAGTTTGCCGCGTCTCCAGAAACAAGCTATCCCTTTCCCATGGCGATACCTTGGGAGGTACTCTATCGCCATCTTGGGAATCGGGGGGTTTTCTTCTGGTTGGCTACGTAGCTTTTCTGACGGGTACGGGATGCTTTCAGTCTTCCACGGATGAAGGGAGGCGTCGGACCTTGCAAGTCGTCAATCGTTAGCTTCTAGCCAACAGAGCGGTGACGGACACTTGAGTCAATTAGGTAATGAGGGGTTCGCTCTTGGTGCTGGCATGGGAGTCGTTGTCATAGGTGAACTCAGGGGGGGGGGGGGGTATCTCGACTTCCTATGCAGGCAACTACACGCGCTCTCAGCATTTCATCAAGCGTTTGGATCGTCCTTTAGTTCTGACCATCGGTCGGAGGGTGGTATGCGGTGATGAGGTCTAGTTGCGTCCCTAGCGATTCTCTGGAGGGCATTCCAAAGAGGACGGGGCGCAGGTCGACTATCCTTATCGGCGGTGATGAGGAGAGGGGTTTTGATATTTCGCCTTGACCTTGGAGTGAGTGAGGCACTTGGTTATGCTCAAGGCGGTATCCCTTTTTCATGACTGGCCGCCATCAATATTCTCGGGGATCCTCGTACACACGTCGGATTCCGGGTGGATGGAATATCGAGATCGGTGGCCCTCGTTAAAAGGAGTTCACGAAGATTCTCGGATTTTGGATTTCATGCTCGGCCATTGATGCAGTGGGTTACGTCTAGTCTGAGTCCGAATTCCTTCATGGTTGATAACATAATCAGGGAAATGTACTTCTCGGAGCCCAAATTCACGCTTCAAGAATTTGGCGTACGATTTCCGACTTCTGGGGAGTTCTAGAATGAGCTTAAGGTGTTTCACATGATCTTCCTTGTTCCTGGAGTATATGAGAAAGTCGTTTATGAATACGATTACGAATCTGTCCAAGTATGGCCTACACACTCTGTTCATTAGGTCCATGAGTACTGTTGGTGTGTTGGCTAGGCCAAATGGCATGACGGGAATTCGTGATGTCCGTATCGAGTTCGAATGCGGTCTTAGGTATGCCGGCTTTACTGACACGAACCTGATGATAGTCTGGGCGGAGGTCTACCTTTGTGATGCAAGTTGCTTCCAGCATCTATTCGAATAGGTCGTCGATCCTCCGGGGTGATTATCGGTTCTTGTCGGTCAGCTCGTTAGGTTCACTATAATGGGTGTACAGGCGGAGGAATCCGTCTTTCTTTTTGATAGGGGAAATTCGGGGCTCCCCAGGAGGCGAACTTGAGCGGACAGAGTCATGGTTTAGAAGTTCCTGCAGCTGCTTTGGCAGCTTTGCATCTTCGAGTGGTGCCAGACGACATGGTGTCTTGGCGACCGGTGTGTGCCAGGAACGAGGTCTTATACTGAATTTCAACTTGTCAATGCGGCGGTAGCCCAGGAAAATTCTCAGGAAAGACTCTGGGTGGTCCTTGACTACAGGATTGTCTTGGACTCGGCTTTTCCTTAGGTTTACGTATGGCGACATGGGCGAGGGGTGCGTCGTAGTCCTCCTCGAGGTACTTGCACATTTTTAAGGAAGACAAGTTGCGGAGTCGTCATCCAGGTTTGTCCTCCTGGACGACGAGAGTTTCACTCCCTAAAAAAAAGGGGGATATAGATGAGTTTGTCGAAACAAACGGTCCTAGCTCGAAAATGAGATGACCAGTCCATTTCGATGATAACGTCTAAGCTTTCCAGTTTGATAGGAATGAGATCGATGGGGAAAATATTGTCGGATAAGTATGGTGAACATCCTAAGGTTTTATTCATAGCTTCGAACTCTTGACCGTTGGCATATTCGATAGTGAGCTACCCTTAAGAACTTTAGATCCCAGGTAAATGAGGGGTCTAAATTCTAAGGAGACAGAGCTTCTTTCAGCTCCTGTATCGAATAGCACGGAAGAAGGATGGAAGTTGACAGGGAAACGTACACGTAACTGCGTTGGGGTCCGGACGTGCTTCCTTGGCTGTGATTGCGAGAGTACAGAAAGCTCTTGTGGTAAGCGCTATGGGGCGAGTCACACGGAGGTGTTGGTTGCTTGTTACTGTTTCTCCTTGTGGCCTAATGATGAACCTTCCTTTTCTTATTTCCCCCTTCGCTGGATGCGGGTTGGAGGGAAAGGGAGGCTGTTGGTTCCAAGGTCTTCGTCCTCATCCTGTTGGATTGGTACAGGAGGGAGAAGGGGTTTATTGTTTCTGAGGTGTTCACCTTCTTCTTGCTCGATGGTGGCTGGGAATAAGGGGAGGTTATGGTCAGGGTTGTACTCCGGGTAGTCGACGTTGGGGTTGTCGTCCCCGAAAATTCCGTTGTTGATCCCATCGATGATCTGGGCGACCGTGCTTGGGAGTGCCGCTTTGAACTGCGCAGTTATCTGCTCAGCCATAAGGTCAACGCGGCTTCTCTTGGGAGGCATGGTTCCACAATGGAAAGAAGGAATTAGTTTAGGGCGTACGATTAGGAATTTGTGATAAGAATTTAAGTCAGGGGTTAATAGTAACCAATACACAGGAGTAATATGAACGGATAGTCAGTACATGCACGACGATGATTTAAGCGATAACAATAGAATGGTTCAACGACGATGTCAGGGTTCACACGAGAACGGCGAGTATAGACGATAAAGGTAGAGAATTTCCATTAATAATAATACTAAGGAGTCAAGTACATAGTTCGGAATAAGAAGAGAGAGTACGAGTACGATACAAGGAAATGGAAGTAAAAATGGCCTCGGGTTGTGTTTAGGGGAAAGTTGCAACTCAAGCCTTTGGTACAAATACCAAGAAAATCCGATTAATGACGCCTTCCTGGAAACATCTTAGCAGCAATGACCGCCAATAGAGTCCCCATGATCAAACACGTCCCAACGAGATGCTACACAGTTCGTGTCGTGGCTTGGGTCGAGGCGATGATTCGCAACGACTGCTCGGACAACTGATGCGCAACATTGGTGACTTCGCTGTTGAGGAGCCCTTGCTACTGGGTCTCCTTGCAAGTCCCCGAACCTCTCGGTGGAAGTGGATGAATGCGGCTGGCGGGGGAGGCTGAAGGGAAGGTGAAATCATAGGTCGGGAGAGTCCGGCCTCCTGGGCACGTCGTCTCCCCTCTAGGAACTGGCGTTCACAATGGTACCAATCCATGGTCGGTATAGGGAGAGGAGTGGGTTGAGACGGACCGGGCTGTTGTGTGGCCATCCGATCCGGCAGACGGCCAGGGTGGATGATTTGCATAAGTGCGGTCAACCTAGGGTGAGGCCCTTAGAACGGCGGCGATGCTGTAGCGGCGCTGGTGGGGGAGGTGGTAGTACAGTCCTCGGGCTGGATCCGCTACTGCTGCTGCTCGCCATCGACGTATCCTTCGTCGGGTCGGTCGTCTGGTGATGTTGACTCTCGGAGGCCGTGTGGCCCTTTGAAGGTTCGCGCGATGGGGAAACGGCTCGGGTTGGAATCGTGACTGCGATCGAAAAGGTGATCGCGAACGGGACGACTGAGGTGTGACGGATCTGCGAATATCGAGTTACACAAGTACGGGGGAAACTAAAATAGGAAAAACGTAAGTAAACTACATGCACGGGTCAGTTATGTGAGAATCGGGAATTGATAAGACCGGGAATTTTTCGACCCAAAAACCGTTAACGATAGCAATTCCTTTTCCGTTCTTGCACAATTCGTTTTGAACTATGGATGGTTGATCAAGTCACGCATAGTTGAAAAAGATAATCATGCAATTGCGAAAAATAATATACTAAAGTTTGAACCCGAAAATGATTTTTCTGAAAAGCCTTGGTTATAGTTTTGGTTTCGAAAACTTTTTGAAAAATTTTGAAAACCGTTTTCACTATAACCCGTGCTCTGATACCAAGTCTGTCACACCCCGCTAAAGCGGAAAAACGGAATGTGAAGAGCAAAGAATCATTTCACGAGTTATACCAAAAGTCAACGGTTCAAGTCATTTAAATTGACGTTAAAAAGGTAACCATGTTCGAAAGATACAACCAAGATTCGTAAGTTTAGTACGACAAATACATAATAAAGTATTTTAATAAAAATTCCCCAAGTATCAAAGGTCTTTTCCCGTATTACTCTTCACATAACTAGCTGGACCCGCCTGAGCAATGCACTTCATAACTTACGCTTAGTTTCCTGAAACATGAGATAAAGTGTCAACTACGAAAACGTAGTGAGTGAGTTAAAGTTTATAAGTTGACCAAAAAGTTCCGATAAAAGTTTGACGAGTATATAAAAGCAAAAAGGTTTCCCAAAAGGAGGTTAGCGGAGAAAAGTCGCTTAAAGTTTATATACTATCAAAGTTTCAAAGTAACGGGCGAATCGATGCCCAAAAGTTAGAAAAGACCAAGTAGAGTCAAATTTAGTCAATTCATGGTAGCGGAGCAAAAGGGTCGTAGTCATTACCTCAGCGGTGGATTAATCCACATGTGCAAGACAGTAAGTAAATATATGCGTAATATAGACCTATGATCCTCGAGTTGTACCAACCACTAAGCTTAATATACGTAAGATTTAGTCTACACACTAATCCGATTCTGGTCAAGTACCTGCCCACTAGTCAAGTCTAAAGTCAGAGTCCGCGAGGACTTAGCAATATGTACCTTGGTCGCTACCCATTGGTAAGGAGTGACCGCTCCTAAGTATCGATACCCATAATATATGCTAACGGCTTGTGTTAATAGTGTGTATAGTCGTCCAAGAAAATCTGTGGGACCTTAAGTCGTTCCATTTTTAAAAGTCTTTTAGTCTACACTTACGGCATTATATTCTCACCTAGGGTTTAGCACCTAAATACAACCAAGCTATCAATGTCTATTCAAGTATCCAAAGAGGCAAACCTAGGGAGTCTAAAGTAAGTCAATCCAAACAATTGATGTTGTTTACGCATATCCGTCCAAATAGTCGTACAAAAATAGTCTCAAAGTAGTCCAAATAGTCGTACAAAAATAGTCTCAAAGTAGTCCAAATAGTCGTACAAAAATAGTCTCAAAGTAGTCCAAATGGTTCGTATCAAAAACAGTTCCTTTAGTTCAAAAGTTTCCATAAATAGAAAGTCGTTCAAATAGTTCAAAAGGTTTCCAAAGGTTCGCAAAAGTTTAACAAGTTCGTAAAAGTTTTAAATAATAAGTAGCCAATAAGGCAATAAAGCATTTTTACGCATAAGAGTCTCTAAGAATTTGTCCAAAATAGTTCAAAGATTCACAAGTCAAAATAGTTAAAATAGACCAAGGTCAAAATAGTTCAATAAGTGCCAAAAGTCAAATTAGTCCGATAAGTAGCAAAAGTCAAAATAGTCGTACCAGTTCAATAAGTCAAATAGTTTGATAAGCAATTTCACATAATGCCATAGTTCAAAAACAATTTGATCTCATGTTTCCCCCAAAAAGTATATTTAAATGTAAAAGTAAGGAGGGGTGTAACTCACGGGTTGCGAAGATAAGAACTTGGAAGAATGGTCGGAAATAAGAGCCGGGAATCACCGCATGCCTAAGGATACCAAGATTTGTTTAAGTGTTATTATTATATTAAGTAATTATACCTAATATATAATAAATGAACTTTGTGTCATATTATGTAATATAAGTAAATTTTTAGTCAAACTTTAAGTGCCAAAGTCCATTTTGTCCAATATTGTCCGAAACGGTTAACGTTTTGTTTTAGTTAAAAAGTCCAAAATTGATGTTATTGTTGTTATGTTGAATATGTTTTGTTTGCCAAAGTGTTTTATATTTCCTAACGAAATTTGGGTAGCGCTTCCGCGCCCAAATTCTATGTCCAAAAATATTAACCACTTTCCCGCTTACAAAACACATATACATACATAACGTTTTCAAACATGTTTATCTTAGTCAATTAAGTCCAATATAAGTCACCAATATGTTCATTTTTACAAAACTCAGTCCCAAATGTCAAGTCTCAAAAGTCAGAACGCGTAACCAAGTTTTAAACGGCAAAAACGACAATTTTCGGGAAGGACAGCAGGTCGGTGCTAAGCAATCGGTATAAACCTTATTAATCATCATTATATCAGTTTATAAGCAACTTTTAACCACAAAAACAAAGATTTAACCATCATTTATTAAAAACCCGTTTTTGTATAAAAATGGTTATAAAACTTCATCAAAACTTGTTTTTATGGTTTTGATCATACATGCAATGAGTTAGATTGATAATATAAGTAAAAAGGAAGATTTCTACCGGATGAAAATGCTTAGATGATGCCTTAGAAGTGTTTTGAGCTCCAAAAATGGTGAGATAAGCTTTTTAACCGAAATCTTTTGATTCCTTTTCTTCCCCTTGATGTTAAAACGTTTTTGGATGATGATTTTAATGGGTTTAGTGGCTGCAACTTTCTGGTTTTAATGGAGGTTCTAGAGAGAAGTTAGAGAGAAGGTGGAGAACTATGTGTGTGTGTTGGTGTTTTTGGTTTATAAAAATGAAAAATGAAAGAAAATGATTAAATGTAATAGTAAGAGGTCTTGGGGCAGTGGAAAATACTGCAAATAAGTCAGAACTCGAGTTGGGAGTTGATGGAAAGTTGTGTAAATCGAGATAAGGACTAAAAATGTAAAAATTTTGAATTCTGGCACTAGGTGCTGCGCACCTAAGCAGCAGGTGCTGCGCACCAGGCCTAAATTCAGCATTTTCTGATTTTTCGTTTTTACGTTATTGCTTTGTTGGACCTTTTTGTTAAATGAAAGTTCTTAATTATGATTTGTTATGAACTTAGGAAAGTTCATTAGTTGTTTTCTTGGTATTAGGACTTATATAAATTGATTCCGGGTGTGATTCCGACACTGTCGCGTATCCGGTTATTGATCAGTTAAAGGTAACGGTAGACAATAAGAGAGTCATAGAGCATAAATTGTACCTAGAATTTGACGGTTGTCATACTAGACTCTATCATATTTTGTGAACTTTTAAACTTTAGTTGACTAATTCCGCAAGTGCATGGTTCATTTTGAACTAAGCGTAATTTGGCCAACTACGCCTAGTTCAGAATAAATTATGCAAGAACGGAACGTAGCTTCCATAAATCGAAATTGTTGCTGTTGAGAACTGGAACCTTATTGACTAGAACGTCAGTCATGTTGTAAATTGTAATCTTCTGTATGAGTCTTCTTGAACTTGTTGATCAATGGATCTAAAGCACCTCCTGTGCTCTGATACCACTTGTCAGGATCAAATAAGTTTGTATAATCCTTAAACATTGTCTTCGTTAGATCGTGATCTATCTGTTCAGCAGCGGATATGAACACTTTGATATTAACAAGTTATTCAATCAAACAATATTGTAAAAGTAAACAATGAAGAATATGTTTGTCGAATTTTAAGCCTCAATTGTATTAATAAATTGTTATCAATTACAACGTATATCTTTATCAATCTATAAGGATCTATATATAGACCTTTAGGCTAACCTAGCTAAACTAGAAAACTACATCTATCTAATAAGGAAATACAATCTTTTTCTAATTGTATCTCTTATTCTAAACGTGCATGGAAAGTGTTGCAGTAGTAAAAGTCCGCAGTAATTGTGTTGAAGCAGTGCAGTAGTAATGAGAAGCATTAGTAATAACGTCTTCCGTATTATCTTCCGTAGTAACTGTATATCTTCAACATTAATCATCTTCAGTCCGCATTAATGAACATACATTACTATCAGTAGTTAAAGGCAGTATTAATGAAACTAAAACTATTTTATCTAAATTCTTATCCCAACAATCCGTCGCTGATACTCTATTTTCTAATAGTATAGACCAAAACAATGGGCAAATTACATGTCCAATGTCCAATGTAAGCAGATGATGCATGTGTATATTTACCCTTTATATCTACACAATTATTTGAGTATAAATAAAATGAATTACAATATAATTTATGTAAATCATTATATTAAATGGAAACATACAATTTGTTTGATACAAAATGAAAACAAATAATAAAAAAAGAGAAGAAACATAAATATTCTCTAGAGGATATTTCATCCCACGGAGAGTAGCGAAGGCATGCATTAAACGCTATTTTTTAAAACATATTTGTCGTCTATACGTCGTCAATCTCTCAAGGTACAAAGGTCGGGGCAGTGGTACTGCCGAACTTGACACAATAGTCTGAAAAAATTGAAAATTGTCGAAATTCTTGTATCCCAACGAATACTAATTTGCGTCTTACAATAATTTGCGTCTTACAATAATTTTGTAAAGTTCATCTTTTCTAACCAAAACCAAACTAATTTTCGTAATGATCACATTAAAAGAATTAATTGATATCACATTTACCATATATCCATTTTGAACGCACAATTTTAATATATCATATACATATATTATTCGGTTTAATATATATGTTTAATTGTTTCTAAAGTTGATAAACTCAACTTTTACAAAAATTCCAACAATTAGTTGGAGATTTAGGCTAAGTCGTATAAATTTTGACTACGAATTGTTTCATTAAATGTAATTATTTAATCAAGTATCCAAATACGTACAAGTAACACTTGGCTTTAATCATATATTAAAATTATTCACTGATATACTCTAAATAGGTTAAGTTATGTTTAGTAAAACTAGTTACATTAACCTAGCAACTAAAGCTGTAACTTTTAATTTTTATTGAAAGTTGAAACTCTTTTTTTGTAATAGAGTTTGTCAAAGTTTTTGTTGGGTTGGCTGAATATATAATTTTTACAATATTATAAATCATTTTCTTCATACTCTTAATCTTTTAAATTTTAAGTATTTAAAATTATTTATCTATCTTTTTTATACATCTGACAATATATTATCATTTAAAACATCTTATTATAATTAATGTTAGCTAATAAATTTCCAATTGTATAAATTTAATAAAAAGAAAAGAAATAATAGTTTAAGGCTTTTAGCATCTAGACTAGCATTTATTTAATTACCACAGTAACAATAACTAGAGTATTTCAGTAATTGTTAGTAATTTTCTTTCATATAATAAAACTATTTTTATGTTTTGTGAAAAACTATATTGATATATTGATTAAAGAATTTATGATTTGAAACTAAAACTCTTATATGAGTCCATGTCATAGTTAACGAGATTTATTTTTAAAGAAAGTGGGACAAATGTTTGGGTCAAATTCATAAAAGAGTTTGATTACAAGCTCTACAAAAATTAATAAAGCTTGATAGAATATAGGAAGTTGAAATATGATCAACTTGAAAATGATACTTAAGTTTTTTTGTTTCTTTTAACTTTTTATAATAATAATATAATTTAATTGCAATTTTGATTAATAGGTTTGTAGATTTTGGTTTAATTGTGAAAAGATCATTTCTTATGTATGAGTGTCTTTTAATTATATTTTACACTTTTTTTCGTGCAGGCAATTGATGTGTCCCGAAAATTGCAAGGTTGTAGTAACTCATGTTTCTACAAATTGAGAAAAACTTTCAACATGATAGTTTGTGAGTAGCTTGACAAAACTTTATATGTATTTCAATGTCAAGTTGTTGATTTTCTTTTTAAAGCTATTGATCTAACTGTAAAGGTTCATATATTCACTATGTTTTGTAAATGTCAACGTGGATATGCACTCGCAACTTATAGATAGGAACTAGAACAATTCAAGTTGAAAACAAGTTTTTTGTTCTTTCCAAAAGACCCACACAAGTTCGATGGATTGACCCAAACACCTTTATCCCTTATTATTTACAATTTATTTGTCAAATAATTAATTTCTTTAACCCGTTTGACGAGTTTACTAAAATATATTCTTAGAAATTATGTGGGTGCAGGTAGCTCATAGACTTCAAGAGAAGAAATTATTCAACAATATTTTATTTTAGTTGTGCGGGAGTTGTTGAGGTATGATCAAGGCGAGACGTTAAAACGGGCTTTAACATTAATATTTTTTTTTTGCTACACCTTTAAATTTGCCCAAGTTAACGGTTACACTTTTATAGTATGGTTTGATGTAAATTAACAAGTCCTATGAATAATACTTTCTATTGGTGTAAATGGCGTGTCTCAACTTTTATGAATTGAAACTCTCAAAAGTAGATGGTGTGCTTCGACTTTTATAAATTGGAATTCGTAAAAGTAGATGACGGGTGACAAACACATACAAACTATGAAAAAATTAGTTTTCACATACTAAAACACTATATAAGTTCACTTTCACAATTCAATATTTTTGTGAGTAAGACATTGTGCGATTCAAAATAAACTCTGAAAACAATAACACAAATGTACAAAGCCGCAAGACTACCCCAAGAAACAAACCTCAAATCAACATTTGCCCCAACCACCAAAAATAACACTATACAATTTTTAAAACAACATGAACAATGTTCCCTTCATTATTATACATATGTACGTAACCTATCTTTGAGGAACATCTCTATGTCGCTTTGTCAAGAGATATATCACGTGCAAATACAAATTTATTAGCGAAATTGTAAAAGATTCTAAACGGGATAGATTATACTCCTCACATATTTTCTATCTAAAAGTTTACATAATAAATAAATTACATGTGTTTCAAAAGTTAATGTTAATTTTTTGAATGAATTTTGTATTTTCACTTTTCCCATTATGATTGTAGTTAAAATTCCTTTTCATGTTTTTTTATTTTTATCATTCTACGTATTTAGTCTCCGAAGTACTATTCCTTAATGTAATTTTGTAAAATATATTTTTTTATCCACCGCTATATCGCGCGATCAAGTAACATACTAGTATTATATATAAAGATACATAAACTAAAATAAAAATAGGAATAATCACCAAATGAAGGGTATATTGGAAATTTTATTTTTAAAAGACTCCAAGTAATTTTAAAATTCTTTTGAATATTTTTTAGTTTTGAAGCTTTTTTTTTTAAATATGAAAAGGTTTACTTCTCGTGCATCAAACAAAACGATTTCTAAGTTAGCATATTTTTGAAAGAAGACTAAAAAAATAAATGTCATATGTCTTAGCTAATTATCTAAAATAAAAAACTTTTTTTTTCCCTCCTTTATGACAATTTCTAATTGGTCATTCTTGCCTAAAACTAATAGCCTAAGGACAAACCGGACCGTTATTACGATTAGTATTACTAGTAAATATGATAATAACTAAATATATATTTCTTTTTAGCTCTATTTTCCAGATAATTTTGTTCAAATATATCTATCAAATGACAATGATCTGTATTTACATTTGTCAAAGGATTGTAGTTGGTAAGGCAATATGTCAAATTGTCAATATGAGCATATGTCTTTTAATTACATACTTACATTAGAATGTCAACGTTGTCAACTCTAACTTTAACTAAACCAATCAAAATTAATTACACAACGTTGATCTTTGATTAACTTTAATTCCACTAAGAATATTAAAACTAGGATCAATTCGTTTTTAAAATTATTTAAAAGGTCTAATCTACCTTCATATTCAATAAAGAAGTAGGTGAGTAGCATTTGTAAGATATTCAGATTATACCAAGAAAGAAAGTTGATTCAATCTCATCCCGTTGAAAAACTATACCACGATTGAAAATGGTAAAACGAATACTGTATTTTATAAGATATCAAATAAATAAAAGATAGTAATATATACAACTTGACGTCACCTAACTTCTAATTATTAGAGATCTAAGATGGATCGAGTTTGATTGTGGGTTAGGGTCTATTAGGGTTTTATGTTAATTTATAAATAATTGCTTTGTAATTGGTTTGCCATCATCAATAATATAACGGTTTCCATTATTCATTATGGTATCAGAGCCACCACGGACTCTCTTTGATTCGTTCGATTAAGCTTCCGTTCACTCCAACGTGTTCCAGGTTTTAAATCTAATTAATGGGTTAGTTTCTAATCGGTTCATTCTTCTCTTTTGTTTTATGTTCCTTCAAAACAAAAACAAAAAAAGAATAAAAAAAAATTGTTTGCATTATTTAAAAGAAAATTTGTTTCGCCCCCTGTTTGGTAAATTTTTCAATTTTTATTTTGTTTATTTAGTTTTCCATTCCATTTGTTCGTCGATCTTAGTTTCATATTATTGTTAGCTCTTGGTTTAAATCTCTTATTTGTTTTGTATGAGGATTAATATTTAGAAAGAAAAAAAAATGTGTTTCAAAGCGAGACCATCATCAAATATTATTGTTGCTTCCGAGTGAAACATGATCGGAAAATACTATGCTTTCTTTTGTTGCTGCTACCGAGTGAAACATGATCAGTAAAATATTACGATGCTTCCGAGTGGAACATGATCGGAAAATATTATGTTTCTTTTTTTGTTTCTGATTCCGAATGAAACATGATCGGTTTCTGGTTCAAGTCCTTCGACATTTTCGCAACGTCTGCAACGTCGCCGCAAGCTAAGAGTCATTCAAAATATCTTAGTTTTTATCCTTTATTTATTTTGATAATTATAGTTTTGTTTTACAGTTCGAGCTTTTGCGATTTCGCCGCTCGAACTGCGGAGGAGTATTAGAGAATAAGATGGACCGAGCCCGATTGTGGGTTAGGGTCCATTAGGGTTTTATGTTAGTTTATAAATAATTGCTTTGTAAATGGTTTGCCATCATCAATAATATAACGGTTTACTAATTACTTTTTTTCATATAAGAAAACCATGTTTGCTATATGTACTCAAGGTTCAAACATGTTTCAGTTGTGATGTACTTGTATCGATTTGATATGAATTTTATGTTGTTGCTATATGTATTCATAGTTAAAACATGTTTCAGTTGTGATACGTTGTGTCGTTTTGATATGAATTTTATGGTTGTTGTGTTCAACTACTCTCCATTCAAATCGTTTAGTGATACACAAATTTAAGATTAACTTTAATTAAGGTTTTATCAATTTATAATTCTTAAATGGTCATGAAGAAATGGTTTATCATCTATATGTTTTTGTTGGTTAATAATTGCTATAGATAATGAGATTTTATTTATTTGTTATATGGCTAAAATGAGAATTTAGTAATCAAATTTAAGTTTTAAGAGATTTTTAAATAAAAAGGGTATATATGAAATGTTAGGGTTTATATTGAGTATATGTGAAATTTTGAATTTTAAATGGAAAAATATGATCGAGAAAGGTGTAGAATGGAGGGAATGTCTCTATTTTTGGTGTCTTTGTCACCACTCATTATCCATCCCACGAGGATGATTACGGACAACTCTCTTGACTCGGTGGGGAACCAACTAGAGGGAGGACGAGCCGAGACTCGATCCTATCACCTTATCCAGAAATCTCAGTAGTGAGCCCATTAGTTTTACGGAGGTGGTTACCGTTGAGACAACAACCCAATGATATTTTGATGTTTATATGTTTAATTTTTAATCTTTAGTTTATAATAAAAGATGAGATTTAAATAACACATTGTGAAGTAGGACCCATTTGATAAGTTATTTTCTTTGATTCCAAACGTTAAATAAGATTGATACTGTCAGCAAATATTTATTCCATTTTATCCCCTCTTACAATACATTATCGCAAATTCGCAATATTTCATCTCCACTAATGAAAAATCATCCATCTTTTATCTCTTTTTATAAATCATATTTTACTTATAAAGTCACTCAATTTGGCTTATGATTTACCCTATTGTTATTCTAAAATTTTCTCGTACAAAACATTAAAATATATGTTTAAACGTAAAGGATATATATATATATATATATATATATATATATATATATATATATATATATATATATATATATATATATATATATATATATATGGGGAAGTAATAATGTGGCTGCTATATATGTAATCTTACATGCGAAACTCATCAAAAACTATTTCGTTAGTTTAATAAATATGATTAAAATTATCTAGATTTGAAGAATCTTTAACAAAATGACATATTTTTTTTGATGAGTTTCACATTTAAGCTTATATGTGTAACAACCTCATATTCACTTTTCCCATATATATATATATGGACCACTAGGGTTGCCCAAGTGGTTATAGCATGTTACATATATGTGGGAGGTCTCGGGTTCGAGGCTCTATCAGGGTGGATAATTTACAGGCACATGTCCCTTGCATGTTGAGATTGGTGGGTATACAAATGTATACCAGGGGCTAAGAGGCACCTTCCAATAAACATTATATATATATATATATATATATATATATATATATATATATATATATATATATATATATATATATATATATATATATATATATATATATATATATATATATATATGAGAAAAGTGAATATGAGATTGATACACATGTAAAGTTACATGCAAAACATATATATATATATATATATATATATATATATATATATATATATATGAGAAAAGTGAATATGAGATTGATACACATGTAAAGTTACATGCAAAACTTATTAAAAATATGTCATTTTGTTAAAACTTAATATAATATAAATCATATTTATTAAACTAACTTTACTTATTTTTATCTATTTACATATTTTTCTTCATTAATCGTGTCTTTCAATATTATAAGTTTGTTTTTTATCACTAGGCATCTATCGAAAAGACTTTTAATAACTTCTTAATAATAAACAATGACCCCATGCATTTTGAGGATCATCTTTCCCTTGATTAATATAACACAAATCAAACGTTGAATAACATTTAAACCACAAAACGACATAGGTTTTGATGAGTTTTGTATGTAATCTTACATGTGTAACGACCTTGAGGCTTGCCTCAATGGTTATCACCTGACACCTTTGTGTGAGGGGTCATGGGTTTGAAACTTAGAACTGAGGTGAGTGACCTCCCAAGAAGATTTTCTATCAAGACTTGTTGGCGCCATGTTCTTCTATTTAATTAAAGAAGTGAAATTATATATATATTTTCGTCAACTTTTATTTTTGAGATTTTCGGATGGATATTAAAAGTGTAATAGTTAATTTTGATTAATAATGGTTAATGACATTTTGCATTGCAAATTTAGTTGTGATCATTTTTAATGACAAACCTAGCAATAGCCCAATTTCTCAATCAAATTAGTAAAACTTGATAGACAAGTAACCCCACAAACAACCTTGTACACTGCTATGCGGATCAAACACACTACAAACAACCTTGTGGCTCAAGTATAACCCATAAACAACCTTGTGACTATTGAGTATGTTCAACCTACAATAATGTTTGATGCCTTGATGTTTAAGTAAACCGGAAACAAGCAAAAAATATACGCTTATCGCTCAAATAGTCTAGAAATCCCCCTACCAAGGTGCAATACCCAAAAAATTTTACCCCAGACTTTCGCAATCACACACAACCTAGTTTCTTATTTCTACAACCAACATCATCGACGTTTATAACTAGGGGTGAATTCCCTAGGTCGAGTTAGTTCGGGCTTAGGAACCCCCTCTAAACAAATTACTTGAAGCCCAAATAATGTAATCTTAGCAACTATGCTTGTTTGTTAATTCAAGTTGCATTCTTTTAGGACATAGAAATTCAAGTTGCATTCTCTTCGAATTTCAATTATTAATCCATAATCGTTGACGGATCCAACTAATTCCAAGCGGTTTGAGAGTTATAAGCAAAACATTGAGCGGTTTCTTTTAAGATCTTAACCTGAGGGGCTTGTTGCGGAGCGCGAATGCGAGTTCTCTTAGTATCTTGTGATTCGGGTATGCTTTTCTTCGTAATTTGAGGGCCTCATCAGTTAACTCCATGCGTTTTAGGAGTTATGACGGCAATAGTGACCGGGTGGGTTTACAAACAAATTTTTTGAGATTCTTTTTCCTTAGGGTTTGAAACATATCCAAAATAGGTGGTTCATCTCCACACCGATTAGGGTTTGAAAAAAGATATAGACATGATTAGCCCCGCTCTTATACCTATAGAGCCTTCTAACATATTGTTAGGTAATATTTATAAAGATACAAATCTTATACCTAATTGATCCAAAGCTTAGAGTATTTTCAGTGGTGGTTTCATGAATGAGATAGGTTTATAATTTTTTGAACTATAATGAAATTGTGTTTTAAGCTTACATGGCATGAAAATATCATATTTTGAAGAGGTTTATACCTTTAAATGCACTAAAACCTTTTAAGAATATCACACCTTTCCAAACCTATGTACTACCTCCGTCCCATATTTATTGTCCACTTTTGACTTTTTAAGTCTTTCATTTGTAACTTTGACCATGAATAACTTTTTTTGTGTTATACAATATTTGATACAAATTATATGATTGGATTCGGGTTTAAAATTATTTTTCAATGATATAATTTTTATCAACAAATTTATAGCACGAAAAAAGTTATTTAAGGTCAAAGTTAAAAAGCAAAGACCGAGAAAGTCAAAACTGGACAATAAATATGGGACGGAGGGAGTAATGTTTAAGCATAGTGGAAATGACTTTCAAAAGAAAAAAATGTTTCTAATTTACTAATATGATATGACATGAAAATTCTTTAAAGCTTTTAAAAACTTTTATGATAGTAAATGTCTTACGGGCAACATATAATTAAGGGAGCTTTAATTAACTTTAATTCCAGTCAGAAAATAAAAACTAGGTTCGCTTTTAAAGGAATTAAAAAAGTCTAATCCACCTGCGATTCAATAAAAAGTGGGTGAGTAGCATTTACAAGAGATTCAACATGGACCCCCAAAAAAGAAAGATAGTTGATTCAACCCATCCTATGGAAAAACTATACCACAAAAGTAAACTAGAAAAAAAATAGTACGGAGATAGTTGAATATTTCATAGCTTACAAATAAGCGATAATAAAAATGGATATCATTTAACTTTTAAATTCTTTTTATTGTTTACAAATATATACTTTTTTCATAAACGCGCGATATTAGCGGAAGAAAAAAAACAATATTTGAATGGAAATTATTATTTGAATGGTCATTATATATATTAATGAGTTTTGATAAAAATAATCATATACATTGTTGTTAAGAAACAAAATGTGTATAATCCAACCTAATGTACTAAAGAAATCACTTTAAGATAGAGCCGAAACCAGGATTTTATATTGGCGGGCCAAATGACTTACTTTTTAAAAAAAATTATCCGTTATACTATATATCAGGCTCAATGGAGTGGCCGAAATGTAATATTTATGACTTATTTAGGGTGCCGAATTATAAAATTTAAAATTTTGTATAAGAAATTGTTTAAAATCGGTATGATAGGAGGGGGCCAAGCACCCTTGAGCCCCTTGTCTCCGGCCCTACTTCCAAACTTTTAAAAATTACAACTATATTATGAATGACTAAGTTTTTCAACCACATATATAAGGATTGTCACAATGGTAATTTTCTATTTTTCTTTTATGCCAAGTAAAGCTTCAAATAAATTGTTAGTTTAGAATGATTATTAAACAGTTATAAATGTTGGGCGGATGACTTGGATGGGTACTCTGCAATTTCATCTGAGTCGATCTTTTGAGTTGCAGGTTATAAAATTGTAAGCACAAAAACTTATGCAAACTTTTCAAAAGTATCTATGACCATGATTGTGTTGGACCCATATTATTTGTGACCCTCATTGATCATTTATCCTTACTGATATGATGACTGACACTAACTGAAATCTGTGTCTAGTAAATATTCGATGGACGTATTTACCTTACCGACACTATAGATTTCCCATTAGGTGATCGGAACTAAAGAGAGCTTATAATAAACACTTATTAAACACCAGAGACTAAATGATAAATACTCCTAACTTGAGTATCTATAATAGGGACATAATAAACCCTTATTTGGGTTGGTCAATTTTATTATCATCACCATCTTAATCCCAAGAGTGTTTCTCTCTAATTCTCCATCCTAACACGATCGTCTCAATTTGGGAATCATCAATGGCCAACATGTTTAACAACGTCACAGGATCATCAGGAGGTAATTGAATAACATGAATCAATCTTATTTTAATCCAACATGTGGTATCAGAGCCAATGGCTCGTGATTATCCATTGGTTCATGTTTATTTGTTGCCTATCCATTATTATTATGATTCTGCTAAAAATCTGGCCGGCGATTTGTGTTTTTTGGATGAAAAATGGTGATTTTTGGACCTGGCGGCGGCTGGACTGCAACCCTAATTTCGACGAACTTCGTTCGTGCGAATGAAGGCTCATCCGTACGAACCTGATTTGTTCGTTCGTACGGATGAAGCCCTATTCGTACGAACCTGACTTGTTCATTAGTACGAATCTGATTGGTTCATCCGTACGAACCTGATTTGTTCGTTCGTACGGATGAAGCCCTATTCGTACGAACCTGACTTGTTCATTAGTACGAATCTGATTTGTTCATACGCACGAACGTAACTGTTAATCCGTACGAATCTGGGCTAATGCGTGCGAACCTAGGCTTACATCCGTACGAACTTAAACCTTACATCCGTACGAACCTAGGCTTACATCCGCACAAACCTGGACTTACATCCGTACGAATCAATACTCATCCGTACGAATATAATCTCATCCGTACGGATGACTACAGACCCTAATTTGGTCGGTTTTTTAAAGTCTTACTGGTTGCCTAGCAAGGGGCTCAGCCCCTTGACCCCGTAAGGGGCGCTGCCCCTTAACCCCGCAAGGGGGCGCAGCCCCCTTGACCCCTGCTTTATTGTAGTGGTCACCTTATTTAGTCACCTTATTTATATGTGACCTTATTATACTTATGCACTAATATTCATGTTTTCATCTTTTGTTGCCCAAAGGTCAAAGGTGATTTCTATGATTGCATTTTTCCTTTAGCATAATAAACATGTAGGATATTAATTCTGCCCAAAGGTGATTTAATATACTTGTGTGCTTTAAAGGATTCTTATTATGCCTTAAAACACGATGTTCTATTTTGTTGCCCAAAGGTCAAAAGACAAACGTTGTGTTGCATAAAACCTTATGCTCATAATTTTACTTAGATATTAGTTATTTCTGCCCAAAGGTGATGTAACATCTAAGTAGAGCCTTACTTTAGCTTATTATTTTGGTGTTTTTTAATAGGCTTACATATCACTAGCTTCATTACTTATATGGTCTTAGTCTCAGGAACATTACTATTAGGTCTACTTATTTTAGACATTACTCTAGTTCTATTACTTTAAGGGACATTACTTAGTCTGCCTTATATAGCTAACTCTGTCACTATAAAATCTTCTAAAATTCGTATCATAATCTTATATCCTCCTAATTCTCCACTACAGTACCAAACTTCGGCATTGAGGCACTTACTGGTGCTAATTTCACTTTATGGAAGGATCAACTTTACTTAACTCTGGGAATGCTCGACATGGACTATGCTATTCGCCATGATGAACCCGCGGCTATTACTGTTGAATCTACTGCGACTCAGAAAGCGGACTTTGAGAAGTGGGAAAGGGCGAATCGGCTGTCCCTAATGATGGTCAAGAACTCTATTCATCCCAGCATCCGAGGAGCTATCCCTGATAACGACAAAGTAAAAACTTACCTCAAATCTGTTGAGGATCACTTTAAGGGATCGTCTAAGGCAAATGCGAGTAGTTTAATGCTACAGATGCTAACCCTTAAGTATGAAGGTTCTAATGGTGTCCGTGAACACATAATGAAGATGGTTGATATGTCTCATAAGCTTAAGAATTTGGAAATGGAAGTCTCAGATGGCTTTCTTGTGCATTTCATAATGACTTCCTTGCCTGCTCGGTTCGACACTTTCAAAGTGAATTATAACGCTATGAAAGATAAATGGTCGATAAGTGAACTGATTGCTATGTGCGTTCAAGAGGAAGATCGTCTTAAGCACATTCAACCTGAAGCTGCTGTTCACCTTACTACCACTTCAAACTTCAAGAAGAGGAAAGGTAACTACAGTAACAAGACTGAAAACAAAGTCCAAAATCATGGTGCTTCTACCTCTGGCCCTAAATCCTCGACAAGCAATACTAACTGCAAATTCTGTCGCTCCAAAGGGCACGGACAGAAAGATTGCTCTAAATTCAAGGAATGGCTAGCTAAGAAAGGTAACATTCTTTACGTAATATTTGATTCCTTTACTACTGATGTTCCATTTAATACATGGTGGGGTGACTCTGGTTCTATGGTCCATGTGACCAATTCCTTACAGGGATTCCTTACAATCCAGAAGCTACAAAAGGACCAAAGAAAGCTTAGAGTTGGAAATGGTGATCTCTTAGATGTCGAAGCCATGGGGACCTTAAATTTACATATGAATACCGGAAAGTGTATTAGATTAATAGATACCTTATATGTACCGAGAATTACTCGGAACCTTGTATCTATATCTAGACTTGATCTTGAAGGTTATGTAATTACTCATGGTTGTGGCAGGATCACTTTTACTCTTAATAATGAATTGTTTGGTTGTGGTTTTTTGGATGGATTACTGTATAAATTAGAACTAGATCATAATTTCTCACAGTCTTTGTTGTCTCTTAATACTGATGACATAACTAAAACAAAGACAAAATCACCTAAACAAGCAGAGAATTCCTCCACATTGTGGCATAAACGTCTCTGCCACATCTCACGAGATCGCATGACACGACTCGTAAAAGAAGGAATCTTACCCTCTCTTGATTTTAGTGATTTTGAAACGTGTATTCAATGCCTCAAAGGCAAAATGGCTAAAGGGAATAAGAAAGGAGCCACCAGATGTTCCAACTTGTTGGAAATAATTCATACTGATATTAGTGGCCCCTATCCCGCATCAATAACAGGACATACATCATTTATTACATTCATTGACGATTATTCACGTTATATGCACCTTTATCTGATTAAAGAAAAATCTGAATCCTTACAAAATTTTGTCGATTATAAAACTTTGGTTGAAAACCAACTTGATCATAAGATAAAAGTTGTCCGATCAGATAGGGGAGGTGAGTATTACGGTAAACATACTGATATTGGTCAAGCTCCTGGTCCTTTCTATAATTTTTGCAAGGAACATGGCATAATTAACCAATACACCATGCCAGGTTCTCCTCAACAGAATGGTGTTGCTGAAAGGAGAAACCGAACTTTAATGGACATGGTGAGAAGTATGCTCGCCAACACTAACTTACCCAAATTTCTTTGGACTGAGGCCTTAAAAACAGCTGTTCATATACTCAATAGGGTTCCATCAAAATCTGTCCCTAAAACTCCTTATGAGATCTGGACAGGTAGGAAACCGAGTCTAAAATATATGAAAGTATGGGGCTGTCCTGCCGAAGCAAAAGTCTATAACCCTAACTTAAAGAAACTGGATTCTAAAACCCTTACATGTTTCTTTATTGGTTATCCCGAGAACTCAAAAGGTTATCGGTTTTACTGTCCTTCTCACTCTACCCGCATCATAGATACGCAACATGCCCCTCGAAAATTCAGAGATCAGTGGGAGCACGACAAATCCTGATTTAGATTTGCAAGAAGTACAAGAAGCGGGGGGAAACCATTCGTCGGTTATTACGATTCCTCCGATAATTCCTCTTGTACCCAACGCTGCTCCCGATATACCTGGATCTCCTAATGAACCGGTTGAACCTCCTATGCCTCCTAATCTAAACGCTGAAGAACCGCTTGTTCCTGAAGAACCCGTAATTCAGATCAGGAGATCATCAAGGGCTCGCAGAAACACTAATTTTGATGATTTCGAAACTTATCTGGCTGAAGTCGAGAATATTGGGAAACTTACTGATCCAACCTCTTACCGAGAAGCTATGAATAGTGATCAGGCCGCTAAATGGATTGAAGCCATGATTGAAGAGCTCAAATCCATGGAGCGTAATGGCGTTTGGGTATTGGTTCCACTCACTAAAGGATCCAAAGTAATTGGATGTAAATGGGTGTTCAAAACCAAATTAGACCTGAATTACGCTATAAGGCCAGACTGGTTGCAAAAGGCTTT